>JACTAS010000074.1:0-132207 GCA_014884825.1 Fusarium sp. 190-020-2
TGCCACAATAGGCCTGACCTTAACTAGAACAAGGGCTATCTCAGCAGCTTCTATAGCTAAAGAGATCCCTACAGGCCTAGCTAGGTCAGCCTGGAATACCTCTAGAAGGTCTCCCTAGACCCCTTTTAGGCTATTTAGCCTTATATCTCTCTTTCTAGCTTTTCTAGCTATATCTCCCTTTAGCTTTTTAGCTATATCTCCTTTTAGCTTTTTAGCTATATCTCTCTTTTAGCTATATCTCTCTTTTAACTATATCTCTCTTTTAGCTATATCTCTCTTTTAGCTATATCTCTTTCCTAGCTTTTAGGCTATATCTCTTACCTGCCTTTCCTTTTCTTATACTTATTTCTTATTTCCTTATATCTTAGAAAAATCTCCACTCTTCTATCTTATTAGCTAGACTTTAGCTAAAGAAAAACACTAGGGCAAAGATAGCTTAGATAGTTAATACTAACCCTATCCTAACCCTAAAGGATATGCAAGTAGACGTTTTGGATGTTTTTAATAATACTTGGGCTGATCCTGATGGCATTTTGGATGTTTTCTATAGCTATTTTTAGTTTATGCTGCTGTAGGCGGATTATGTAACTTTAGTTAGCCAACTTTGGGCCTCCTCTATCGGTGTAGAAACATTTCCCGAGGTACGACGGGTTGTACAATTTCATCTAGAAGGATAAGACATGCAATTAACAGCTTCATAACTGAAATGACGTATATAGTCTTGGATGAGTTTCGTTCTGCCTGGGTCACTTGAGACGCCCGCACGCGCCATTGTGGGAAGCTAACGACATAGAGTGAGATGTCTGTTTCGCATCTTTGGCTCCCCTGCACAACGAAGCAAGCCGTTGTGCTGAACGGATATTTTCATGATTTCGTGGTCACATAACGTGGTTGATAAGCGAGTTAACCAAAAATACCTCAACCTAGAATATTTCTATCCAGGGCTGCCGTCAGATCAATCAAATCAGATGGGGACGTAAATCTGAACTGAACTGATACTTTACCCTCTGCATCTGATCTGATTGATTGATTAATAGATATCTGATATATAATAGGTCACGTGGAGCTATTCCCAGCCTCACGATTCTGCCCGTGGGATCTGACTGCCTTGTTGCTTAAGCATAGGCCCCCCAGAGTAACACACCCTCCCCTTATCCAGTTCTTCAGTAGTTGGATCGACTCAATGCTCGATCCAAGTAGAGAGTGTCGCTGTGAGCTGACTGTAAGCTTCGCAAGACTAAATGTTCTCTCACAATCGGTTGACATGGCCGGGATTGCAAGGACATCCAATGCAAATCTACTTAAACGCGGAAAAGCATTGCTATGATCAATCCACCAAAGAACAGGGTCATCTACCTGTTCCGGCTCGAGCCTATAGTATCGTTCAAGCTCACTGCTTGTTGCCGAGAGCTTAGGCTGCCGACTTTTCATCCACTGCTCAAACCTACTTTGCTCAGGTCGGGGCGTCAACGAGGTGGCCAAAATACTCTCAGAAGCATCATCGTCGTTTTTCGAGTACCAACGCTCAAAGTAGGCTTTAATGCCATCCTTTGCATCCCGAAGCCATTGTAGCTGCTCTAGGGAAGTCTAATTAGTCTCCAACCACCGGAGGCCAAGGTCCGGATTCAGAACAACAGAGGCCGCAAATAGAGGCGACCGCCCCAGAAGAGTATAATATTCGTTCAGCTTAATCCAAGCAGCGTTTATGCTTGCCCTGATACTAGCACGCTCTTGACCCTCCATACTGGCAATGTTACTTACGGAGCGAGCATCGTCCTGCAGGTAGTCTCCTCGAGAATGTACAGGAAGAGCACCTTCGTTAAACAATGGGCTGGTGGATAGACAAGCCGAAAGAACCGTTTCGCGACGGCGGTGTAACGGCGTGATCTCAAACCCTTGGAGTCGCGATGGTAGTCGTGACTGGCGCAAGGGTCGCTCTCGAGTTTGCCCTACTACAGATGGCCGCGCAGACATTGACTTCGTATCTGCAACCGATTCAAGCTCCTCCCCATGAGCTCTACGTCTTTCCTCCGTAGCATGATTTGCGGTTTCATCCTCGGAGAGAAGCCTCCAGTCTTCTAAATGTTCCAGAATATACTCCATCCCTATCATGACCTCCCAGAGCCGGCCGTGGCCTCTACTTATACCCCATCCTTATATTCTCATTATCATATTGTAGATCGGCTCTAGGATATGACTAACTTCCCTAAGGACCTTCTAGTCATCAGAGGTCAGGATATCGGCCGCGGGAACCCTTTTTAAGGCATTTACTTCTAGCCCTAAATCTTAGATAAAGCTATTAAGCTCAGACTGCTTGATCAAAGCGCGCTCGATCATTATGTAGGTCGAGTTCCACCTCGTAGCGTTATTCTATATCACTTCCAGCTCAGCTATTAACTCTTCTACAAGCTTACAGATGTCTGCTTCCTCCTGTTCCCTGGCATGCGCTTTAAATGATCTAATCTGCCTCCTGAAAGTAAGTAGCCGGCTTTAGTGTGAGTTACTCCGATTAATAAAGTGGCCAAATATCGAAATAAAAGCTAGTCTATTTGGAGATATCTACAGATCGAAGCTGATATATATCTGTGTGACGGCTTCGTTAAGCTCCTCCCTAATGGCAGCTTTCTTTAAAGAGAGTATATCCTCTAATTCTTTCTTAACTAAAGTTTAACCCTAGGGTATCTAAGCATAAAGATCAGAGTCTAACTAATAAAACAGCTCTTATAGGTAAGTACTTTCAAAGGTAGAGAAGGGAAGATTAGAATTAATAATATAGCTAATTAAGAGTTCTCTTATCTATGCCATCTTCGCTTAGGGATGAACCAGGGAAGAAGAGGCTAGCCGTTTCTTAGATATACTTCTTTAAAGATCCAGAACTGACGAATTGTTAAATGAACCCGGTTTGAATGTCTCGGTGATCCTATAAGCTCTGAAACCGTTAGTAATAGCCTGGAGATAGGAAAGTCCGATAACTTATAAAGGCAAGCTTGTGCCGAGGATATTGACTAAGTATTAAAGAATCGTGGCGCGCCCTTGTCATCGCAGAGTTAGCAACACCAAATATCTCCGCTAGATATATTATCTCTGTTCAATTCCGCGAGGAACTAGCTATGGTTTCCTATCTAGCTTTGCCGGCCTCTGCTCTTCCTCCTATCTATAAGCCTTGCAATAATAAAATGTCTTTAGCCCTAGGTAATCTTATAAAGGTTATTAATAGAAGAATCAGTAGTCGAGGCCAGAGCTAAAGCTATAGTATACTGCTTGGCAATACTCTTAAGTCAAGACCTAAGATAAGGAAATATAGGTAGTAGTAATAGCAATAGGCTGCTAATAATACTGCCTTTTAAAGCAGTTTTAGATATTATAGATTATAGTTAGTAGAATATATAGATAGCTTGAAACTAAATAGCTAAGATGCGTTCCTAGTAACCCAAGGCTTGCTTTATTCCTCTAGCTAAATCTATATCGTATTAGAGCGAGAGGTAGAAAAAAGGGGTAACCTGCCTTCGTATTTGCCTCTACCTAAGACCCCGGCAGGCAAGGGTCCAGGACCAATCAGCTTGGCTGACCTCTATAACATCGTGGCTTCCTAGGGAGAGTCACGTTTTCCGGAGCCGGAATATACAGATAATCCGGCGTATCTAGGGTAGCTGCTCTCCATTCACATATGTCAGATGTACAGGCGTTGTATTTGAATTGATTGATCTGACAAAATTCCATATCTGATTTGAATTGATTGATCTGACAAAATTCCATATCTGATTTGAATTGATTGATGCGGCGCTTCGGATGCTTAATTTTGGATCATTTTAAAGGGTTTGCAGGGTAAGAAAATATTTGCTTCATCATTTGACTGGGACATCCTTAATGGTTGAGAATCAATTGATCAAATGTAAAGAGAAGAGAATGAGGGATTTTGTAACACATGCTTGTCTGTGACATAAGCTTATCATGTACGTTAACCTTAACTGTACAAGAAATCCCTTGACTTTTAAGTAAGTAACTAAAGCTGTTTTCTTATACCCTCCTGTAGGTGGTATTATCTTCGTCTGTAATGTCTGGACCTACACCATCGCCTTTTATTAATCCATTAAGGCTATATATTGTAGTGTGGTCACCTCAGCCCCAGAGCGTCAGTATAGCGTTGTGCCTCATTTTTAATGTAATGCTGTATTAAGGTGCAGTTGCAACTGGTGTGCTGCAAAAGTTGCATCTTGAGATATAAAATCTCTTCATTCAGGTCATTCATGCAGCTAGACAGCTCTCTATGGCGTTGCTCTGTAGCTTGTTCATCGAACTGGAGTCTCGAAAAATGCTCCCTCTTTCTCATGCGACATTTGTCGGCAGCGATGCGGTTTCTCTCTTGAATTCGCTTATGTTTTATATGTTGTTTGCGATTAGTCATGCCGCTGCTGACGTTGATCCCATTTCCGTCAGCAACAATCCCTCTCCTCCTCTGATCATCTGTGTTATTGTCTCCTTTGGCATTGCGTCTAGCGGATTCTGAAGCTGCGCGTCCACTGAGCTGCGTCTTCCTCTTACGACCGGGCTTATTGGGTAACTCTTGTGATGACTGCAGCGAAGGAGTCAAGGTTGACAGTGGTTCGTCAGCAACCGTTACCAGGCGATCGTGTGATAGAGTCTGGTTCTTGACGGTGGAGTATATATTGACCCAATGGTCTCCCGAACTAGATTCCCCGTAGAATAACAATTGGTCTTGGGGAACGTAGTCTTGTCTGGATAGGGTAGTGATGCCGACTTCATTGTGGAAAGCACCCAGAAAGGCTGGCGGGTTCATAGACTCCGAGAGCTCCCATTGTGGGTAGGACGGAATGGCCGCGCCGTATACGGTGAGATCGTCTCCAATAGCCTCGTCTGGGGTGTAGCCGACGAGCATTCTCACCCCTTCCATGTACGGAAGGGAGTTCGTATGAGCATCTGCTTTAGAATATCAGCTCATACTGGTCAGGCATGGTTGCAAAAATAAACCTACTATGGCTCATATATCTGCCGAGGGTAGGAACAATGGCGTAACGATGCTCTCTATAGATGGCTATCAGTGGCTTGCTGAATGAATCGATAAGTGTAGAGGTTGGCGTCTAGAAACTTTTTGTAACTTGGTAAAGTCAAGACCTTGGGTTTGAGACGAGTTTTGCGGGAGGTTGATGTGGGTGGAACGGACGTCCTATTGCTTCTGGATTGCCTCCAGCCCCAACCGCTCCAAGCCTAAGGCGCAACCCAGTGGCAACTCAGTGACGCCTGGGTGTGTATGGGTAGCATCAAGGCCCCTGAAATGCGCGGCCCGGATTGAGGAGGCGACCCAGAGAGGGCACCAATGAGCGGTTGGTTTGCCGGCTAAGACCCTTAAGTTTCCGGAACACATGTCTTTATACATCCCGAAATGTCAAAGGGTGCGTGCAGCCTGCAGATCTGAGTTTTAAGTCAATAACTGGTGGGTTATTATAGTGGGGGCTCAACGCTGCATGTCTCGCCAGAATACAACCCCCTCTCCATACTTTGATTGGACAGGAGTCCTCGGAGCGAATCTGGTCGCTGTGATTGGCCACTGGAAACTGGAAAGCAAGATGAAGCGAGGGCTATGACTCGCAATGACGCGCCGCGTCTTAACTCAATCTGCAAACCTCGAGCGTCGCACCCGGAATATGAGGAAGAGAATGAGAGAGTTCGTCTGGGCAGCTGCGTTGGCCAATCAAACCATTACGGAGGCTCCGTAAGCCCAGGCTTAAGGCTAATTGCCGATCAGGTGGTGCCCGAGACATAAGTGTCATTGGTTTAAGCAAGCCATCCCATCAACGGGCTTCCGAGTGCTGGAGTTCCCCAATTGAATACTTTAAGTCGGTCAACGGCAAATAAATCGAATGCCTGCAACGAAAAGGATGACGGGTCTGATGGGATATGCCGCTGATACTGGATGATTTAAAATTGGGGTCTTCAGAGCTGCCAGTCCAGAATGAGACAAACCCACGGCCTCGGCCCATTTTAATTGCTATTTACAAGTACCCTTCAACGTGTGGTTAAATCTCAAGCGGGTAACTTCTCTATCGTTAGACCAATTTAGAGACAACTAATAATACTTACCGCAGGAGGGTTCTTCCTTTCAAATCTGATACTAAACGCATTTGCCAACGCGTCGAAAAAGCATGCATACTAAGGTACCTGCTGTTTTGAGGTTTATCACTGGAGGCTTACCGCAGTCGAAGAGGTTTATCCCCGCACCCTCCCTCGTCGCCCTAGCCCGCCGATTTTCCTTCCCCATCATTTCAACTTTGAAAACCCATCAAATATTTGATCAAAAACACCTTCACCCGAACCCACAAGATCCCACGATTTCGGACAACTGGCAAAGGGAGCCAGTGGCCTCTTAATTTGCCATTACAACTACCAATTCTTCCCAAGATCAAGATGGCTTTTTTTGCGTCCGACGGTATCTGCCCAGCCGATCTCTATCAATTCTCGGACCAGCTGAGAGGAGTGGACAGCTACAACATCAAGCAGCCTTCCCCAGCAACACTAGAGAGAGAATCACTACTAAATTCGCGACAGCGCGGCAACAGCGCAGACGTCAGTACTCAAAGAGGTCCAAGTGTTAATCTACGCACCGCGTCGCACAAGCCGAAGAAGCGGTTAACAAAGAAGATGGCTTATAAGAAGCCGTCTTCCTCAGAAGCATTGAAACAGCCACGCGAGAACCATAACTTGGCTGAGAAGCGATACCGGAGCCGGCTAAAGAACCATTTCGTGTCGCTCGAGGAGGGCTTTGAGGCGATGGCTAAGGAGCGGGACCAGCTACTGAGGAACATCGCTCTAATGTACGAGTTCTCAAATCAAGAGTGAAGCGTCACTATCTGGCAAAGAGCTATATATGTTGCCTTGTAATATTTCTATAATATTTCTATAACGTGTTTGATAAGCGAGCGTGATACTGCACTGTATAACTATAAAAAACCTACCCTATAACATTTTTTTATTATAAATAAAATAGCTAAAAATCTAATAAAATTTATATAGCTTATTTTAAGACTTATATATAAGCTATTAGAATTATAGCTATTTTAGGCTTAGGCTTAGTTTGGAATTAAAGAGTTTTTTAAAAACTTAATTTAAAGTGGAAATAAGACTGGGACACTTGCTTGTCTGGGACACTTGCTTGTCTGGGACACTCGCTTATCAACCACGTTAATATTTCTATAATATTTCTATAATTATTTACGGCTCTAAATCTTGTTATGCTCAGCTAACCGATGTATCCTGCCTAGGCGGTATTCGTTTAGTCATAGTGATAGAACTATGAAAGGGATGGTAGCTGTCCTCCCAGGTTTCAGTAACTTGCTATTGCTTACATGTAAGCAGTGAGCAGGAAATGGTGTCGAACTTTGAGTTTGAGCTGCGTCCATATTATTGCAATCGTCGCAAGACTGTCAGCGCGACACGATCAGCAGCCAGTGCGCGTGACGTACTTCTAAACATGAACCCCACACCCTTCATACTCCAAGCTCTGTTTCCCATTCCCCTTCCAATGGTGCCAGTCCCGCAATCATTGATCGCCCTAGTAAACCGATAGCGGAGGGAGCCATACTAAATGTGAAATCTGGGACAGGACCTGTCCGCTATTGACCACGGCCTGGATGCACAGAAATGTACGGACCAACGACAACCGATTAGGACTCACCAATCATTGCTCCGGCTTTACACCCCCAGTCACTTTTAACGATATCAAAGACAGTCATCTAAGTTTCAAACTAGCAGCAGTTCCGCAGCTCTCAATAGATATGAGTTAATTAACTTAAATAATAAATAAATACTCTCAATCCTACTTTTCAGTCCATCTTAAGATTACATATTTTCCCCCGTATAGCCTACACGGCTCTGCCCCCACCCCCAGTCTTTAATAACGAGATTTGAGATTGTATGGGTTGTGTAAGACCTGCCTAGGCATAGTCGTTGTTTAATTATAGTTATGCTCGATAGTATCCGCCCTTTGTGCCGACGATATGCTGGAAAGTTATACGGGCTATGGACACCAAGTTTCTGTTATATCCTGCATTTCGAGCTTTCCTTTGCCCTGCGTCCTTGACTTCTTAACCTGCCACACCACTACCTCATACACCAGCATTGTCATAGCAGAGGCTGGTATAGCCCCGATTAAGCTAGTGCCCATACCAGAGTATAAGGCACGCCAGCCTTCTTCCCGCAAGATCGTTTCGAGCGTGCTCATAATACCCCGATTTAGTCGGGGAAATCTCTCCCATATTTTCCCTGCATTGCACACCTTTTCGCTTTGTGAGCTACTCCCACGCATCAATAGGCCTCCGCCATCCCTTGCTCTTGCGTGTTCAATTGGCGATGAAGGGTATACTTTCTGCTGCGTTTGTAATCTTGTTCGAACAACTTCGTGTGGATATGTGGCTATAGTTGCACACGCTTTGCTTGCCACGCTAGCTGTGAGTACCCCTAGGATCTGGAGCCATTCCTGGCCTTCATGCCAATTCCCAAGCCCTGATCCAGTCAAGTATATCTTAAACTGCTCATATAATGGAAACTGTACGGCTAAGTGTGTCACCCCAAGCAGAGCTGGAGTTAGTCCTGAATAGAATGAAGCGGCGCCTTCTCGGCAATACATCTTCTGAGCTACGTCTATGGCAGACTTGTATTCTCTCGGAGTATTCTTCGTGGATTTACTTGACTGAGATATGAGTCTGGTTTTGATAACCCATAATGGATTCGTGAATAATATAGAAAAGGTACTTCCAGTAACTGCAGATATGCTTGAGCATACCCAGGTCTGTTGTTGGCCGTTTGGCAGAGGTTAGTACTACCCGCGATAGTTTTGATAGAATGGATAACAAAGGTGACTTACTGAATACTTTCTTTAGCGAATCATTAATCTTATGATATACTGTGAAATATATGGCCCCCCTAGGAATATTTGCTAGCATGGTCGGTCCGAGTCCTTGGTACATGCCAATAAATCCGCCTTCATGCCATATTGCTCGCCCAGTGCCTATGAGCCCTCTCTCTTGGAATGAACGTCGCTTTCTGACAGGGTCAAGCGTCCACAGTTGGAGTCCACCTCTTCCTTGTAGTTTGATTTTCATAACGTCCAGAGGACTTGTTACGATGCTAGAGGCTATCGCACTGGTGGCTCCGGCAAGACTTCGAATCGAGTTATCGGAGACACGGACTGTCAGGTGTTCCAGGTGGGAAAGGCGAGGAGCTGGTTCATGTGGACGTTTATCGTGCTCATGAATACTGATACGTCCCTTTTCGGCGCTCTGTGAACTACCAGAGGATGGCTCGTGGCGCTTGGAAGGCATTATGGCTTGTGAGAGTGAACACAATGTGAAGTCGTGGTGCAGATGGTCATTTAGTTCGCATCGTATCATTTCCAAAGCAACAAAATATGTAATTATACCTATCCCTTCGGTGAGGCAAGGACTTCCAACTGTGTAGTGCCGGTTTGTAGCCTATTCACTATTGTGAAGTGATTTCTCCTTGGTTTCGGTTATGAGCGGAACAGCTGATAACACCACATGTCATGCCATTAACCAGTTCAATATGAAGTGGAGACGTATCTACCGTACATTATTTAACTAAGCGTCACAAAATACATGGCTTATGTAATTTTCGCTCGGCCGGTGCGTACTAAAGAAGCAGGTTCCAGGTGATACTGACCTTGTATGTTGCCACCAGTGACGTAGTTTTGCAATAGAGGAGGAGCAGGATGCAACCATCTGATGTCAGGTTGCAATCGATCGCTCCAGACCATAAGAATATACACCACTGTCCTTCCATGCTTACTCTCCCTGACATATTTATTATGTAAGTCTCCATGCTACCCCTCTGAGACAACTATAGCGACACCCCCCCCTTCCTTTGAGATGTCAAGCGATAAGACTTTTTTTTCTTCCACTAGGGCTAGTGCTGGCTTGCTACAAAATACAGGGCCCTCGAGATATCCGCGTCTAAAGCCAAGCGTGCATCTCCTCTGCTATTCCACTTCTAATTTCTAATTATCACCAACTTCGATCTACCGCAATTATAATCAGTCTAAAGGGGATTATATCGATAAAATGGACGACCCGTTATGGACATGGCCAGCCTGGAAATTCGGCATGAAACAAGAGGATTTGTTTACCAAGCTCCACGACCAGTACAATACCTACACGATCCCCATCCAAGATGCTGAAGCCTTTTATTGTGACATAGCCGAAATATCTTACAAAGCGCAGTCGACAGCCGAATTTCACTATTTAGCTAACTATCGCAGACAACAACGTCTCTCCGAATTAAATAAATCTCTTGAATCCGCAAGTCTTGAAATCATTGGAAACCCAAAGCTTATCAAGATGCCTCAGTGGGAACATGCAGTCCGGCTCTTCCAAACAAACTCTTTGGACTCCCTCGTCCGATACTTCGCTTCTTACCTCCCCACCGACCACATTTGGCATCCGCCATGCCAAGATTCAGCCCTTGCCGCCACTCACGCATTTTCCACTTCTCCTTTACCGAAAAGACGGTGCAAGCGCCACAAAACGAATGAGGCGGTCGGCTCCGGGAGACAGACCTTGGTGTCGTCGTCGATGGAGCTTGGCCGCCTTCCAGCGAAAGACCAACTTCTGGCGTCCGACAAAGCCTTGGAATCTACTTGTCCTGCTGCATTTTCCTCATTTTCAGAAAGGGCCATTAAGCATACTCGACCCCATGAACACAGCTCCTACATCAGCCATGGGGTAGCCGTGTTGACTTCTGGTGATGGCATGTCGACCATGTCAGATTTCGATACATTTACAAGAGCTCAGTACAGGATTAAAAATACACTCAACGAGACAGTACGACCTGACAAGAGATTATCTACTAAAATATCTCTCAAGCAGGTTGACCTTGCAAGCAAGCATTCGGGAGGTCAGAGAGTGCGTTGTGTTAATTCACAAGTGAGCGCATTCCCTGAGACATTGATATCTTCACCCCCAGATTTATCACTTCCAGTGTCTTTACAGATTCCAGTCGCATTAGATAGCATTATTCAAGTTTCTGCTGGCGTTACCGTGGGATTGAAGCGCAAACGTTAAGCGACAAAAACTCTTAAGGAAGCTTTTTCGTCTTCACATATTCATATTATACCTTAAAAAATCACAAAATCTCGTTGAAATTAGTATTGGGAGATCCAAGACTCCCTCTTTCCTTAGAATCCAGACTATCTGTCTGAAAATCCTAAATTCAAGTGTTTAGAGTCCAGGATGAAATCATTTAGAGATATAAACTCAAGAAGAACAGTCATCTCAGGATTTAATAAAAGTTGAATAAATATAAATGTTCCATTTACCACTGATGCGCAATGTGAACAACAATTAACGCATTATTAATTAGAGCCAGATCAACTCTTTAATCGAGCATAAGCTTCGGCAAACCCGAAGATCTTTGAATCCCGAGCACTGTACCCCCGGAGAACCGTACTAGCATGTGGCTTATAGTATAAAGAGACGATAAAGTAGGTTGACATCAGGATGATGGTGATAACGGTGCGAAAGGAGCTAGCACCCCACAATAGGACACATGGTACGTACGTAGTTGACACATGCCTTGATGCCCATACTACGTCACCTGCTCTCAAATACTGGGTCTAACACCGACCCCTCTATTTTCAACGAAATGTTTTTGAGGATTACTATGCCAATAGGAACCGACAATTAAATACACCTCAACCTGTTCCCTTTTTCAATCACTCACTTATCCATAGTTCCAAATTATTATCATGGACCAGCAAGAAACCTCCGAGCTCAATACAGGGAACAACAACCGTCTCTTAAATCGATATGGAATAGTTCCTAGCAGAGGGAAGCTTCTTCATCACCAGTTAGAAGTTAGTAGATATATTCTGTCTATAACCAGTAAGAATCAAGCTGACTCAATATTCAATGGAAGAGGATGAAGTATTTCGATTCGGGCGATTTTTCCCCTCATGCAAGCTTAGAGATCTTCTGATATCGGGACTGTCGCAACTGGTAGCGAACACCCCATTCGACGGGATATATCGATCCCTACATGTTCAGTATCAGGCTCTAGCAATCTCGATGAAAGTACCGATCAGTATTTATTAGCTGAGGAGAAGACTGGCGAGCTGAAGCTTACTGCCCAAAGTCACCTTCAACAAGAGACGGAAGCCCAGCGAGAGAACGAGCGTCGTGAAACAAAGCAGGAACATAGCTTCTAGATGTGGGCCGCCATGGCTTAGGTAGCCGACCCGCCTGGTTAGGAAACAGAAACTTAATAGCATCAGAGGATACCCATCTGTTACATGAGAGGGTTCAATATGCCGAGAACCCTAGCGCACTTTCATCGCAATAGAAAATCTACAACTTACACAAAGTCATAATGTTTACAAACGACATAGCTACTATATGTTACAAATATACTAGCTTTGGCTATGTTTCCAAGCTCCAACTCAGTGTCTCGTTCTTCCGAGAGATGATGACAGTCATTACCGATGGAGGGCCATCAACAAGGCACTCAAATATATTCACCGAGACAAGATGGAGGGAGCTGTACTATCACTCGTATAGTAAATGATCGCATAACCGGCGTAGAATCAATCCTAGATTCAAGTTCCTTTATGCTTTATCACCTGATGCCCTCTGTTTCAAAACGATGTGTCGAAAATCCAAGTAGTTCTCCACGCCCTGCCGCCCGACTGCTCGAATGCATAGCAGAGACATCTTGCCAATAATGCCAGGAACCTGGGTTAGAAATTTAAGAAATGCTTAAAGTTGAAATAAAACTTACACTGCTTCTTAGACACCTAGTCTAACACACGTCAGATCTTGGGGTTGGGATATGAACAGTTGCAAATAAATGATCAAGCTTCTACCCGCTTCCAAGTATACCCCGAGAGATGGCTCAGCTTAAACCCCCAGATTGCTTTTCGTAACTTACGTACGCAATACGGATATACTTGCATCGCAGCCTCAGATAATTCTTTATCGTGATGACACGCCGTGGTCAGGATCAAGCCAGAATAGTTAGATAATGCTACTGCGTCCTCGGAAAACTCATCATCTCTTTCACATGCTAGGTTTAGCACGTGCTTAAACAAGGCATTTGTAAGTGGGGCGTCAAGTGCAAGGTCCCAACAAATCGACTTATAAGAATCACAATTCTACACTCCATAGAAACAATGACCGCCTAAGCTAGAACATTTTCCCTGTGACGCTGCCTAACGATATATCTCCGCTACCATGGCGGGAACATCTCTCTGGGACTACATCTTCATTCGCGCATCCATATTTCTCTTACACATTATCGCACCACTCAGCGTTGCTTATTCATTAGTCAGCCTGCTAGCCCGCCTTCCATTTCAGTTCCCGCGAGTACTACAGGCTTGGCTCTCTCTGGAGGCTCTTTTCTATTTGGTTGTCTACCTACCGCTGAACAAATACCTCCAGAGGGCCGCAAAACACCCCGTCCCGCCCTGCCGCGCCGATCGTCGGAAGTTGTTCCTAAAATGCCACAATAATATTCCCGACCCGGCTCAGTACCTAAGAAAATGGTTCCGGAATGCGCCAGTTTCCGAGATTAAGCGCGATAATGTCAAGGACTTCTTCCGGTGGGCATTCTTGAACACAGGAGACCATGACTCGACCTACGACGAGGAATTAGAAGAGTATACTCAAGAGATAGAGAAGCTGCTAGGCAAGAAGCTAGAGCCTGGCCGCGGAAACGCCAAATGCCTCCGGTTAACTCTTGAGAAGGTAGAGATGTTGCATCGGAGCTTAACGTGGTATCTAGTAAGTTACTCACATGACTATGCGCCCAAGTACTGGCTCATATACCCCAGGTTGCTAACTCTGTTCGTACTACCCTCTAGTGTGTGTTTGTTGTCGACGCCATAGCGTCTATCTCTTTACGATACCACTCGTTCAACTTTCATCGCACGTCGTTTTCGCAGTTTCTCACTACCTTTCCCCTACGTCTTTTCACTCTGTTTGCGACCTGCACCTCCCATGCTAACAGGCTTACTTACTGGCACCGTCCACATACGTCCAAGACAAGGCTGCCTATTCTATTCGTTCACGGCATCGGCGTGGGGCTTTACCCATACATAAACTTCTTAGCCGACATCAATGCCCATGATGCCGGGAATTCTTCAGATGGGCAGGTTGGCATCATCGCTATAGAAATTATGTCGGTAAGCTCTAGGATAACATACGAGGCAATGCTGAAAGACGAAATGTGCGATGAGATTCGGCGCATATTGACCGCACACGGGTGGGAAAAGTGTGTCTTGGTATCACATTCGTAAGTACCACTCCTAAAGTGACTCCATTCCCTTACCCATTGACATTGACGGTGGAAAGATACGGAAGCGTGGTTGGCGCGCAACTCCTTCGTAGCCCGGAGGTCTCGCAGCATATTGGCCCTGCATTGTTTATTGACCCCGTGTCTTTTCTACTTCATCTACCTGACGTGGCCTATAATTTTGTATGCCAGCTCTGTCCCCAAATTGACTGATGATACTGGCTAAACTCTAATGCTTTAGATATGTAGACGGCCAAGTCAACCTAATGAGTATCTACTCTCCTACTTTGGTTCCAAGGATATAGGCATAGCTCATACGCTATTCCGCCGTTTCTTCTG
The DNA here is from genome assembly GCA_014884825.1 of Fusarium sp. 190-020-2. NCBI lineage: Eukaryota > Fungi > Ascomycota > Sordariomycetes > Hypocreales > Nectriaceae > Fusarium > Fusarium sp. 190-020-2. The sequence continues at coordinate 14,653 of JACTAS010000074.1, forward strand.
GGCTGATAACTTATTGTGGAAGGAGGATATCCGAGATCATCCCGTGACTGTGGTCTTGGCCGGCAGAGATAGTGTGATCGACACCAAAGCAATACGGGCATATTTGCTGGGGTCAGACAATTGGATCTTAGAAACTACGGACTTAATGGATCTCGGTCAGAAAGGTGATAGATTGGATGTGATCTGGTTTCAAGATCTGGACCACGGCCAGGTCTTTGATGAAAAGAGGACGAGAAGCAGTCTGGTTGAGATTGTCTGGACGTTTTGCAAGAAGTAGCCGACACAATTCGTCCTAATTTACAGTGGTAGGTTGAAATAAGGTCATCGAATATGATGAGCAAGTTCTCCCGCTTTGCATAGAGGTTAACCTCCAATTTCCTATAAGTGGTCGGTCAGATCCTCCTGGCCTTAGCCGCCGACTGAGTCCTCGCGAAGCCCATGGATGTCTCCCGCACTCCCCGATAGATCGACCAACAAGGTATAGATAGCCAAAAAGAGTTGCACAGGGCATAATAATGGCAACCTGGCAATTAGCCCGTAACTTTTCCCAAAACTCCAGTAGGGATAGCCCAGAATGTCAAAGCGATGATAATATAGAGTCCCACAAGCTGCAGCCTGCTTAGTACACTGTAGGTATAGAAGTACAGGGGAACATAAACTCACCATGGCTCCCTCCAAATAGTTAGTTTTCCCATCCTGCACCGTGGCCGCCACGACTAAAACAGATACAGCGAAGATAACTGTCTCAACTGCCCCAAGCATCAGCAAGCGTGTTGAAAGTTGCTTATGTGCTCATGATAACTCACAAATATTGAAATTCAGACCCATCGGCACATTTATTGCCCAACCCAAGACAACCAGCAACGGCGTAACCAGCAGTGCAATCTGGATGCTGGATCCGATTGCAACACCCGTGGCCTTGTTTCCACGTAACCAGTCAGATCACAATAAAACAACCAAGTAAGGAAGCAGGTTGCCACTCACCAAATCCATCTTATTCCTTACAGCCATCACACACGCCGTGGCGTGCTCGGCTGCGTTGCCGACAATGGGGATCAGGATCAAGCCAATAAAGCTCTTGCTAGTATGCGCGTCTTTGGCGATGCTGTCGATACTGCCAACCAAGTAGTCTGCACAGAAGGAGATAACAACGGTCACGGCAACCAGTACCGCTGCAGCAGACCAAGGATTCATTACTGATTCAGGGTCGTCCCCTCCCTCGTCAAGGGAGGAAGTTCCACCACTCCCCTCGCTGAATAGATTCTTGTGCGTCCGCAACTGGAAGCACAGATACAGGGCGTACAGGATAAGAAGCATGATGGCCGTCCCGCGTGAGTGCCAAAGGATGGATTCGGTTTTACCATGCTGATCCGAGCTGTCGAGGATGCTGTAGAGCTACATGTCGACATTAATGTTCTTCCTGATGCTTATTGTATCACAATTCCTGAGGACTGGGCTCTAGAAGGCTGCTTACAGTGGCGGGAATGATCATTGAGGCGGCTGACAGCGCTAACAAGGAGCATGTCGTTTGTGCCATCGCAAGATAACCTTTAGATTTAATTAAATAAATTTTGCAACAGAAAGGTGGCCACTAGTTACTGAGCCCTGACCATCGACATCCAACACCCGCTCCAATATCGTCTCATCGGGACTGTTTACTGATTACTGCAAGTAACACTGCTGTTGGCACAGATATCGTGACGTAGCCTAGCTCCTGGACGTAGATAGGGAAGAATAGACGTTCAGTACTATTTGTTATAAGAATGCTCGCTAATGGCAGTTCAATTTATTCTATAGCAAAAAATGATTTACTTACTTAAAGACTGATCCAGAAGTATGAATGGGTACTAGACTGAGTACGAGAAAAACATCAAGTAGTGATAATCTAAAGCCAGGACTCGAGGTACGAGGTTGCACCTCCTCAACAGTTTTGGAACAGTCACTTAATTAATTTGCCGTCATTCTATGGCGTCATTAGCATTTCAAGGCAGTATGCTCATAAACAACATATGCTTATGGAGGATTTTTGAGCATTGCAATCCAACAGCGGGGGCGTGTTACCCCTCTGCCTACGGGTTAGCCCGTAAGGCGGTATATGATCTCATTGGATACTGTCATGGCTATCGACTTATTTGTTACGGACCAGTCGTCATGCCTTTCACTAACCCCGCCTTCTCAACATTTCAACGTTGTCTTTTGTTCTCTCACGACGAACAAATTTATCTCATCGGCGCTTAAAACCACCACCACTGCTGAATTGAGCTCACTATGCGTGAAATTGTAAGTCCGCTTCTAATCCTGCCTTGGAAGCTCCACAAACTAACCTTGAACTCCCTTTTCGCTATAGGTGCATCTCCAAGCTGGCCAATGTGTGAGTATCACGCCCTTCTCGTTACATTTCTTTCTCATTTCTTCCTAATGCAGCATAGTAACCTCAATAGGGCAACCAAATCGGCTCTGCCTTCTGGCAGACCATTTCGGGCGAGCATGGTTTGGATAGCAGTGGCATGTAGGCAACCCATTCGAAACGCCACTTCATCCTTCTCACGCATCAATCTAGGTATAATGGGACCTCCGAACTACAGCTTGCGCGCATGAACGTCTATTTCAACGAGGTGGGCGATATTGCGTGACCCATTCCAAACTATCCTCGGCCTCTGATCGAGTTCGCATAGACATCCAGCAACAAGTACGTGCCACGTGCCGTGCTCGTTGACCTAGAACCTGGCACAATGGATGCGGTGCGCTCCGGCCCGCTTAGCCAGCTCTTTCGTCCCGACAACTTTGTCTTTGGACACTCAAGCGCCGGAAATAACTGGGCTAAGGGTCACTACACCGAGGGCGCCGAGTTAGTTGATCAGGTACTGGACGTGGTCCGTCGTGAGGCCGAAGGCTGCGACTCCCTCCAAGGTTTCCAAATCACCCACTCGCTCGGTGGCGGTACGGGCTCCGGCATGGGCACGCTGCTGATTTCCAAGATTCGTGAGGGTGAGATTGATACCACTGATACACATTTCGATGCACTGTCTCTCACGGTTCTAACCGCCTATTTAGAGTTTCCGGACCGTATGATGGCTACCTTCAGTGTAGTACCGTCTCCTAAGGTTTCTGATACCGTCGTGGAGCCGTATAATGCCACGCTGTCGGTCCACCAGCTGGTTGAAAACTCAGATGCGACTTTCTGTATCGATAACGAGGCTCTGTATGATATCTGCAAAGGTACCCTGAAGCTGTCGAATCCTTCCTATGGCGACCTTAACCACCTCGTATCAACCGTCATGTCTGGCGTGTCAACTTCGCTGCGCTTTCCCGGACAGCTAAACTCTGACCTTCGCAAGATGGCCGTTAATTTGGTAGGAAGACTCGTTTCATCTAGGCACATATCACTGTAATCGAAGAATGTTGTGGCTAAGCATTCCTCCTCGTCTAGGTTCCGTTCCCCCGCCTACACTTCTTCATGGTTGGCTTTGCGCCCCTCACTAGCCGTGGCTCGCACTCATTCAGTGCTGTCTCTATCCCCGAGCTTACCCAGCAGCTGTTTGACCCCAGGAACATGATGACAGGCTCTGATTTTCGAAACGGCCGCTACCTGACCTGCTCTGCTATCTTTCGCGGAAAGGTGTCTGCGAAGGAGGTGGAGGACCAGATGCACAAGATTCAGCAGAAGAACTCGGCTTACTTTGTTGAATGGATTCCCAATAACGTGCAGACGAGTCTATGCTCTGTCCCGCCGCAGGGGTTGAAGATGTCGTCCACTTTTGTCGGTAACTCGACCGCCATCCAAGAGATCTTTAAGCGCGTTGGCGAGCAGTTCACCGCTATGTTCCGCCGCAAGGCCTTCTTGCACTGGTATACCGGAGAAGGCATGGACGAGATGGAGTTTACGGAGGCTGAGTCCAATATGAATGACCTGGTATCGGAGTACCAGCAGTATCAGGACGCAGCCATCGACGACGACGTCTATAGCGTGGAGGAGTATGACGAGGAGGAAGTCCCCGCTAAGGTCGACGCTTAGTCTATCGCAACCTTGTGGTCGGATAGCACATGGCTTGTCAGAGTGGGCTCACATAAGGTCATGACGCCCTGTAGAAGCAGCGACTACTGAAGGACAATCATTATATACCCAACAGGGCTTGGTGGTCGCTAGGCGGTCTATATAGTTCGCGCTATTACGAATTAAAGATCCCACATAGCTCTCGAGTGGTTGAAAGACGTCTAACAACCTCAAACAGAGCCTCGTGATACGTCAGATAAAAGACTCATCATCCTTGACGGTCAGGAAAGCCATGCACAGGTCAGACTTTTGCGGTTTTCACCGTAAATCCTCCCGCTATAAGACCGCTGACGAGCATCCAGGATGAATGGATAGTTACGTGCCTTCCGAACAATGTCTACTGCTGTTACCTACCAGCACATTGTTCTCATTATTTGCAGCTATTAGATAATGGAATTTTTAATATCATCAAAGGTGCGTATCGGAAGGAACTCTAAAACCTGGCTAGTTTGATTGATTCTACACCGGACAATTAAGCCAACTTTATTCAGACATATGCGAAAGTCGGAGAGGCGCGTATGAGAAAGGAGATGATATTATACGACTAGAGACCTACTGGACATTGGCCTATTTGACTGAGAGCAGAGATGTGATTTCTATTGCACAAGAATGCCGGGGATATGCTTATACTGGATCTCTGGAGGTCTCGCCTAGGAGTCTACAACCCCTGAACATAAACGGCTTCAAAGGCAGGCCCTTTGCGGTCTAGACTTCCATGTCTATCATCGAGACTCTTGTAGCTCACTTATTGAGCATGATCATCCTTGACAAGCCTCCCCCAACACCAAAGTTCTTTGCAGGCTTGGGCAGAGTCGCACAGCGAGTCGAGACTGGATACCCAACGGTACAGGCACAATAGTCATCACTGGTCACGATCTTAATTGTTAATCCACCTCATTCCTCCACCACGGTGCTCAATCCCGCCGAGGCCATCCTGCGGACGTCTTCCCTTCATCAGGATCAACAAGTACTCTACATCTAAAAACGAGACAGTCTTCAACATCTCATAGAGCGGTGAATTATGAGTTATATTGGCTCTGAGCTGGCTCTGAATATCAGTAGACCCAGCCACCACCTTGTGGCAAGTTAACATCTCTGACTGGCCAATTATCTGTGAATCTCGAATCGGTGAAGCTGGAAGCAAAGGCAATCGCTGAGTCTTGACACCCAATTAACACCCTCGTGATATCGAATATACTTATCGTCCAACCAAGAACTAATCTAAATCTGCATCTTTCAACATATCACCAGCGTCTACACCGAGTTTTGGATAAGTAATCTCCCTGTAGCCCACTTGTTTGAGCGGTTCAGCCCGTCAGAGGCAAGGTCGCTGTTCTGTGGGGGCCGAAACAAAATGTTACCGAAGTCATCTGACACTAGATTCGCTCGTTATTCATTTACAAACCACGCATAAGTGTGCATCCTGTTGCACGGCCTTCCGATGGGCTCGCTCGTCCCGTTTGAGCCTCAATGAACAAGGCCAACAGGGGAAGAAGTGCAAGACGGCGCTTAGATAAATTCCGCATTCAAGGTGCTGAATACAGTGTTTGTATATTGTTGGTCCATTTGGGCGCGTAAAAACTATTGCGCGGTTGTTAGACATCTCTGGTATGAGTACTCGAAATTGAAAGCTCTAAACAGTACATGTGCTAAGAGCGCCTGATAGTTTAACTTTTAAGATACGATACGATACAATCCATTAAGCCCGGCGGCTTATTCAACCGAAAGGGCACACTAGTCACTGATGCTTACGTACATTGCCTGCTTCTCATCCTCGTTTTCACAAGACCATACTGTGCCGTATACTGCTCAATTTGTGCCCGCATTTCAAATAGCCCATACTAGACCTTACCTTTTCTCCAAACAAGTAGATGGCTAACAATGGCGCTTTTAAGTAAAACACAGAAAGAGCAGAAGAGCCTCTGAACCTGTACGTGACTGTGTAGTCCACCAGTTCTGACACCTTGTTAGCTGGCGTTCGAACTTACGGAACCACTGGGGAGCCTAAAACTACCTCTTGTCTTCTATCAATTCATCTGATGTAGGCTTTAGATGGATGTTTGCTCTTCCGTCCAACAATCTCGCTCGTGAGATAAGACTATGATCGATTACCATTTGCCTTTGACGAAACCATTATTTTAATGCTGGGTAATTATATACCTTGGTCTAGCCGTTGAGCCACAGATGCTCTTCGAAATGTCTTTTAGGATGTTTGCTTCGATGTAGTATCAGGAATTACTGGATGTCCAATAGCGACCAGCTACGCTGTCATACAAAATGCAGATATATATATTGCTACCTCCTGCAAGGCGAGACAGGCACCGTGGGTTCGACATGGGTTAGGCTCTATTCTCTATCCCTTGGGGTGTATGTGACAGTTTGCCGTCGACTAACAGTATGTACTTGAATTCGCCCATCACTATTGCATCTACCAATAATGGCCGGCAGTGATAAATTTGAGCCTGGGCACCCTCACCAACAGCCCCGTGTTCAATTGACAAGATCGTGATATCCGGTACGATAATATTCTTCTTATACACATGATTCCTGTCTTAAAACATGTTCTAGAGGCACTTGTCTATCCTGGATGCGGCAATGTATACGACATACCTACCTATGAAAAAGAGGGATATGATTTTAGTAGCATATGAAAATACAATATAAGCTATAAATTCTTAGAACTTGAATAGTTTTCTTTGCATACAGCGGTCGTGATGATTTCGTTCTCGTTACTCATTAACCCATCCATCATCAAGACGGCTACTTAGAATGACCAACCAATCCCTTTACATTATTACATCATAATAATTCCCTGATTAAGCTCCATTTCGATAGACCTGTGCTCCCTGATTTCTGAACATGACTATGTCTCTTCGCTGGAGAATCATCAGTGCTCGATTCAACGGCTGCTCACTGTAACCCCTACCCTCTACCATCTCTCTCCGTAGTGTGGACAGGCTTGTGCTCCATCCTATAGGTAGACGGCGCTTGAGCTCAGTCTCGAGACGGTTCACCTCATCATTCAACTCACGGCTACCCTGGTTGCTGCCCTGGTTGGCCGCGTCCATGGTAGAGCATAGGAATAGCCGGATAGCCTCATCAACGTGCGCCTCGGTGGCGACGGGAGAGAGGGTGAGTTTGGCAAGAGACTCGGTGATACGCACGATAGCTTCCAGCTGACGGATTGTGATGGGAATAGAGGAGCGGGTGTTGGCTTCTATTTCGGACTCGTGGATTTGGCGACGGATAGAGACAAAGTGAGAGGAGAGCTTCTCAGCTGCTTCGGGACTGAGTCGAGGAGCGCAGCGACTTTGAGAGGTTAGTATACATGGCGGAAGAGCCAAAAGGAACTGAGCAACTTACGTCTTACAGTAGGTTATATATCTTCGCATCTTGTCGATAGGGATCTCAGACTCGACCATTTCGTCGGCTCCCCGACCATTCATCTGGATACCAAGAACGTGCTTGGCCATCTTCTCGTCCTTCTCGCGGCTATGATCATCCTTGACAATGAAAATCATGTCGAAACGCGACAGGATGGTGGTTTGGAAATCGATATTCTCTCCAGGAGTTTTCATGTCATCGTATCGACCAAAGATTGGATTGGCAGCAGCCAGGACTGATGTTCGTGCGTTGAGAATGGTGGTGATACCGGCCTTGGCGATGGAAATGGTTTGCTGTTCCATGGCCTCGTGGATAGCGACTCGGTCTTCAGCTCGCATTTTATCAAACTCATCAATACACACTACTCCACCATCGGCCAGAACCATAGCACCACCTTCAAGATAGAACTCGCGGGTAGACTGATCACGCTGGACGGACGCTGTCAAACCAGCGGCAGATGAACCTTTTCCGGAGGTGTAGATAGAGATGGGTGCTACCTTCTCGACAAACTTTAGAAGTTGAGACTTGGCCGTACCAGGATCACCGAGAAGTAGTACGTTGATATCGCCTCTAAGTTTCATGCCATCAGGGAGGATTTTTTTTGAGCCACCTAACAGGAGGCAGAGAATTGACTTCTTGATGTCCTGGTGTCCGTAAATTGAAGGAGCGATACAAGTAGCCATGACATTGTAAATGTCTGGCCGTCTGCTCAGCTCCAAGAATTCTTGCTCTTCCTCCTCTGAGAAAGTGGCGTTGCCCTTGGCTGCTTGATCAATGTCTGACCGGATTCCAACTGCCCTTAGATAAGGGGTGCGGATAGCCACTGCGCCACCGTTGGATGAGTTTTGGAGGCCTTATTTTGGTAGATGGAGAAGATGCCCATGACAGTGCACCTCGATCCCGGAACGACCCGGTTTGTTAGGTATCTGTCGGCTGAGATGAGAACATGTCTGGGCAGTTCTCCAACAGGGACTTGATCAGGCGCTTCCTAAAGCTTGATGATCTGCTGGTCGACGAAGTGTGACTTCTCGTGTACGACAAAGTACGGATCCAAGGGGCACTTTGGCGTGGGATCGTTGGGAATTCTGCTACGAGCGCATTGTCGGGGCAGAGAGACACCAGTGAATCCACCCAAGATAGGAATGGCTTGTGTGTGTCCGCAATTTCGACATTGTATATGAAGTTCTGTTACTTTTGAGGACATAACGGAGGCACCGATGACGATACCTGGTACCCGGACCAATCGAGCAATAGCCATCGAATCGAGATTGCGGATGGACACATCGTCTGCGTTGGAATGAAGAAGGAGCTGGTGCTTGGGGATCTCGACTTTGGGCTCGTGAGGGAAGACAATGCGGTGGGTGCACTTCATCAAAGCATATTCGAACTATGGGATGTCAGAAGTTGGAGAATTAAGCTGTTGCATAGTCCTTACCAAAGGGATGACCTCGGCTGGCTCAGATGTCAACTGATGCGCCAACTCCTCGTTAAAGCCGATCAAGTCATTGATGTTGACATCGCAGTAGTACCTCTTTAGCAGTGCGTTCTCTCGTAGTTGATCTCTGCCGAAGCGTCAGTATATCAAGTCATGTAACCCGTGGGCAATCGGCGCAAACCTGTAGACAAAGTTGTTGTCAAGCCGAAAGTCAAGGATGAAGGTTTCGAGCTGCGTTTGAAGCTGTAGGCGAGTATCTCTATTCTCACCGAAACTCGGCTCGTAGACGTGCGCAGAGTAGATCGATCCGCGGTCCATTGTGATGTGATTTGTTAATACTCTGATATCACCTTGGCTCGTCTGCGAGCACAAAAGTTGACAGGGACTCGAGAGATCTTATTTGTGAAATATGGAGGGGCTTGCTCCGCGTTGGTAGGGTAACTAAGTGGATGCAATAATGTATGTACGCGACCCTTGAGAGAAAGACGCAACGCGTGGTTATCCCTTTGACCCGCATAGCCCTTATCCAATGTAGCTAGCTGCACTCAACCCCACGTACAGAATAGTTACAAAGTTCTAAGTTAATAAGGCACTATAAGGCCAGTCCCTTATCTGTATCTTAGCTGCATTCAGCTTAGGTATAGAGTTCACTAGGTATAGTGACTATTGTGAATTTGTGACATAATTTAGATGTATTAGTAAATTGATAAGCACTTATCCATTTGAGCCCCTAAGCGTGACTTGGGAAAAGGGCTATGCCGGTCAAAGGGATAGTGGTTGCTGTGCTGAAGGAATAGGGCAGTGATAGAGCTCGACTTATCATCCCATGTCAGCGCCAAGGAAATACCCATAGGCTCATGGGGGCCAGCGAGCCAACCTTGCTTGCTCGGTTGGGGCACAAATTGAGGGACATCGGCGGGGCCCGATTTTAGCTGTGTTTTACAGAGTAGGTAGGGCTTTGACCATCTTTTGAGCTTCATATGCTGCCTAGGATCATTGTAAAGCCACGGTATTCTAAACGAGAGATCCAAGACAGCCTGAGCTTTACTGCATTTTTAACCGCACCAAAGGGCATCGGAAAACAACTGTCGTCGGTTCGACCAACGAGTGTGTGTGCCTCGTTTTTAATGTAATGCTGTATCAAGGTGCAGCTTCTGGATTGCATCTAGCATTAACCGGCTCTAAGCCTAAGGCGCAACCGCCTCGCCTGGGTGGCAACTCAGTGACGCCTGGCAAGGGCCCATTAAATACGCGGTCTAAAGAGGTGACCAAGAGAGGGCACTAATGAGCGACTGGTTTGCCGGCTAAGGTCCTCAAATTTCCGGAATACATGGGGGTCGAAGTCTGGATCTCTGGTGGTACCAAACCCGTACGGAAAATGGGAGGCCAGTCTAAAAGTTTGAGAGACTGGAGATGGGCATTGCAAATCGACGAGTTCTTGCTCACTGCAGACCAGAGTTTTAGGTCAACAATTGGTTGGTTATTGTGGCTCGACGCCCCACGCCCCACTACAATACAACCCCATCTCTCTATACTGTGATTGGATAGGAGTCCTCGGAGTGCGTCTGGCCGTTGTGATTGGCCATTGGAAACTGGAAATCAAGTTGAGGCGAGACCAATGACGCGCCATGACGCGTCGCGTCTCAACTGAATCTGCAAACCTCGAGCGTCGTACCAGGACTATGAGGAAGAGCATGAGATGAGTTCGTCTGGGCAGCTGCGTTTAGAAGCTAAGTCGATTTCCATGGATTGATATCCCAGGACCTTTGAATGACTTATCAATGTGGCCTTTGCGGCAGTCCATGGCCCAATATCGTTCTGAGGGGTAAATCTCCCTTCACAGTGCAAAGCCATCCCCAGCTGGAATTTCACTACCTGTCAACTGAGCCCTCACCTGGCTCATTTCTCTAGTAGGCCCTTGTATTCTGTCTGAACGCTTGGATGCTGTCTCTCTAGCTCAATCCTAGCCTCGCCTCCTCCATAACTAACTCACTCTATCTTATTCTACCGATTCTGTCGACGCTTTGGACGCTGTTGATATGTTCAGCTTCAAATTATTTCGCTATATTTTATCCTTAAGCTCGTTTTCCCATCCCCGCTTGGAGGACTTCTTGCTGTCCTTAGACTTCCTAGATATGCCGATCCACTTCCCCGACTCTCATTCCTTAGGGGTCGCTTTAAATTTCAATCGCACCAGCCCCGTCTCGTCGTTTGCTTTTCGCAGGATGCAGTTACCATCATTGTGCTGATAAGTGTCGGCTTTGTTTGAACCGCCGGCAATCTCCTCTGTATGTATTCAGGCTAACCATCAAGATTCTGATAGGCCTAGAAACGCTCTTCCACGTTAGACATACTCTGCTATCAACAATGGTATATCACGTATAGCAACTGAGTGACACCCGACCATTTAGTGAGCAATTTATATTTTTTTCAAGATGCGAAAGGAATTTATTATTTCAGTTCTAATGCACAGTGTAAGAATTTGATGATCTTGACGTAACTTAATTCCATTCAAATAAAATAAACGCATGGTTAATAGCTGAAGCTTATAGCCTGTCCGTCAAGACCTTGTTTATCTTGGCAATGCGGGCGCAGACGCTGAGATCAATGGTTCGGTCGCCGACCGCGACAATAAGTCCTCCAATAATCTCAGGGTCGATCTGTATCAATAAACGTTAAGCTAGGGCCGAAACGAATGCCGACTGGCGAAAAGTATAACGTACCTTGTTGGTGACCTTAAGCTTCTTGCCCTGACCGGCATATGAGGACTTGGAAACAGCAGTCTCTAGTCGCGAAAGAGTTTTATTATCCAGACGTTCGGCGCTCGTGATGATCATCTCTATTTCACCCCGCTTGGCGGACATCAGCTCACCAAACTTCTCGCACACACCCTGAAGGTGACCCAGTCGATTATTCTCAGCGAGAGTCTGTAGCAAATTCTTGACAGTCGCAACGTTGGTACCTGTATGCTTGCTCAGCTCGGCTACGATCGCTGACTTGTCCTCGGCGGTCAGCCTCGGCGTTGACAGGACTTTCGTCAACTTGGTGTCCTTCAAAAAGACGCTGCTCAGGTTGACGATGGCTTTGGCGGTGAGGTCGAGGGTTGACATCTTGGCCGCGGCAGTATACTAAATTAACACAGTCAGCATAAGATAATTCGGCTCTACCTCACTCAACATAGCCGCATTGGCCCATTAGAAAGGACGACACAGCGGCATACTAGGGCGGTGGCATAAGTTCCATCAAGGCCATGAAGGTAGACTGGGGGTCGGCTGTCATTGGCGGCGCCGGTGAAGTTTCGTGCAGTCTCTACTCGGAGGAAAGGGGTAGGATGGAGAGTCGCGGCACGGATGGTACGGAAGACTTGCCGCGAGAACATGGCTATGGCTGAGGGATTGGGATGGGTTCGATGTTGCGATGCAGGCGTTCTTAAAACTTGGGTTTCTTGGTTGTGGTTTCGTTGTTGGGCAGTTTTGGAAGCTTGTGTGTCGCTCTGAACGTGAATGAACAGCAGCAATGTGTTGATTGATTGCCTAAGACGCGGGGTCAATCCGACTTTTAACATAGGCTTCTCTTGAAGCATGTAACTGGATAGCCAAACATGGTTGTCTCTTAAGGCTTGTCCGCATCTTGCCTTTGCATGTGCATGATGCGCTACCGAAATTGAGGCGCAACGGCCAATCATAAGCATCATGTTACCTAAGAGACGCTGGTGGGTGATACACAATTCAAAAAAGGGGGTGTGCAACAAAGGGCGTGTGCAGAGGAAACCGAATTGACCTACTGAGGAAGGCTTCATAACGAGGCATCAGGTCGGTGCCTTTGTACTAATACACTCTCCTAGCTGCGTTGACATTTTGACGTAACTAGCCGGGAGGCTGGGAATGTATCAGATTGATGTCAATGTGTCAGACAGAAAAGAGTTTCCGTCTGTTGTCACGAACGATGGACCGGACCCCCCACCCCCCCGCCAATCAAGTAAGATAAGATATCAGTAAATCATTCACCAATGGCATCACCATTCTCTAGTCCACAATCTACTGATATCGCCCCAATTGTACGTTAGAGCTACCCTCCGCGGGTCTAACACAATGCCTTGCATTATTTAATCTCACCCTTGGAATTACGCCCGATACCTCTCATTCTGGGGCCTCTTCTAGCAAAGCTATCTCACAACCATAGGGTCATCCCGCTATCAACGTACATCATAATAGTATTCCTTTCTCTGCGCAAAGCTGCCACTAAATTATTTTCTCCGCTATATCTTCCTTGAAGTTATACACTTCTGCAATCAATTCTTTGTCGTCGTGGAATCTCTCTATCTCTTTTCCGCAAGTTTCGAAACAAGCTTCCACAAACCATTCGGACTGTCGCGTCTGCCACGAGCAGGAACACCATTCTAAGTGTAACGTAACCCTTTGATCCACTCGATATTGGTGCTTGTTGGAACCGCGTCAGGAATAGCCATATCTGTAGGGCTGTGAGGAGCCTAATCCATTTTCCACCAACAAACTGCTAATCAGTTAGGCCCCCTCCAGAGCTATTTCTGCTGCGCGTATCTTCCGGGAGCTACATCGGCAGGCTCAGGATGCAAATATAGAATCCAGTGATGACTGGGGCTGTGCTGCTCATCGTGAAGCGCAACAGTTGCGCGGTTGCAGTACTGGTGTAAAGCGCAGTCCTGCAGCCACTCAGGTTTACACTCCGGCTCCGGCTCCGGCTCCACATAGTAAAGTCGGTAAAATGACTATAGAGGAGAGAAAGGTTGTGGCGTTAGAGGCTATCGCCGAGGCTGCTCGACTCTGGGTTGTAAGTGTTTGCGCCGATAGCTATATATATTTCGTCTGCTAAAACGATGTATAGAAGCTCAATAACCCCAACAAGGAAAGCAAGACCGATGAGAGGAGCGGATCTAGATGAGTGAGTGCTGCCATTGCCAAGGAAGAGGTGGTTAGCATAGCTGAGGCATATTCAGAACGCGGGATAAAATTATCGAGCATTGGGAGGCAACTGAATTGAACGCAATGACAAAAACTTCCTAACACGATGCGCTTAATTAATTGAAATTGTGATGGGCGTTAAGATCCAGCTGCAGGTCTGCGAAAAAGACTCAAAAGAAGACGAAATTTGTGTAAAGCTCGGGCTCTTTACAGGATGACGCTACCTGGGATTGCATTCACATGGGTGATACTCAAGACCAAAAGTTGGCCTTCCTTCGTGATGACTTCGTTCCTCTTGAAGAGAAATATGAATCACGGGATACCCTATCTTGCGCGTTTAACGTCTGGATCATGACTAGGGGCTACGTATCCATAACTGGAAGGCCAACCAAGGACGAAGCCGGCAGGCAAACGATAACATTAATATGTGGCCGCCGCCACAACTATCCTATTAACTTACAAAGGCGGAGACTAGAGGTGAATACTAAAACAATAAGCTGCAAATTACTGGTACTAGGCAAAGGGGACCGTTGTCGGATGTGATATAATACCAGTCCGCTATCTTCCTAAACTCTTCGATAAATCATTGCTTCTGAAACTCTTTACCTTTGAAGATAATTCCTGGCTTCAGAAGACGGCCATCTGCAGTCACGGCTTGGATGAAGCTAGTCCAAGCGCGGGACTGAGAGCCCTTGAGAAAGGCCTTCCGCTTCGGATCACTACTACCGATGACCAAGGAGTCCAAGCCTGTAAACATGATTTCCTGGTAAGCTCATAGGCAATAAAAGACAATGCTCACCATATCCTGCCATAATACCGCCCTCGTCAACATTAACCGTGTTCTCGGGCTCGATCTAACCATACTCTCGTTCGCGAATATCCAAGTACTAATTGACGGCCATCGGAGTGAAGGAATTAAATCTCGATGCCTTCTGGCGTCTTCCTATCTTTGTTTTGATAGCTGGATGGGGTTTCACGAATCTGGAAGTCCAATGTACACCGATGGGCCTTTACCGGCCTTGCTGTCGTAGGAGGGCAGCAACTGTAGCGCGAACTTGGCTGCGGGAAGGAGCATAGCGCAAGGCTTCTTGCCTCGGTATCCATGTGACTAACCTGGTCTCCTGCGACTTGGATAACAGCTGGGCCGGCTGAGTGACCTCGGATTTTGACGGCAGGCCTCTTAACCGGTCTGAAAGAGTCGTTTGGGGCCTGTCGTGCTTCTGGGCGGATCGGTTCTGCGAAAGGCCGTTCTCTGTGACATCTAGCATTTGCCTCGACAATTCCATCTTGTGTATAAGATCATCGAGGCATTTTCAAGACGGCTACATGTGTCTGTTGGAGGTAAAACCATTCATTAAGGTCCGAGAAGGCCAAGTCATGGAGAGTCATTTTACGTTGGTGGTGTGCGACCAAGCGACTTACGTCACGTAAAAAGCAATGTGATATTGTTGAACATTAATGTGAATGATAAGCATCTGCACCAAACAAGTATGAGCCCCAATAATTCTAACCCTCCTCAATTGAAATCACCAGAAAAGCACAACAGACCGTGAAATCAATTGAAATTAATCGCTAAACTCTTCTTCGGATATTGCAACAACTATCTGACATGTTCTTGCATTATGTCCTATCTTTCCACATCCTCCACAGCGCCTTTCCCTCGGTCGTGCCGACCCTCCTTGACCTCCACTTGTTGACGATGCGCCCTCTACCCGCCCATCTACATTCATATGATCAATTACCTCCCTTGCTTCCCTTACTGTCAGCACTCCTCCTTTTTGAAGTCTGGTTCTTTTTGCTCTCCGCCGCTGGCTTAGTGTCTCATTCGCCTGTTGAAGGTCACGGACCTGAGCTCTCAATAAGGTATTCTCATGCATTATTGCCTTTGTTCCCTTAGACACTTTAATGCTTCCAGAATTGACACTGGAGAGCTACTTTGGTGTCTTCTAATTCGTCTATCGAGGTATTCAGACTGAGATTGGGCTTCAAGTACCGTCTTGGGCGTCTTTGAACCCATGGGGTAGAAGGGCCGGCTTCCTCCTCAACCGGCGTTGGCGTCCGTAGCTGCACATCAGGCTTCGAAACCACATTTTCTGGGTCAAATGGAACAAGCCCAGCCCCTTTGAAAGCTGCCTTGATGTTTCTTTCCGCCATAGTGGCCTTAAATGCGGCATAAAAGGTGGGAAAGAATTCGGTCTTGGAAACGTGGGTTATGGAGCATCGGATCAGATGCTCGATTTCTCGACCATAAGCCTTCTTAAGCACCCCAAAGCACCCAATATCAAGAGGCTGAAGCAGATGAGACGAATGGGGCGGCATACACAGTGTGGTGATCTTGTTTTCCTGGCAATATCTCTCAAAGTCGACAAAGTGGCGATTTTCGTGCCCATCGAGGATTAAAAGACGATAGGGCCCAGTAGATCGATTGGCTGTACACCGATTAAAGTGCTTCAGCCACTCAAGGCCTAGCTCATTATCTGTCCAGCCATTGGGAGATGTTGCAATAGCCCAATCGTCCGGGAGGTTGTTCTCTCGGTACCAGGTGGCGAGATGATACTGACCCGCACCAATGATGAACGGCGGGATCGCCCAGCCTTCCGCATTGATCGCCTGGATGACAGTAACCCATTCCCGGTTTCCCGGCTGCACTGATTTTGGTCTTGCACGTCTTTCTGAGCCTGCGACGACCATTCCCAAGGTGATACCATATTTTGCGATTGTGTTCTCGACAAGCCTAAACCAATTTCGAATGACAGTGGGGTGTTCGCATTTGGCTCTCTGGTAGTCATATGTACGAAAATAGCGCGTCTTAAGCTCCTTGTGCCGCTTGACGAAGTTGGAAGCCCAGCGCTTGCCCATTTCTTCCACACCACGCAATCGCGGGGGAAATCCTCGCGAATCTAGGTCGAGAATGAACCGAACTATGATATGTTCCTCTAGATTAAATAGCTTACGTGATTTAGGGATCCAATCGCGTTGAGATTGAATGCCATTGTGCCGGCGACGTAAGGCATAATAGTTGACCTTGTAGAGTCTTGCAGTAGGTCGGAGCTTTAAATTTGGGTCAGTTTGAAGGGTACGAAGTGCCAGAAGCATATTACCCTCGGAATACTGGCGAGATATCTTTTTTCGTTGTGAATCAATTGATCAAATAAAGAATTGTAAGGTTGAGGGATTTTTGGTGCACATACTTGTTTGGTGCACATACTTGTTTGGTGCACATACTTGTTTGGTGCACATACTTGTTTGGTGCACATACTTGTTTGGTGCACATGCTTATCATGCACGTTATATGATCCTCAGTAAAATGATGTTTTTTTTTCAAGTAGATAACTTCAAGCCGGGCCATGAACCGTATATTTGAAAACCGGCAGTTTGTATGGGTAATTTTCTTTTTTGCTTACCGGTAGGTGGATGTTACCGGTAGGTAGGTGTTACCGGTGGGTGGGTACTGCATGGTATGTAACTGACCTTTCAACAACACATTATCTTCCACTCCCGCAATACTGCTTCATCATGACCATTCCAGAGCTCACAATCACTCCTAACACCAAGCCACCAGCGAACTTTCCTCCCAAAACGGACAAGCCTCGCCCGGACGTTTGCGGCACGACAAAAACTTCCCCAAGAAAAGCTCAGTACTTCTCGTGCCTGTCCAAAGCCGTGGTCTGGTGCATGCTAGTCAAGTCCTCGATATATTTCTGCAGCACCTTTTTGTTGCTGTCTAGCTTCTCGTTTCCCTTTTCAGCTGCCTCGATGCGGTTAAAGATGAGGAGTAGAGAGTCCTGCAAAGCTTTCGCATGCCTATGTCCACAGGAACAAATATTAGTTAGCAGTTCAAGCGAGGGCAGCCCTCGGGCACCTTTTAACATACATAAGAAGATTCAATAGTCTTCACTAACCGGTGCAATCCAGTATGCATTTCACACTTCAACGCTTCGACCTCTTCGCTCGTCATCCGCGGGCTCATGGCCTGGGTGTCATCCGGTTCAATTGCTGTCTCGAGAGGCTCGCTGGTATCTTGGCCAGGAGCAAGGATGGGCGAAGGCGGCTGGTGCCCTGACAAGGCAACCAGCCCAGTCATAGCTAGAGGTGTAACATCAAGAGCTGATAAATACATAGGATAGCTGGAAACAATTGTGGGGAGGAAACTCATGAGAATTGTGACTGAAATGGAGCTGTCGAATATGGGTTCGTGAACCCAAGGGCTGCGGGGGCTGGGCTCAAGCATAGATGTAATCCGAGGTAAATGACGCACGCTACATGTCGCCGACTTGGAAGTGTTGTCATGGTTGATGAATTTTGGAGTCATAATGACGTAAACTCTCTGTGGAGTAGATGGTCAAATGGATTGGTTGCAGAAAACTTTTATTGTCTGTATGTACCTTAGGACCGTGATTCCTTTAGTTTGAGACGCAAGAGTAGGTTCGGCAACAGCAGCGGGGTCGCAGCGGACCAGCGAAGAGCAGGAGGGGCCCCATAGGGACACGCCTAGGCGTGCGGATTATATCAGCCCTCAATTTGGCCCAAACTCCACTATCGCAGGTTTCAGGGGCTTCACCCATTGCTGCTTTCGCTAGCCACAATTATAGTCCCCAAGTGCAGGCTTCATTATGGCATAAACGACATTTCCTAATAATGCGCTCCCGCCAGAAGGTACATATAACTCACAAAAGGCTCTGCTCACCGCTATCAACAAGTGGGCGGCACCGAGAGGCTACGCGTTCATAACTGGAAGATCTTCACGGTCAACTAGCGGCAGGCAGATTATTACCTACGCATGCAATCGATAGTATCGTCCGCCTAGCGTATCAAAAGACCGCCAGCGTAAGACTACTACGCAAGGAACTAATTATCGGTTCTCGATTATCGCGAAGGAATCCTTAGATACAGGGTAGTGCAGGTCCAGCGTCAGTAGTTTATTATTAGTTTTATTAACAGTGCCCTAAAATAGACTAAATATGGCGCATGCCCAGTGTGCCAAAGACGCTAGTGCGATCCCTGCCCTTCGCACTTACTAACAGCAATTGAATGAGCAACAGTGATCATAAGGGAATTTAGACACCGTATAGGGCCGGATAAGATAATTAGGATAATTCAGGGTGTGCCTTACAAGAGGTAAGTTATTATAAGTCGGTCTCGATACGGGTCTCTAAAGCCCGGATGCCGAAGCACCGAGGTGCTGTTATGACTGAGACGTGGCGGGAGTTGATTTCGGCTCTATCTGTGCACATGGCATGCGCCACGCTTAGTCCGTTTTGGGGTATTTCCATTAAAACTACAATAATAAACTACTGACGCTGGACCCGCATCACCCTGTAAAGCGACTTGGTCTTTAAGGCATCATCCGGACAGCCGGTTTCATATACACAACCACGAGCCAAGCTGCCACAAATCAGCCCATCCAGTCCATCGGCAGCTCTCCGATGCAGACAAGTCAACAGTCAGCTGCCTTACAAATACAGGAGTAGCACCAAAGGATATCAGAACTTATATCCATCAGAATTCGAACACCATTACAACACAGCAAGATATCTATAATCATATCGCAGATAGTAAACAAGAACTTTATAAGGGTTAAAGTACTATATATGCCTTTACTAACCAACTAGATAAGGAAGGGTTCTAGAACCGAATATGGCTTAATTCGGATAACCGAATTATAACAGTATTATTCGCCTATTTAGAATTATTAGCTTACCTTTAGGCCTACCTAGACCTGCTTTTCCTTAATTATATATATAAGATAAATAAATACAGGATATTATTACTTAATATAGTTAGCATTAACGCCTACTAGCGATTATTCTATATAGCCTTTACATTCCTTAGCAGTAAGACTAAGCAAGACTACCTATTAGCCTTAAATTAGCTTAAGTCCCTATATAAGCTCTGCTATATAAGGCTTCTATTAGTTATCCTAACAGACTATAATAAGGCTTATATAAACGCTATAGAAATCTGCTTTCTATCCTTAATTTTACTCTTATACCTATAATATATAAATAAAGAAGTCCTCTATTATTACTAGCTAATATTTATATATTACTAATAAGGACTAAAGGCCTACTAGTAAAGTTTGGCTTATAATAGTTATAGTTTCTAAGGGATAAACTAGTCCGTTCTAGGTTTATATTAGCAGATAACGTAAGGCATAATGCTAAGCAGTGTAAAGTATTATATCTTTTAATAATTAAGTAATGCATATTAGGCTTATTAATATAAAGAAGTCTTATTAATAGCTAGTAAGCTAAGTTCTATAAAAGTGCTAATAAATATAATCTATATACTTATAAATATAAATAGTAATTAGTAAGGTTATTATAGGATTAGTAGTAATCCTGGTTAGATTAGTGCTAATTATAATAAATTAATTATAATTATAAAGGCTAGGTGCTGATTTAGTCTAGTAGGGTTATAATAATTAGAGGAAAATATAGGGTATATATAACGGTATAACTAGGGTTATAATACAATCTCTCCCCTCTATTAGGCCTTATCCTCAAGGCCTAGTTAATATATTTTCTATTAGTTATCTTTTAGTAAGTCTAACTTAATCTTATAATCCCCTTAAGATATCTAATTATATAGCAAAGGCTAAGAGAACCTTTACTAATAATTAAAAATCTCTCTATATCCTTATTGCAGCATTTAGGAATCCTATTATGCCTTGTTAAACTGTATTTATTAGAAAACAGAGGATTTATATATCCTTAATCCTGTAAAGTCTAACTGCTATAATCCCTGCATTAAGTTAAGGATTTCCTATAATAGTTATAGCTTATTTATTATAGCTAGTAAGTTATTGCTATATAATATCTGTTTTTATAATTTGCTAATATAATATTAGCTTAAAAAATTATTAATAAGAAGCATTATCTTAAGCAAGAGGAAGAGGCTGCTAAGGATAAACTAATTAATCTTTAGGCAGAGTCTACTTATATTTATAATAAAATAAATACTTAGTTTGCTAAGATTACTTACTTAAGGCGCTAGTATTATTAAGTAAAAGTTAAAGGTCTTAATATAATTTAATATAGTCTTAATTTTATAAATAAATTAAAGAAGGTAGAATAAGATAAGTAGGCTGCTTTAGAGGGTGCTATAATAGATAGCACTTTCTGGGACTAGTCTGCTATTGCTAAGCAGTCTAAATAGGATTTATTAGATCTTAATACCTTTCTTAATTCTTTAGATTCTAATAGAAATTCCTTAAGAGTTATTAGGCATTAGTAAGGTGTTTAGTTAGTTCCTATATATTTTTGCTCTTTAAGTAGTCCTTCTATTTAACTAAATATTCTTATTTTCTATTTTCTAATTATATTTTCCTAATTACTTTTGCTTTATAGACCTCTAGTCCTGTAATTACTTATAGTTTATTACTAATTCTAATATATATTATATTTACTGCTAGTTTAAGTATTATAATATAATATACTAGATAGTATTATACTATTATAGGTAGATTTAGTTTATAGTTATTTTTTAATTTTTTCTTTATAACTTTAAATAGCTTAATATACTTATAGTTTAGTTTATAACTTAGTTAGTCTGTTTTAATGTTTTTTATAAATAAGTAAACTATATCTCCCTTTAAGAAAGTTAGTCCCTTTATCCTTTTAGGGTTATAATACTATTTTATTTATTTTTTAATATATTTAAGTTTTGTTTTTATTTTATTATAAAGTATCTTAAGGTCTTTGCTTTTAATAATAGCTACTAAATTAACTAATTTAGGTTTTTATATATTATAATATATATTTAGCATAAATCTAAAATTAGCATTAAATAGTATAAGCTTTATATTTTTATTATATACAGTATTATAGGCTAATTAGGCATAAAGTAGTTTTTTAACCTAATTATCTTATTTATAGTTAATATAATACTATAGGTATTACTTTAATATTTAATTTATTTATTTAGTTTATTTATCTATTTAAGGTTTAAAGGCTATTAATAATTAGTAATTTAGTCTTAAGTATAATATAAGCGCTTACTAAAACTTTAATATAAAGGTTAATCCTCTATTTAATAAGATTTCTATAAGTAGTCTATATATCCTAATTATCCTATTATAAAAGATATATATTATTTATTCTATATCTATTACTTCTTTATAAAGTAAGTAATATAAGAACTTTATAAATTAATTTATAATAACTATAATACTATTATAAAAGATTCTAGTAAAGGGTTTTTTTAATAAGGGTAATTTAATTATAAAGTCTATTATAATTAAACTTTAAGGTTATTCTGCTACTTCTAGTAATTATAGTTATCTATATAGCTTATATTATTATAACCTTATCTTTATATAAAGGTTATATTATTTAATTGTTTTGTTTTACTTTTTTTCTTTAAATCTTATATCCTTATTATTATAGTTATTTTAAGGTTTTTATAACTCCTTAATATCTATATAATAGGTATAAATAAAATTTATAAAGGAAGTTATATACTTTATATTTTAGAATTATAATTATTATTATTTTTTATATCTATCTTAATACTTTAGTTTATTAAATAAATTTATATTTTCCCTTTTTATTTTTTTCTAAGATCTATTTATTAGTTTTTATTATACTAGTATTATAATCTAGTCCTCTGCTAATAGTATCTACTTATCTATTTTCTAATCCCTTATAATAAATAATTATAAAATCAAACTTATATAAGTATTTAGCATAGCATAGTTATTATCTATTTAGTTCTTAAGTTATAGCAAAATGCAAAATATTTTAGTAATTAATATAAACTTTAACTTAATATATGCTTTTTATAAGGTAATATCTAAATTCCTTAAAATAGTTAATAATTACTAAGAATTCTTTATTATAAATAAGGTAATTAAGCTCTGCTTTATATAATTTATATAAGTAAAAGGCAATTAGATAGAGGCATCTTTTTTTATCTCTTTATCTAATTTATCCTCTAAGTGTAAAATCTAATATATCTATTTCTAGTTTTATTTCCTTAATAAGGTTAAATATAATTAAGACTAGCTTATTAAGGATTATATCTTATAGTTTTGTAAATACTTCTTTTACTTTTATACTAAATATAAAGGTCTTGCCTTTCTTTATTAGTTTAGTAAGTAAATTTGCTATTTTACTAAAGTCTTTTATAAATTATTAATAGTAATTAGCAAAACTTAAGAAGCTTTATACTTCTTTAATATTACTAGGTTATTTCTAATTATATACTACTATAATTCTCTTTTAATTTATTTTAATTTATCTTAGGGAAATAGTATATTTTAGGAAGTTTACTTCTTTTATATAAAAGTAACTTTTCTTTAGTTTAATTAATAAGTTAATATCTTATAATACTTGCAAGACTTTATAAATATGTTTTTTATATTCTTCTTTATTATTTAAGAAAATTAAGATATTATCTAGGTAGTATATTATAAAGATATTTAGGTATTATTAAAGTATATTATTAATTATCTACTAAAACGTTATAAGTATGTTAATAAGTCTAAATAGTATTACTAAGTATTTAAAGAGTTTAAACTTAGTTTTAAATGCTATTTTCTATTTATCTCCTTCCCTAATACAGATTAGATTATAGGCTTCTTTAAGGTTAAAAGTAATAAAGATTTATTTTCCTTATAGGCAGTCTTTAAGTTCTATAATAAGCAAAAGCAGGGTCTAATCCTTAATAGTAAGGGCATTTAATCTTTAGTAATCTATAATAAGTTATAGTTTTTTATTTTTCTTAGGTATAAATATTACTAAGAATCTTACTAATAATATAGATATCTTAATATTTCCCTTAGCTAATTCTATTTTTAAGTATTCTTTTAGTATTTTAAGCTCTTTTTTATTAAGATTATAGATCTTTTAAAATAGTAAGTTATCTATTTTAAGCCAAATTTCATAGTCTTAGTAGCTATATTATAATACCTTTATATTAAGTTCTTCCTTAAATAGTTTTTTATAAACTTAATATTCTTTAAGGATATTTTTAAGTTATTTTTGCTATTATTTTACTTTAACCTTTTTTTATTCTTATAGTTATTTATTTAAGTTATATAGTTATTATTTAAGGAGACTTAATATTTATTTATTTTAGTTTTTTTTGCCTTTTATATACTTATATTATATCCCCTTTAGGGGTAGTAAAATGTTTCTTTTATGCTATACTTTATTATCCTTATTAGTTAAAGTTTAAGATCTCTTATTATCCTTATAATTAGTTTCTTTATTACTATTAATATTGCTTTAAATAGTAACTTGGCTAGTTAGCTAGTTAATATTAAGGTTATAGTATCTTAACTATAGCATTCCTAGGAGGATATTAACCTTATTTAGAGGTATAATATTAAAATCCACTTCTTAATTTTTTCTATTAATAAAGACCTTAAGGTAATTAATTTCTTAATCTATCTAGCTATTATTATAATTAAAAAGTTACCTTTTTGCATTTATTAAGGGGTATGGTTTTTTTTTCCTTTTTTATAGTAGCTTTAAGTTTATTATTACTTTAGGTCTAATATAATTACTTTCTACTTTATAATCTATTTATATATTTAGCTCCTTTCCCTTAATCTAGACTTTTAATACTAAGCGGTTTAAGTTATCTTAGTTTATAACTCTTAAAGCTCTTTATAGGCCTAGTTTGCCTAGTCCTAGCTCTTCGCGTATTTATGGCTCTGTTATAGATAGTATATAACTTTTCCTAAGGCATCTCTATAAGTTTATTTACAGTCACTATCTGCATATCCTTTACTATTAATGTAATTATTAGTAAATTTATTATTAAATAATTATTATTAAAAATGTTCTTTTAATTCCCTATATTATTTCTCTAATATCTTTAGATATGTTTTATATCTTTCTAATTCTATTATTTATCTATTATATAGGGTTTTAATACTCTTAAGGTAACTTTAATAATATTTTTCTAGGTTTATATATCCTTTAATATAATTTACCTTATTTAGCTCCTAGTATTCCTTTATAAGTTCTTACTTATATCTATTATATATCCTCTATACTGCTTTTTATATATTAATAGGCTTTCTTTTACTTAAGTATAGTTATTAGAAAAACTCTATAATTACTTTAAGGTTTTTATTTTCTTTAGTAATATCTAAACTTATATTATTAACTAATAGTTCTTTTATTAGGTAGTTATACTATTTATTATTAATTTGCTTTTAATACTTTTTTTTTTACTTTTAATAAAGCTTTATAATTTCTTTAAGCTATTCTTTTTATATTAGGTCTTTTATAATCTGGCTAGGGGTTGCTTTTCCTCTATTTATAGTAGTTATTTTATCTATAATAGATATTTCTTATTCCTTAATTTACTAAATTAGTTAGGCTATTTCTTTTCTTTTTTCTAGTTTTTATATAAACTATCTATTTTTATTAATTAAGGAGTAATATTTTATAGAGATATCTCTTATATAGAAGCTATATTTTTATTATTAGTTTTAATTAATCTCCTAAAATAGCATTATATTAAATTATAATTTTATTACTTTTAGGTTATTATATTAAGAGTATATAATATATCCTGCTAGTTCTTTATATATATATAAGTTTAAGTTTAGGTTTCTAGGAATAGCTATAAGAAAATAATTATTATTTAATTTTTCTCTTTTATAGGCCTTGCACTAGTAATACCTATAAGATACCTAAGAAATTTCCTTATATTAGTTATTAATAGGAAATATCCTAATATTATCCTTTAGGTTAAACCTAGGTTTTTTATATAGGGGATTTATAGTATTATTTATATAATAGGCTTATATAATTATAGCTTTTAGTTTATTAATATCTATATATTTTTTTACTTCTTAAATATACCTTTTATATAATAAATTATAATACCTATTTCTGTTTTTATTAAATAAGGGGGTATAAGTTTATTATTATTTTTATTTAAGTTTCTTATTTTCTTTATAGAGATATCTAGCTTTTTGTCTTACTACTTTACCTCAGTGTCTTATACTTCTTATATATTAGTAGTAATACTTATGTATTTTATTACTTACTTCCCTTTTAATTTATACTTATTTTTCTTTCTTTTAAAGGGCTATCTAGTTTTCTAGTTCTTTATAGAGGGCTTCCTTTATTCTTTAAAGCTTATTTTTAGCAAATCTTGGCATTTTATATCTTATAATATATCCTTTTTCAGTATCTACTATAAGAGTTATTCTGTTTTATTATATAATTATCTTAGTAAGGATGTTATTAATTAATTATAAAGTACTTAGTATTACGACCCACGCGGCTACATCACGTGGCCCCTATAATTTCCACCTATTACAGAAGGATTACTTCTCCTAGTAACGATCCTCTTCTATTGGATTACTTAGATCACGATGCTCCAAGGCTGGATCACTATGGATTACTAATGATCCCTAGAGATCTAACCTTTAGATTACTACCATTCCTTACTAAGCCATTAGGCTACCTTTAGTATATAGAATATATTTATTTAGCACTTTTATAGAACTTAGCTTACTAGCTATTAATTAAAGCATCTTTATATTAATAAGCCTAATATGTATTACTTAATTATTAAGAGATGTGATACTTTGTAACGCTTAGTATTATGCCTTATGCAATCTGCAAATATAAACCTAGTATAGACTAGTTTACCTGTTTGGAAAACCCTACCGTTATACGTTAATAGCTCTTGTTTAGACTGTACTGCATAATGCTGAGTAATATTAATGTAATGGCACTTACTACTCTAATCTAGCCTTTTAACTTAGGATATGCCTAGCACTACCTGCAGTAAGAGATGCCCCCTAACCTGGCAGACGTTTTTATAGAAACTGATAATGAAAATGAAGAAGATATTACCCCTGCTTATTTAAGCACTTATAAAGGGGAAGTCGCGAAACTTAAGCGCAGACTTAGATAGCTCGGCTAGCAATACAATAACCTCCTAGAGAATGTAAAGAATAACTTTAATGTGGCTAAGAATAAAATTAAAAATCTAGAGAAGAAGGTAGCTAACCTCGCCGAGATTGCTAAAGTACTTAGGAAAGAAGTAGAAAATAGTTAGAAACTCTATAGGGAGCATATTGAATATACTGCAGCCCTTATAATAACTGGAAAAGACCCTAGAGAAATCCTTCAACCCTGCTAGCCTGAACTGTTTAATGGCAATGCCGATAAACTTTAAGGATTCCTAACTAGCCTCTAGAGCTACCAGATGTACTACCCTATCTAGTTTACTACTAATGAACTGAGAGTTTGATATGGCATGGGATTCCTTAAAGATAAGGCATTATGCTTAATGGAACCTATTATCTGAGATTATGTTAGTAAACCGTATAAAGAATGATAGGGCATGATAAAGTATGTCTATAAGAAATATAAAAACTTTAAATTAGAACTTAAAAACGCGTTCGGAGTAATAGATGAAAAACATACTGCAGAAATGAAGATATGGTAACTTAGATAGAGAGGATCTGCTGCAGACTATCTAGCCAAATACTGCTACTAAGCAGCCAAGCTGAACTGGGGTAAAGAAGCCCATATGGCGCAGGTGTATTTAGGACTAAAGTTAGAAGTTAAGGATGTAATGGTAAACGTCAGACCTAAACCAAAGAACCTGAATAAACTGGTAAATATTGCCGTAGAAATTGACAATTAGTAATATAAGCGATGCTAAGAAAAACAAGTAGAGAAATATGGAGGATTATATAACCCCTGGTAGAACACTAACTGATAATATAATGCTAATTAAGGAAGAAAAAGATACGTTAATATATAATATAGAACTGAACTAGGACCTATGGTACTTAGAGCAACCTAATGTAATAATAATAGAAGACCCTGCAATATATCTAAAGTTAAATGCTATAACTATAATCTGTTTGGATATATAGCTAATAAATGTCCTTAACTAAAGAAGCCTAGAAATCCTAATTAAGGTAAGTAGATACTAGCAGTAATTAATAAACAGGAACCTTAGATGGCTATATGAACCTAAGTACTAGGAATGATATAAAGCCTATATAATATAATGGCTTTATATGAAGGCATTATGCCGAAATATGGCTGGTACTTATACCCAGATAGCTCGATCTGCGAACTATAAGAAAAGTTTCTAATAGAAGAAGATGCTAAAGTAGGAAATATACCCCAAATCCTAATGCTATATAAGATAAAGGCAATTAAATACTAAAGGAAATGGCAAGAAAACCTAGAAAACTAATAATAGGAAAAGGAAAAAGACTATACTTACTATCTTAAGAGAAAAGAAGAGAAGAAACGTGAGAAGATGGAATAAACCGAGATCCTTAGGATGATAAGGGAAGAGAGACCCTCGAAGCAGGAAATCAAGGGATACCTGAAAGACCTATAGGAAATAGGAACTACCTCTAATATGGAAAGATAACCTAAAGTATTTAAGATAATTAATGCTATCCTAATCTGAATGACTATTTAAGAAAAAGAAGAAATAGTGAAAAAGGAACGCGAAGCAGGGGATAAAGTCTGCGTATACTATTAACGATACTCCCGAAATATAGGATATAGAGGAGGAGCGGCTTAAAATACCGCATAATACCTCTATAAGGAAGACAAATAAATCGAGAATAAGTAGAAATAACCTTATAAACTATTATTCAATGAATATAATAGCAGGATATATACCTCGATAGAAGACAGATATATATAGGGAGCTAGGGAACATGGCGACATTAATAAACTCGAGAACTTATACGTTCGGGCTTATTATATGGCAGATGCCATAAACCCTTACTATAAGGAACCGAAATTTGATACTAAAGATACTATGGAAACATTTCTAACATATCTGGAATACGATAGGTTGTTATGGCTGTTATGTAAATACTATTGGTATAAGAACTATAGATAAGATAAGGAAGATAATAATTGCTTTCTTATTATGATTTCTGGTATACTTAATAATAATCCTTACTGGAAAATGGAGATAGAAGGATACCTAGTATATTGCTAGTATGAAAACCTTAGAGTGGCAGAATTATAATTTAATATATCCTATTACTGATAAATCTATGAAATAAAGAAACTCTATAAAGGAATCCGGCAGTCTTAATAACTAATTGAAGAAGTAGAGAAAGAATATAAAGATATGATTTGAATGGAATAGCAATGAACTTATGATCTAATTGATCCTAGGTATGTTGGAGGGGATATAGATAGTGAAGGACTATTAGAGTTCGAAATCTGCGTACCTGAAGACTTTGATATATGTACTAATCCACGATGCTTCTATGATTATGACGGCTATAGGGAATAAGAAGAGGAGGAATGATAAAAATCGATTGATGATATAAGTTTAGATGCTACTAAAGAAAGATTAGAACCCTAAGAGGATAAAGAGCTTAAAATGCTAGTGGAATTTTTCGAGAAACTATATAGCACTAGAGGAAAGCCTACCGATAAGTAAAAGAAGGCTTGGAAATAATATAGCAGATATGAATGGGAACTTATAAAGGAATGACAGGAACTAAGCGAGGTAGATTATATTGAAGGATATATAGATCTAGAAACATGCTACTAAAGTTACCTTAATAATATTAGAGCGTTATATAACAGGTAAATAATAGAATTAGAAAGATATAAGATATGCCTGAAGATGCCTAAAGAATAATATAAAGAATTGGAAGAATGTTTCTAATAGTAACTGTTTAATAATAAATTTGTTAATGACTGTACTGAGGGCGAGGGTTGCTGCGATAGTGATTGTAAATGAACTTACCGAGATGCCTCGGGAAAAGTAGTATGCCTTCTGTAATAATAGAGCTATAGAAGAGCGATAGATAGGGATGAAAAAGAACTGTACCTATAAGTGCTCTGGGAGCTATATAAGATAGTAAACCTAATTGCTTAGTGCTATAAGCTTAGATTAAGGGAAGATGGCTAAATGTATGGATTGATAGTGGAGTGAAGAAGAACTTTATTGATTTAAGAATAGTTATAGAGCTAGGATTATTATGGAAAAAGAAATAACTGCTATACCGACTTATTAATATAGAAGGGTAATTCTTTAATTATAATAATAGTATAATAGATTAAGAGATTGATTATCTTAAAGTCCTTATTAAAGGAAAAAATTAAGGAATAAGTTTTAATATTATTCCTTTAGGAGAGGAGATAGATATTATCCTTAGAATGAACTAGCTTAAATAATAAAACCTGCATATTAACTAGAGGACTGGCTAAGTTATATTTCCTAGTAACCCTAATAGCGATAGTAAAATGATTATGAGGAGTAATAAGAGATCTCAATCTGCGACTAAGAGGATTAGCGTGGACTGGCATGGAGTAAAGACTTTACTACCTCTAAAAGGAGTATGATACAAGTATAAGATAGGCCAAAGATAAAAATCAGAAATCCTAGGCATCCTTGAATAATAAGATTTATAAAAGGATAAAACCATAATAGTAAGCTAGGATTAACTTAAGGATATTCTGAAAAAATATTAGATATATAATAAACTATTTAAAGAGGAATTAGAAATAGGAGTCCCTAAATATAGCAAATAGGACTATGAAATTAACCTTATAGATGAAAGATTACTATTCTAAAAGCTATACTTACTTAATTAGAGAGAATTATAAGTTTAATGAGAATATATTGATAAGATGCTAAGAAAGGGTTATATTAGAGAATTAAGTTTATTAGTAGTATTAGCGATGTTCTTTATACTAAAGAAGAATGGAAAGGATTAACTAGTTGTAGATTATTAACTAGTTAATATATATATTACTAAAGATTAAACCCTACTTCTGCTTATAATGGAACTTAAGGACTGACTGTAAGGCAAAAAGATCTTTATAGCTCTAGACCTTAAGGGAGCGTATAACCTTATCTATATTAAGGAAGGAGATAAATAGAAGATAGTATTTAGAACCAGATTCGGACTGTTTGAATACCTGGTAATGCCCTTTGGCCTTACTAACGCGCCTATAACGTTTTAGCGGATGATTAATAGTATACTTTAATAATACCTCGATATCTTTATGGTATGCTATCTTAATAATATCCTAATTTTCTTAGATAATGAAGAAGAATATAAGGAACATATCTATAAGGTCTTAAAAGCATTATAAGATACCAAGCTATTAGTTGAACTAGAGAAGAGTTACTTTTATGTTATAAAGGTAGACTTTTTGGGATATATTATTATACCTAGAGAAATCCGAATGGAAAAGAAGAAAATCTTGGCAGTAGCAGAATAGAAGGTACCTACTAATATTAAGGAAATATAAGCCTTCTTAGGCTTTGCTAACTATTACTAAAGATTTATTAAAGGATTTAGTAAGACCGCGATCCTATTAATAGAACTAATAAAGAAGGGAAAACCTTTTAACTAGAATAATAAGGCTTAAGAAGCATTTGAGCAACTTAAGGGAGTAATCCTTAGTAAACTAGTCTTAGTAATATTTAATCCTAAAAAAGAAATCAAGCTAGAAATAGATATATTAGACTTTGCATTAGGAGGATAAATTGGTTAAAGAGATAAGGAAGGAAAGCTATATCTTGTTGCTTTTTATTTATATAAACTATATAGAGCAGAGCTTAACTACCTAATTTATAATAAAGAATTTCTAGCAATAGTTAACTATTTTGGAGAATTTAGATACTACTTAATGGGAAGTAAGCATAAGGTTAAGGTCTATACTAACTACTAGAATATTTTATACTTTATAATAACCTACGAACTTAATAGATAATAACTACGCTATATAGAATTCCTATATAAATTTGATTTTGTAATTATTTACTATAAGGGATCTAAAAATGGTAGAGCAGATACAATTAGTTAATGACTAGACTATAATACTGGCACTATTAAGGCAAAAGAATAAGTGCTAGAAAAAAACAATAAGGGAGAATATTAATTTACCTAGAAGATGGTAATGCTAGGATGGATATAAGCGGAAGTAACTAAAGAAATCCCAGGAGAACTATAAGAATTTATTTAAGAATTCTATGCATACCCGTTATATGGATATTAAGGAGTTACTAAGACCTTGAAATGATTACTATAATAAGGCTATAAGATAATATAAAAAGTAGTAGAAAGGGTTATTAAATAATGCGATATTTGTGCTAGAATGAAAGCATAATAATATAAACCTTACAGAATACTATAACTAATAGAAGTTATAGAATGACTATGGAGCTTAATTATAATAGATTTTATAACCAAATTACTGTTATTAGAAGATCCTTTAACTAGAATCTTTTATAATAGTATTATGGTTATTATAGATAGACTTATGAAATTCTCGATCTACTTACCCTATAGAGAGGCAACGGATGCAGGAGTTATGGCCTATATCTTCTATAATAGGGTAGTAAGGGAACGAGGACTGCTAAGAGAAATCTTATTAGATAGAGGACTAACATTTGCCTCTAAATTCTGGTAATTACTTATGGCACTTATAGGAGTTAATTATTGACTTATGATAGCCTTTAGACTGCAAGCAGATAGATAGATAGAATGAATAAATTAAGTACTGGAATAGTACTTTTAGTACTATATTAACTATGAATAAGATAACTAGGTTAAGAAGCTATTAAATGCCTAGCTAGCTTATAATACCGCCTATAATGAAAGTATAAAACTTATACCGTTTAATGTAAATATCGGATTCATACCTGATGCGTATTATAATGCTTGGGAACCTAAGAATGTGAACCTAGCAGCAATTATTGCAAGTGATAAGCTGAGAGAAATATATGATGAACTTAAGACTGAGCTGGAATTTGTTAGGAAAAGGATATAGAGATACTATGACCCTAAAAGGTTAAAGGGACCAACCTTAAAGGAGGGAGATATGGTCTACTTATCTACTAAAAACATTAAAACAGATTGACTAAGTTATAAACTAGACTACAAGTACTTAAGACTAGTTAAGATTAAATGAAAGATAGGGGAAGATTGATATAAACTAGATTTACCCTTGAATATTAGATATTACCTAATTTATTATATCTTAATGCTTGAATTAGCTGCAGATATGATATGCGTGAAAACCGGTAATGAACCATAATAAATTATAGGACTAGAGGTATATAAAGCAGAGGAAATCAGAGATATGTAAAGAATTAACGGATGAAAGATGTACCTGATTAAATGGAAGAACTATCTAGAAAGCGAAAATATATGGGAACTAATAAGATACCTTGCTAATGCCTAGTAACTCCTGAAGAACTTTTACTAACGACCTTGGAAAGTGAAGGATTAAAAATCAGGTTCTAGTTAATAATATTGGCATTACTAAAAGACTGAATATCTAGAACTGCCATATCTTCCTCCTAAGTAATAATATTACCTATAGAAGAATTTATACTATTAACAATAGACTGGATACCTTGCTTATATAATAAATGCTTTTGATAATGAATATAAGATAATCTTGCGATGGCCTTATTAACCTCTTATTGGGCTTTAAGAAGCTTTTCCTTAGCTTCCTCTTCTGCCTGCTCTAGACGATTAGACTTACGATTTAAATGAGGAACTAAAGAGAAAACGGTTAGTAAAAGGCAACAATAATAAGGGAAATAATGCATAATAGGCAATCGCGATACTAGAAGCATTATAAGATTGACCTCGTTAAGTATATTCAGAATAACAAGAAGAACGCTTAATTATTTTATAATAAAGGCCTTTAGCCTTATAGAAGGAATAAGGCATAATGTCGAAACCAAATTTTGCAATTAAATCTGCTAAATGAATACGCTCTAAAGTCTTATAAGATTTTGATTAAAGATTCTGCGATATAATGATTAGTAAGGCATGCTAGGAAAAATAATGAAGGAAGAGAGTTGGCGCTTACTGAAGCCTGATATGAAGAACAGGGAGATATGCAGGTCTTGAGGGCAAGACCTAATGGAGGGGAGAGATCGTGTTATGACCTATGCGGCTATATTACGTGGCCCCTATAATTTCCACCTATCACAGAAGGATTACTTCTCTTAGTAATAATCCTCTTTTATTGGATTACTTGGATTACGATGCTTTAAGGCTGGATTACTATGGATTACTAATGATCCCTAGAGATCTAACCTTTGGATTACTACTATTCCTTACTGAGCTATTAGGCTACCTTTAGTATATAGAACATATTTATTTAGCACTTTTATGGAACTTAGCTTACTAGCTATTAATTAAAGCATCTTTATATTAATAAGCCTAATACGTATTACTTGATTATTAAGAGATGTGATACTTTATAACGCTTAGCATTATGCCTTATGCAATCTGCAAACATAAACCTAGTACGGACTAGTTTACCTGTTTGGAAAACCCCACCGTTACACTTAGCTATTTTTCTATTTTAAGGATAATTACTTTTCCTTTATTAAATACTTTTAAGACTTTTGCTTCTTTATGTTTTTTATTATTCTTTTTATTTTATTATCTTTCTCTTTATTTTTATTAAAAGTATTCCTTTTACTCTAGGTCCTTTATCTTTTAGTAGTAATAGTTATTATTAATTTCATTCCTTTAAAGTCTTTATTACTTTATTTCTTTTTCTATAAGTTTCTTTTTTTCTTATCCTTTATAGGTCTCTAATAGCGGTTTTATAAAGGTTAATTTATAATATAGAATTATATTATATCTACTTTAAGTTATTTTAAGTATCTTAATATATATAGCTATTTAGGGGTTTTATATTTAAGTTAGTTTTAAGGCTTACTTACCTTAATTTAGTTTTCTTAATTTCTTTAGTTTTAGGCAGATATATACTATATATCTAAACTAATTATAGTTATAGCATTTAACCTTAAATATATCTTAGGGCTTTCTATTTCCTTATTAAGTAGCTCCGAAAACCATAAGTCCTGCTTTGGTTTTATAAGAAGTATTATTATATCTCTTATGCCTCTAATTGGCGTTATTTTATTTATAGTTATTATTTTACTATAGGTTATATATTTTACTGCTTTATTTAGCTTGCTTTTTACATCTTTACTTATATTACTAGTTATTAATTTTAACTATAATAGTAATAAGGTTATTTAGGTTAGTAGGCTTAGGTCTAATATTAATTATAGTATCCTTAATTTTAGATTTTAGTCTTAAGTATACCTAGGCTATATATGCTTCCTTATTCTAGTTAAGTCTAGATGCCTAATAGCAATATTTAGTAAGGTAAGAGGCTATAGATCCTTTCTATTTAAGTTATCTAATCTTTAGTTTTATAAATTACTTTTTATTTTATATCCTAAGTATATATTATATTTCTTTTTTAAAGTCTTTATAGTTATTATAAATATAGTTAGTTATATCTTTTTATTTTTTATAAGGATTATTAATATAATTATATATAATAGGTTTAAACTATTAAAGTACTTTATCTTTAAGGAATCCTATTATATATTATATCTTAAGTTTATTTATAGTAAACTAGGTTAGGTAGTATAGGTAGTAGCTATATAGGCTAGTAAGGAATCCTTAAAGTTTATTAATATCTTTATTATATAGGTTAGGCTGTTATAGTTTAAGGATTTCTTTAGGGTCTTTTCTAGTAGCTATAAGTACTGCAGTATGTTTAATATATTCTTAATATATTTTCTTACTTTTCTTAGCTTCTTTCTTAAGTCCTTTAATAAGTTTAATAAGTTAGGCTACCTTAGCTTCTAAGGTTTTAATCTTGCTTTTAGCTATATTAAAGTTATTTTTTGCATTTTTTAAAAGATTATTATATTATTAGCTAAGTCTCTTAAGCTTATATTTAAGTTTTACAACTTCCCCTTTATAGGTACTTAGATAAGCAGGAGTAATCTCTTCTTCTTCTTTATTATTAGTTTCTATAAAAACATCCTCCAGGTTAGGGGGAGTCTCTTACTATAGTAGGTGCTAGGTATATCTTAAGTTAGAAGACTGGCTTAAAGTAATAGGTACTATTATATTAATATTACTTAGTATTATATAATATAGTCTAAATAAGAGCTATTAATATATAATAGTTATAGTTTCTAAGGGATAAACTAGTCTATTTTAGGTTTATATTAGTAAATAATATAAGGCATAATGCTAAGCAGTATAAAGTATTATATCTCTTAATAATTAAGTAATATATATTAGGCTTATTAATATAAAGAAGTCTTATTAATAGCTAGTAAGCTAAGATTTATAAAAGTGCTAATAAATGTATTTTATATACTAAGGTTATAAAGTAAGGGATAATAGTATATAGGGATGCTGTTATTCTAGGATATAGTGTTTTAGGGATAATGGCATTCTGGTATTAGTTATCCTTATATAAACCGTATTATAATTAGTAAGGGGGGAAAGTGAAATTGTGGGGTATACGTGACGTAACCGTGGGGGTCGTAATATTAGGTAGTTGCAGTCTGTTACTTTCTTATTAGTATTAATTAAGAATATATAGTTATTTCTCTTTTTATCTGTCCCTTATATACTTATATAACTATTAATTACACTTTAATAAAGTATAATATAATTACTCTATTTATAATAGAAGAGAAAGGAGATAATATAAAGAGTATAGTAACCCTATATAACAGATTATTATAGCGCAGCCTAATATATATTATATTTTGCAATATATAATAGGGTTTTTTACTAATACATTACATACTACTTCTTATGCCCTACCTCTTGTCTTATCTTATAGATTTTCTTTTATAAATAAATATACTTCTAGTAGTCTAGTAAGGCTAATAAGCCTTTTAGAGTTAATACTAGTAAATCTCCCTATACTTTTACTATTAGCTACCTATAGTTAGAAGGCCTTATTATTAGGATTGCTAGCCTTAAGTAATTACCTATACTAATTAGAAAGCCTCCTAGTAGTTCTATTTACACTAGATTATTAATAGGCTCTGCTATCTAGGGTTAGGAATATAAGCTATAATAAAGCAGTAAAGTAATCTTTTAGTAATTAAGAAAGTACTATTTACTTATTAATAAATACATAATTGCTCCTATTTAGTTATAGTTTTAGGTATTTGCAGATTAGTACTTATTTATTACGACCCATGCGACTACGTCACGTGGCCCCTACAATTTCCACCTATTACAGAAGGATCACTTCTCCTAGTAACGATCCCCTTCTATTAGATTACTTGGATCACGACGCTCCAAGACTGGATCACCATGGATCACCAACAATCCCCAGAGATCCAACCTTTAAATTACCATTATTCCTTACTAAGCCATCAGGCTACCTTTAGTATATAGAACACATTCATTAGCACTCTTATAGAACTTAGCTTACTAATTATTAATAAGATTTCTTTATAATTAATAAGCCTAGCATGCATTACTTAACTATTAAGAGATATGATACTTCGCAACGCTCAGCATCACGCCTTATGCAATCTGCAAACATAAACCTAGTACGGACTAGTTTACCTGTTTGGAAAACCCAACTGTTATAAAGGTAGCCTGCTTGTTATGCTTTGCCTTTTTTAGTTTATCTATAGAACTAAGACTATATTAAATTATATCTAAGCCCTTTACCTTTACTTAATAATACTAATGCCTTAAATAAGTAATTTTAGCAAACTAAGCATTTATAGTATTATAAATATAAGTAAACTCTGCCTAAAGACTAATTAGTTTATCCTTAATAGCCTCTTCCTTATACTCTAAATAACGCTTTTTATTAATAATCTTTTTAGCTAATATTATATTAGTAAAACCTATAAATAATTTTATATAAAAGAAAACATACCTGCTACTATAGAAAGACTATAACTATTATAGGATATTCCTAACTTAATATAAGGATTATAATAATTCGACTTTATAAGGTTAAGAATATAGAAATCCTCTATCTTCTAATAAATACAGTTAGAATAAGGCATAATAGGATTTCTAAATACTATAATAAGGATATAAAGAGAATTATAATTTTTAGTAAAAGTTTTCTTAATCTTAGATATATAGTTAGATATCTTAAGGGATTATAAAATTAAGATTATACTTATAGAGAATAACTAATAGAAAAATATATTAACTAGGCCTTAGGGATAAGGCCTAAGGGAGGGGAGAGATTATATTATAACCCTAGCAGTTCTATTATATATACCTTATATTTTCTATTAATTACTATAATCCTTACTAAAGATAATTAGCGCTAAGACTTTATAATTAAAGCTAATTTATTATAATTAGTATTAATTTACTTAAATTACTATTAATCCCTTAATAACCTTATTAATTACCTAAAAATACCTTTAGTATATAGATTATATTTATTAACACTTTTATAAAACTTAGCTTACTAGCTATTAATAAAGTATCTTTTTATTAATAAGCCTAATATATATTACTTAATTATTAAGAAATATAATACTTTATAATACTTAGTATTATACCTTATGCAATTTGCAAATATAAACCTAGTATAGATTAGTTTACCTATTTAGAAAACCTAACTATTATAAAGAATATAATCTACCTAAAGATTATAAAGCAGTATATCTTTATATATATCTAGCCCTAATAAGATTATATCCTGCTAATCCACTTCTTAAAGGCTATAATAAATAGCCTTAAAATGCTTTTCCTTTATATAATTATAAATTTTATAAATCCTTAATAAATAACTAGTAGCTAGAGCTAAGCAGGACTATAGTACTACTATTTCCTTATAAAGCTTAAGAAGATCTTTACTTACTTTATTTTTATTATTTTTTAATTTCTTTTCTTATTTTATTAAAGTTATAATTACTAAAGTTAATAAAAGATTTATAAAATAATACATAAACCTATAAGAAGACATAATATAAGTACTATTATAAGATTTTTTAACCTAAATATACTTACTATAATAAGTAGAATTAGCAGATATTAAATACTTCTTGCCTGCCTAAAAGTAATAAGTATAAGGTATATCTACTTCTTTATTAGCAAACTTAATAAAAAGCATAAGTATTTAGATTTTATAATCCTTACAAGATAACTACTTAAATATATAGTTAGATATTACAGGATATAATAATAAAAGGTTTAAGTTAGGCCTTATTAAAAGAAGACTAATATTAATTAAGATAATAGGCCTTAAGGATAAGACTACTAAAGGAGAGAGATTATATTATAACCTTAATAATTATATTATATATACCTTATAAAAAACTCTATATTAGTAACTAACTAAATAAGGACTAATAAGTATAAGAATAATAGCACTTTAAGACTATATTATTTTAAGACTAATAATAACCTTATATTATATTACTTCTATATAACTACTATTAATATATAGACTATATTTATTAGCACTTTTATAGAACTTAGCTTACTAGCTATTAATAAAGTATCTTTATATTAATAAGCCTAATATATATTACTTAATTATTAAGAGATATAATACTTTATAACACTTAGCACCACGCCTTATGCAATCTGCAAACATAAACCTAGTATGGACTAGTTTACCTGTTTAGAAAACCTAACTATTATAAAATTATTAAGAAGTAATAGTTAGGGAAGTTTAATATAATTAAGGGAAAGGCATTATAAAATATATAAGAAGACTAAGTATTATATAAAAACCTATTAAGTAATAATTAAGATATTTATAAAAGAGAATAATAAGTAGTTTTAATTAATTAAATAGTTTATTATGTTTTTATAATAGTTTATTTTTTAAAGGGTAAGATTTCTAGCCTACTTATTTATCTGGCCTACTTGCTTATTATATATGTTATTATAAGCTATTATATAATATTAATACTTTCTTTAAACTCCTTTATTTTATATTAATAATTTAAGTTAAATATAACTTAAATATAATAAGATATATAATTATAGCTATTACTAAACTTTATAAGTTAAAAACACACTTTAGTTAGTTATAATAAATTAATTTATATTTATAAACCTTATTACCTAATAATTATATAAAAAAATAACCTTAAAGTAAATTTACTATATAATTACTAATATTATAACTTTATATATTAATATAAGTATTAATTAATTTATAAGTATTTCTTTTATATTCTTAGTTATTTTAAACTTATTATAGCTACTATAGTGCCTAAAATGCTAATTATTAGCACCTACTTATTTTAATTATTATAATACCTATATCTTACTAGCGCCATGAAATTTCCCATACAAATTTAATCATCGGCAGGCTGTCGACGCAAACAATGGTCTCAGGGGTTGCCAACGCCGACCTTATCTACCTCATCGCCGCAGCCGAGGCCGTCGTTAGGGGCACATATAAGCTCTGCAGCAATAGGTTACTTGGCCAGAAGATGACACAGCAGCAGGCCAAGAGGCTAGGCGAGATTCGTGAAACTGGTGGCGGGCTCCGGAGCTTGAAGAAGAAGTCCTCCTTCATATCATACTTCCGGAGGATAAAGTAGCTTCTCGCATACTAATACTAGGTTGTATTACTAATTAGGAAATATAAATATTACAGGAGGGGCGAGACAAGACCAAATAAGGATAATGCTCCCTCTCTCCTCTCTTCTAGCAAAGACTTTTACACAAAGGTACCTCAACTTATTAACAGCAATTATCTCCACCCTCTCAGGAAGACCTCTACACGCGTGTCTGGATACGTTCCGGCTCGG
Source organism: Fusarium sp. 190-020-2 (assembly GCA_014884825.1). Taxonomy (NCBI): domain Eukaryota; kingdom Fungi; phylum Ascomycota; class Sordariomycetes; order Hypocreales; family Nectriaceae; genus Fusarium; species Fusarium sp. 190-020-2. Next base: position 55,007 of record JACTAS010000074.1, read on the forward strand.
TGTGGGGCAATAAATTAACACATATCAGAGTGAGGGTGCGTTCAGCTGCGTTATAAGGAACGCTATATAAGTCTTTCTATCTTTTAATAGACATAAGCAAGTAATAATGCCTGTGCCGTCTTCTTTTTTCTTCTCTTAGCAGCAGGAGCAGGGATCGACATCCCTCCCGCTCTAAGAGCTTCTGCTGTCAGACGGCACAAGGAGCTAGCCCCCATCGTGGCTATGCTAACAGGAGGCTAGCTACCTGTTATCTGTACCCGCCGTCTAACAACTAGTTCAGAGCGAGGCAGGGTTAGTCCCTAGACAGTTAAGGGTTACTGTCTGTCAGCATGCATTTGCCCCCACTGTTATATTCTCAGGAGATTTTTTAGCGCTGGGGTTCTGTATATAGAATAAGTATCTGCATTAGCCTAAAAGGGAATTTTTTTAGAATTTTAGAATTTTAGAATTATTCCTCTTTTTATCCCCTTTGCTTTACTTATATATATAGATATTATATTAAATAGATAGCTTAGTACTCCTCTGCTATGTTGGGGATTGCTGTAATGTTATCCTAATACGATGTCAACGTTAAGAGTCGTCTCTCTCAGCACACAGATGCTAGCAAACCACCTGGCTAGTGCAGAATTGCGGGAGAACTATTCCCAAATAAGACCTTAGTAGAAATAATAGACCGGGCGCTGAAGTCAGCAAACCCTTCTTCCGCTCAGAGAGCCCGCTGACGGTGCCCCATTAGGACTAGTGCACGTCAGCGGGCACCAGGCAAAGGTGACAACTAGACCTGATTTGCCTCGGGCAAGTTGCAGATGCACGCCTGTTACCTCGTGAGTTTGTATTCTTAGAAGGCCATGAGAGGAGAGGAAAAGGGGGATCACGCAGTAGTCGAGCTAACTAGTATATTCTCTCAGTCAACTTCTCGTATGATATCCGCGTAAGCCGCGAGGATAAATTCTTCATCGTCCCCGCCACAGCCTGTGTTCCTCAGACCTCCATTATTGAGTACTCGACAACCACACTCGACTGGCTTAACCTTAATTAATTTGCGATATGGCGTCAAATCTCTTCTTTGTCTATATTCTCTGCATTCTCCTTGCAGGTTTCTCCTCTTTCGTGAGAGCCCAGTTTCTTCTCAAGTATCCTTCGTCGATTGCCGACAGCAATGTTGAAAAACACATCGATTTGACGAGTTGTATGTATGTCATCACCCAAGCATTTGCTGGCTGGCAAACCCGATATGTCACTGTACCTGCAAACAATCACATTCGTTGGGGACAAAAGAAGTGCGTTTTGCAGATCAACAACAACAACCCGCATGCCTTCGTCGTGAAGGGCGGTGACCTCGCTCGAGGCCTCGTCCAATTGACGGTCGTCGCCGGAAGCAGCAGTCCTTTTGGGTCCAGCGCGATGTGGCTAGGCGCCTTCCCTGCAAGCCCAGTTTTGACGATCGCTCATTCTAATCGATTCGGCGGGGATGTCGGCAACCCCGTGACGCGGCGGGATGCAGTTCCTTTTCCGGAGCTGGATCCCAGTACGACGCATGCGAATCCGGCGACAAATGACTTTGCCGCATATTTAGCCGGCATTGATTTCGAGGACCTGCGGAATAACTCCACCGCCAGTGCTGCCAGCGACCCTACGGGGGGCGAAGAGAACGCTTCTGCCGTTCGTCGAAGACGCTCGGATGAGCCACACCAGCTGGTCAAGCGCGCTTACAGAACGGCGCACTGTGCCGGAGAGAAGGATGTGCTCAACGACAAGATCAAGCAATGCGACTGCAAGGACGGGACTCGAGATATTGGCAGGTTTGAAGTAACGTGCCACGGTGAGAGGTCAATGCATCACGGATGGACACTGGACAAGATGCGAAACACTGTGGGCTCGCTTAGGGGCAGGATTGAGCATCTGTTGACAACCCGTTGGGACAGACGACTTTTCTCAGTCTACGGCCAGAAACACCCCGGCGGTGTTTTGCTAACGCCAACTGCGACAAGATCCCGTCCTGATCATAATGATGCAAGGTGCTGCGAGCTGCTACTTAATCAGGTTGCCGGTGAGATGGGCTTTGCCCCAGCGTCATGCACTTGCGAGCCAGTAACCGTTAACAAGGCATGGCATATGATGGTTACCGATACACTTAATTATCCGATCGCTGGGTAGGGTTAGATATTGATGCCGACTGCCTCTGTCATATAGGCGAGATGCCAGGCATAGGTTTAAAAGCGGCAGTAGATGTATATATGTATATTTTTCGTCCAGGGGGCCTTCGGCCACGAAATGTCCCTACTAGGGTACGGGATATGCTAAGCTACGGGAATTAAGATCTATCTCTATGCTAAATATAAAATACTATTAGCTAAAAGAGAATTAGTTATTTACAATATAAAATTAAATTCCTGTGTTAGAATGTAGCTTTTATAAATATATTAATAGATATATATTATTTAGTATATTATTAATAAAAAAAGATATATTATATTAAGCCTATTACCTATTAGTAAGATAACTAATTATAGTTAAGAAATAATAATAGTAAGATAAGCCTATAATTAGGCAGGCTATAATAATATTATAATTATAATAGCTTAAGGCTGCCTTAAGTAATTATAGTTAGATAGAGTGTATTATAATATCTACTATTTAGCTAAGCCTAGGTATAAAAAAAGCTTATAAAGGATAGGAAAAGAGAAAAAGATAAATAAGAGAAGAGATATAAGTATAGTTTAAGTTAGTCTTATTTAGTAATAAGGGCAGATCTTATTAAAAAAGGCACTTATTTTAATAAGCTTAATAAATTTAATAAAATATATTTTTATTATTAAGTTAATTACTATATTTAATAAGGGCCTTAGCTTTATTTAATATTATAATAAAACTTTTTTATAATAAAAAATACAATTTAATACTTTATATTAATTATATAAGTAAATTAGATATATTTATTTTTCCCTTACCTTTAGCCTTATATAAAGCTATTAAGCTTTTTAGCTTTTCTATTAATAATTTAAACGGTAAGACCCCTATAGCAGGCTATTATTACAGAAGCCAGAATCAGATAAGGTTTATCTGCCTCAATAACGCGATTGCTGCCTTAACCAAGTAGTACTAATACCAGCTGCAGATATCTCAGCAGCTAGATCAACCTTCTTTATTCAACCCATCCAAAGGAACCTTAGTCAACCTTTATACGAAGAGTGCCTCCTCAGTGTATCCGCAAGGGCAGCCGACGTTGCCGGAGCGCTGCTCTTGAATTGGTAAGGACGGGGAGTCTGCGTACAGAGTTGGATGAACGCGGGGTAAAGGCGGGGTTTAAAGGAATTGTGTTAAGTTTTGTATAAGTTAGTTGGCGAAAGTCAAATCGACCTAAAGTCATAACTCAATTAATTAAATACACGTAGTGGGGCACGTGACTAATCGACCTTGTATATGAGAATAGATAAAGTAAAATTAGTAAAAGAGCAGTAATCTAAACTGGGGATTATATTTCTATAACTCTTTTAAGTTTTATAATTTATATTATCTTTTTAAGAAGTAATTTACTTTTTTTAATTAATTTTAATATTTAATATTACTTTTAATACCTTAAAATATTGTTTTTAAGCTTATTTCTTTTTAAATATATTATTAATATTATATATAGCTTTAAAATTTAAAATAAATAATAAAATATTATTATATTATATAAATTTATTTATAATAAATAAATATATTTTAATATAATATAAATTAATATTTTTAATTATTTAATTAAATATATTATAAATACTATTTACTTACTTATTATATTAATTAAAATTACTTTTATAAATAGTTATTAATATTATATAAGCCTCTTAATCCTTAAATATTAATTTTATATAAAATATTATTAAGTATTTAAATTAACTAATAGTTAAAAAATAATTAAAAAATATATTTAATACTTATTTACCTCTTTTATAAGGTAATTATTAAATTTAAGCCTCTTTAACTCTTAAATATAAAGGATTATAAATTAGTTTAAGTTATTAAATCTTTTAAGCTAATAAATTTATTTAATAAATATTTTTATAATATAAAATTACTTAAAGAAGTCTTAATTAATAAGTTTATTTAAAAAGTAAGTCTTTATATTTATAACTAATAATATTATATTTAATTATTAAATATTTAAATAATAGTTTATTTTTTTAATTAAAAGTTTATTATATATAATTATACTTATTTTTAAAAAGTACAGTTTTAAGACTTTTCATTATTAAACTTATAAATTAATAAAATCAATTATCTATATAGTATTTCTTAAAATATATTACCTTATCTTTAAAAGAGGGGTAATTATTAAGTAACTTTCTATTTTAGGAAACGCAGCTCCTTTGGTCAAAATGCCCTGCTAATTTAGTACCCACGGTTTAACACATATTATTCCCAGCCTCCTAGTTAGGCTTGGTTTCCTGTAAATGGCTAAGTATCCTCTAGGTAGCATCCTCTGCCCACGTATGTCTATGCCGAGCCCAGCTTAACTTATGCTTTGCCATTTTCTTCTCTCTTTCCTGTCCTTTTCATCAATAACATTACTAATTCGCCTCAGGCGCCATAGATACCATCATGCCGTTTTGTCAATACTGCGAGGCGCTATTTCATCATGGCCCAGATATCGCTCGCCGATCTTCTCCCCGCCCCGGCGATGATCTGCTCAACTGCCCCCTCTGTGCCCACGTCAAGTCAACGTACCGTAGGAAAGGCGGCGCTTATGAGCCCGGAAAAGAAATCCTTGTTTTCAGTAACAATCCTGGTATACAAGACAGAATCCAGAGTCTGATATGCTATGCGATGATTCCTCATCTTCCCGTTCTGCAGGTTTTCATATGCCCAGACGTCGCCCAACACTCATTCTCCTTGGAGCGCGCAGCTGTCCAATACCGAGCATTCACTGACGAAGGTACGTTTCCTTAGTATTCTATTTATCAGAGCTGTTTATTAAATCCTACGGTTTACATCAGATGATCTGCTTGCTAGTTTGTTTCCTGGGCGTGTTGTCCACCGTGACGGCTCCTCGGCCACCGTGCTTGACGGCCTGCTGAGACTGGTGAAACGGCATATCAAAACGCAAGAGACGGCTCTTTTGCCAACGCGCGTACTTGATGTCGGTGGGCCGGATTTCAGCATGCGTCTCGTCACAAGCAATGGCCGCCGTGACCATTACGTCGCACTAAGCCACTGCTGGGACCAGGACGCGTCAAAACATTTCAACACCACCATCGGAAATTTGAGCAGCCGAACGGCTTCCATTAACTTTGAAGACATGCCCAAGACGTTCCAAGATGCCACCATAGTTACGAAAAGGCTGGGTTTGCGCTATATATGGATTGACTCCTTATGCATTATCCAGGGCGAAGACGGTGACTGGACTACTGAGGCTCCAAAGATGGGCCAATACTACGGAGACGCTTTTATGACGATAGCGGCCGACTGCTCACAGGGTGATTGCGAGGGATTTCTGCAAGTTCGGCATATCAACATGGCCAACGCGTTCGAAGGCACAACGTCCGCTAGTCATGTCTTATTACTGCCTAGCCAACGACGTCTGAAACCCCACAGCGACGGTGAACCCTCCTCATCTGACAGTGGAACGCCCACATACCGCAGCGCGAACGATACGATATATGCTGATGAGGTCGACACCATCGAATATCAGAATGATGAGGGGACCCGCCGCTTGCATCTGAAAAGCGTGTCCTGGGATGGACGTTCTACCCGCATGAATCCAATTGAGGACGAGCCACTACAGCATCGAGCTTGGACTCTTCAAGAACGCTATCTATCCAGGTACACCCTACACTTTGGTTCTGAACAGAACTTCCTTGAGATGCATGAGTCCCAGAAATTGATCTATGAAGATGGCCGAGAGACCTTCAGTGCCTATTATTGGACCACACTACATGACAGTAATCATGCGTTGCCTTTTCGAGGATGGTATCGCATGATTGAGGATTATACCAAACGAAATATCAGCTTCAGGTACGATACTCTCACAGCATTGGCAGGTGTGGCTCAGAAAGTCAGCCGGTTTGCAAATGCCAAATACTGCGCCGGGCTTTGGGAAAGCGACCTGTCTCGCGGGCTGCTATGGTGTGTAGCAGATCCCGGTTGTCCGGTTCGGTGGAGGGAGCACTCAGCCACTGTATCAACGACTGATTACATGGGCCCTTCATGGTCATGGGCTTGTGCCTCGGGTGGTGTCCGCTTTCTCCTCAATGACCTCTCGAACCGAGTCCATCCTGAGAGCCTACTGCTGGGCTATTCCCCCAGTGACGCCATAGACGACATTGACGTGCCATTTCTGGAACTGGTCGCTTGCGAAATTACGCCTCTGGACATCAATTTCCCACACGGGCCTCTGATAGAAGGCACAACGTTGACTCTGAAGGCTCTTGTATATCCTATCCGGCAGTTACGTTGGGAAAGCAAAGGCAAAACCCGTTACTACGAGAGAAGGCGCAATGAGATTTCTGAGACTTGTCACATCACAATCGACGTAAATGGTACTCTTTATGAGACAGAAGCCATGCTTGACACACTCGCTAAAGATAGTAAGATTCTCGAGGAGACACAGCTTCACGCCATCTTCTTAGCTTATACTCTCACCATTGGAGATATGCAGAGTCTCGTGGACTACAATGAAGGGGACTTGATTAGCAGATATATTGGAGATATTTTGGGTTTGGTGGTCGCGGAGAACGCAGACTCTGTCACCCGGACGTGCAGACGAGTTGGGGTCTTTCGAGACTCCTTCCCACTGCAGAATGACAGTGCCAAAACAAATGCAGTACACAAGGAAATGTTTTTAGAGAAACGCAGTAATGTGCTTACGATAGTCTAATGGAGGTATTTGGAAATCTCAGCTTCTTGTTTTTCGTCGTTCCTTGTATCTGCTGACAAAGTGAAAAACAAGTCGCGCGCACCGCTCGGGTAGTCTCGTTTCCAGCCTCGCCTTCTCAAAAGAAGCAATTATCCTGTCGCCGACAAGGCACTGCTATCACGACATCTATAGTAGCGCCGGTTTTCCCGTCATTTTTGTCTAGAGAAGCACCGTCTTTGAGTGCTCGCCTGGTTTCCTGGATTGCGGAAAAGGGGTTGGAATGGCCTTTCACTTTTGTTTAGAAATGTTCCGGCAAACCGAACTAAGCTACTGCCCAAAGGTTTCGGGGATGAATATCTTTGGGGGATTGCCGCCTGGTCAGGACTTCATACATTCTACCAGATACCACTCTCCAGTCAGGTACTTCGGGGCCTTCGGCAAATATGCCTGATAACATCGCTTCGATCGAACATTTCAAATGGAAAATTCGAAGAACTAGTGTCACTATTGTCACTCCTGGTTGAAACGAGGGCATTTGATCCCCGCGACAAGGTTTACGGCGTTCTCAGTCTCGTGCAAGAAAAGAAGGCCGGTCTACAAACAAGTCCAAAGATCCAGGCAGACTACCCCTTATCGACAGGAATTTTGTACATCGGGCTAGCTTAAAGATACTTATCACAGACGGCTGAGGGGTTTGACGCCAGGATTTTGCTTTACGCTGGAGTTGGATGGCCAAGAACGTTGAATGAACTTCCATCATGTGTTCCAGACTGGACTTCCATACCAGAGACTCATTCAAGGGCTTTCACATCAATAGGTTTTGAAGGGAATTGGTCGGCAACGCTGTCCGCGTGAAAGAAAACGTTTTCCCTTGCAGGCAATATATTGAAAATATCTAGTTGTCATATGATAGACAGTATATCGGCCTAAACACAGATTATTGATCATGACGATGGCTCAAGACGATGGTTTCACGAGATTTGTGATGTGGTGGAAGGACAGTTGAGATATATTTCGAAAAAAGAGATTGATCTTTTAGGAAAATGGAGTCAGTGTTATTGAAGGTGCCTGGGTTGATGGAGAGGGGCTATTTTTTGAGTTCTGATTGGGGATATCACATCTTACTGGGGAGAGGTACCCCATCAAACCAAAGTCATAACTTTCGTGCAACCAGACGCCTTCCTAACAGGGGTTCCGGGAGCGGGCATTTAAAACCCTAATCATGCAGATATAAGAGCAGGCCGCAGGACGCCGGAGGCTAGCTATGATGAGTGGCTCGAGCTTCCACATGGTCGATTGAGTCATCCAGACACGATTGAGCTTATAGTATAATGTTTACATTGTAAGCTAACTGTGTTATTTGCAGTCAAGACATATGGCTAAGAGCTTATAATCACCACACAGAACTTAATACAGGCAAGCACAGTCCCCAAGTCTGCTAACTACAATTATATGTTTATTAAGGAATTCCTTACCTTAGCCTGCATTAAAATAAAGCCGTCTTTCTCACAGTTAGACCATCATAGTTGATCATCAAAGTTCCCCTAGCTGAATCGAGGCCCCTTTAGAGCTGTCCTGAAGAACCCAACCATCTAATCCCAAAGGACTCTCGCGACTTACTCAAAAAGGTAATCCATCTTGCCTCCCCGATCCGCAGCTCTCCTCTCTCTAGATCAATCGGCACAAATGCAAAGTTTCCGCCCATAAATCCATCGCCGGCCCGCCTTCCGAATCACCACTCAGCAAAGACGGGTTCACTAACAAACTAGTCAAGCCACAAACCCAAAAGAATATTAAAGATTCATCGGTCTAGATCAAGCCGCTTCTCAGAGGCTCGAAGGAGGCCAATTGAGTTCAAGACGGTCTGCAGATGAAACGTGGTGTAATTTATCTAGAGTTTCGCTCATGGGAGGTAAGTGTCAGGATTGTCGAGTCAAGTTTTGCGTGGCAATTGACAAGACAGCTTTGGCAGGAGGCTCGGTGTATTAAAACTCTATTATTAGTAAAGATCATGGGGAGTCATGAGGTCAATTGCTCGATGAGGCAAAGAAGTTTGGGAAGAACTCTCATGATTGCCTATTCGAGCATGTCGATCATGCAGAGATAACTCAATTGAGAAGCTTATCCAGTCAAATTGATCGATCTAATTATTCTCCGCTTTCTCCCGCGATCTAGATTCCCGAGCGGAGATCCATGACTCGTCAACCCCGAAAGAGATCAGCACATCCAAATCGTGAGTCTAGCACAGTGGGTGAAACAAAACTGCCTCAGGTTGGTGTCAGCCCTATACCCTTCAGGGGTTTAGTCATATGCAGCCGCGAATCTTCAAGGTCGCGTTGAACCGAATGTGATAGGGGCATTTGTTTTAGCTTGGGGCTCATGCAGCTTTAGCTTCTGTGATAAAGATGGAGGTGTTCCCTGCATGTTCGGATGCCCCCCTGCTCTGCTCTGTTCTGTCTTTGCCAGTTTGGTTGTAAAATATGCCTCAGATCGAAGATAGGCCGTCGGTATGTTTGGACTGTTGGGATTGCGGCAGGTGACTGATGTGATTAGTTCCTTATTGAGTCATGGACGCTTTATGTCTTCGGCACGCTTATTCTCTTCTCGCGCTTTGCAGTTCGTTTCAAGACTGTTGGATGGAGGGGTTTACGAGGCGATGATTTCTTTTCTGTTCTTGTTCTCATATTCTACGCTGTAGATGCGTTTACAGTACATCTCATCTGTAGGATCCCTTAGCTTTACATCTTCATCCTCATCACTAACTCGACAGATTACCTCGGCACCAACATCGAAGCTGGAGTCGCTGCAAAGTCACACAGTCAGTACTTCCGAACCCTTACAAAGAATTATAAACTTACAATCGAAAGCTTTAACGAAAGATGAAATCAATGAATACGAAACAGGTTCTAAACTCGAACTTTCAGCTTGGTATGCTTACACAGCCCTCATTTGGTCTCTGAAGGGAACGATGTTATGCTTCTTTTCTCGAATGACGATCGGGACGTGGCATAATATGTTTGTCGAGACTGTTTCGGTGCTGTGTGCCTTGTCTTACCTTGCTGTCTTCCTTACGGTAATCATCTCCGTCGAGTTTGGTGTTAGGGGTAGAGCTGATTGTGTGTAGATTACGTTTGGATGTTTTCCTACTCAGAAGAACTGGCAGTAAGTTTCAACGCTTATTTAGATGAGTTAAGCTGACATTGATTGAAGGGTTGTGCCTGATCCTGGAGGTTAGTTGCCCCAAGCTACAAGATATCGAAAGTGAACTAACAGCTCTCACAGAGAAATGCTCCTTCAAAATGCAGAACTTCCTCGTAACAACAATTCTAAACGTCCTGTTCGTCAAACCACCTCACCTCAAAAGATCTATCTAACTCTCCAGTACCGACGCTCTCATCCTCGGAATTCCAATGCCTCTCCTCTGGAAACTCCAAGTCCCCTTCCGCAAGTCCGTCTCCCCTCCCCTCCCCCAAACCCCCTCTAACACCCCCAGAAAACTCATCATCGGCATCCTCCTCTCCTCAGGAGCATTCGTAATCGCAGCAGCTATAACCCGCGTCGTCCTCACACTATCCGCAAATCCCTCTGCACTAACGATCAACGCATGGGGCGTTCGAGAGACCATCGTTGGAATCCTCACCGTCAACATTCCCATTCTAAGACCGATCTTCTCAAAGTCCTTTTGGAATGGAAATGCTCCGAGTGAGATTGCTTCGTCGTACCGGACGACGACTCATGGGACGCGGGGGGGTAAAAGGACGCTTACGCAGGATATTTCGGGGCCGTATGAGATTACGCCGAGTATTAATGAGGGATCGAAACCGAGTGTTAGGGGGAGCCAAGACTCGATCGTTTCGAAGACTGTAAGAATGGCTGATATTGTTGTGTCAAAGTCGTATCAGGTCAGTCATGATGTGAACACTTTATGATGGGAGGTCATGGTACGGAGACCGAAACGGAGCTTCGAAAGCCTCTGTGCATGCAGAATCACCCGTTTAGATTTCCTGGACTCGTAATAGAGTAAATCCTGTGTAGATGAAGTGTTGAAGTGACTTGCTATTCATGATAGAAGCCGCGTGATAAGCATTCTTTGCTATTCACACACATGCTCAAACCTGATCCTTCTTTATCCCTATCCTTAGTATAATAGGGATGTTTGGTTTTATTCGGAGCAAAGTGATTTCGTAACACCTTTCTAGGCTTGGATTATATCTAACAGTAGTTTTTCGCTGTCATGGCACAGATAGCCATCCTATCCTCTGGACCACCTTGAAGTGTCCCTCAGCCGAAGCCAGAGCCAATGGGGTCTTCCCAGTCTTATCCTTTGTCCATGAATTTGCCTTGCCCTCGTTCAAAAGCAACTCGACAGCCCCTAAATGACCCTTCATTGCAGCATGTCCAAGCGCAGTCATCCCAGCATCATCCTTGGCATCAACGTCGATACCAGGTTTGCCAAGCAACATCCGAATTATCTCTTCACTCCCCTGTTGAGCTGCATGAGATAATGGTGTAAGTCCTTCCTCATCTCGCACGGCGAGATTGGTTTGCTCCAAAGACATAAGCAGCCTGACTATGTCTGTTTGTCCCTGTATGATGGCCCAGATCAGCACTGTCCTTCCTTTCTGGCCCTTCATGTTCACGGCCTGTTTATAGTTCAACAGTAGACAGGCCATGTGCCATTTACTATGATAAGCAGCAAGCAGTAGTGGTGTACACCGGAAATTATCCATCACGTTGAGCTTTGCTTGACCTGTCTGCAGAATCAGGCGCAACATATCCGCGTCTTCCATCCAAATACAGTTATGAACAGGTGTTCTCCCATAGATGTCCTGAGTGTTGATATCAGCCTGGGAATTATCGAGGAGATATTTTACCAAGCTTTTATTGCCGTTCAAACAAGCCAAAGAAAGTGGTGTACGGCCATCTTTATTCTTCATGGCAACGCTCGCCTTTCCAGTTGCGATCAGGGCGCTTGTAATAGGAGCTGAGCTTGCCTGAATGGCGTGATGAAGTGGTGTATTGCCGTTGGTATCAGCTATGTTCAAGTCCACTAAATCGGCTTCCAAGAATGGGGACACTGCGTCCGAGTCTAGGGTCAAACAAGCCTGGGCAAGAGGCGTAAGCCCATGGCTATCTCGGCTATTGGTAGGCGCTTTTCCTGTTGCGAGAAGCTCCCTGATCATTTGATATGATCTTTTTGTGACAGCTCTATGCAATACAGTTTTGCCGTTGGTATCAAACAGATTGATATCTACCTTGTTGGAGTTCAGCATGACTTTCAGCTTGTCCGCCCAATCCTTGTCGGTCTCAAGAATGGCCATTGTACAATCTTGAACGCTTAAAGTATCATCGTAAAGATCAAACATCAGTTTAAGAGTTGAGCAAGAATTGTATCGAAGAACCCAAGAGTATGCGGGGTCTTGACAATTGACTCTGGCAGTGACGTTGGCCACTCCTGTCCTTAATATCAGCTGAGCAATATCGTGCTGTTTCCAACGAGCAGCTTGGTGCAGAGGGGTCAGCCCAGCCAGATCTGGCATGTTAACGTCAGCGCGCCCAGTTTGCAGTATTAGCTTTGCTATTTTGAACTGCCCATATTGGGTAGCGAAGTGAAGAGGCGTCATGCCAGTGTTGTCTCTAATATTGACATCTGCTTTGTGTTCCAGGAGAAGTTTGATAACTGGAATATGTCTGTAGTTGATAGCCCACATCAGTGGAGTCCAGCCCCAGTCATCTTTCGGATTGACGTTTGTTTTCCTAGCTTCCAGAAGCACTCTCACGACATCAATATGACCGTACGTGGCTGCGGATAATAAAAGATTTTCTCCTTCATGATCGTGTGTGTTACTGGGTATATCTCCACGTAATACCATATTAGCGATTTCGAAGTTTCCGCTTGTGGCTGCGTACGAGGTTGGTGTTCCTCCCAAGACATCGGGAAAGTCAACCCACGCGCCGGATTCAACCAGGCATTGAACAACAGATATGTGTCTATTCCAAATAGCATAGGTCAGGGGTGTCCGATTATCTGAATCAAACTCGTTGATCTTAGCTCCTCGTCGGAGTACGATTCTCAGGGACCTCGGGCCGATCGATATGCCACGAACTAGACGTTTCACGACACCATCATGGCCGTTGCCTGCTGCCCAAGACAACGCCGATCTTTGGTAAGTCTCATCCTTTTCGTTTAGCTGAGAGTATTCAGACATGAGAAGTCGCTTCACAATGACCTCGAGTCCAAAATAAGATGCGGCCATCAAGCTTGTAAACCCCGCAACGGCCCGGGCATGTCGACTTGTCCAATAAATTGGAAACCAAGCCGCGAAGCAAGAACCTCTGACATCACATATCTCTAGTGCCACACTCGTCATCTTCTTCTGGTTATGAGATGGCAGCCCATTGAAATGATTCGCCCAGTATTTAGCAGCGTAGTTGACAAACGGGTTCCTCTTGGTATGTTTTGAGGCATGTGAGAAGTCCCTATGCCGCTGCTTCGTTGAGTGGTCCAGGAGGAGGCACCAAACACAGACATTGGTAAGAGTCACGTTAGGGTCGCCTACGAGTACTGAGTGTTTCCAGCTTAGACTGATGGGGCTGGCTGGTTCAGCGTGGTCCATGGAAATCAGAAACTCCTTAACAGTCTGGTGGAGAAGGAAGATTCGCGAGTCGTTAACGGTAACCAATCCGCAAATGTCTCTAATCTTGTCACGGAAGCGGTCCTCGGGCTCTAACTCGATCTCATCAATAGACTTGTGGTGCTGCTGAAGTTCGAGGGCAACAATCATTTCTCCCAACGTAAGAGGACGCTTTGCGGCGAGGATCAGGTGCAGCATCCTGGTTGCCTTTTCAGTACTGAAGGTTCTGCACAGTATCCTCTCGTAGGCTTCGTTAACGGTTTGAGGAAGATGTGATGTAATGTCGATAATCTTCTCTTTGTTTATGTCAAGCTCACGCTCAATCAAATCCAATGTCAGGTGCGCCCAGAGATATGTTCGATTCCGAACACACAAAAGCCGGGTCACTAGTATGCTTTGCTCATCACCTGTGAGTCTCTGCTGGACTCCGATAGTCCGGACTCTTTCTCTTATGGCGATGTCTATTTCCTTGACGATCTTTCTCATCTCAGCATCGCTCTCGCCACTGAGGCGAATGACTGGCAATTTCAAGTTCTCCAGTGGCTTGAACCCCATACTGATTTCTCGATAAGGTCGACTTGTGATGAGGAACTTCAGGTTCGGGCTCTTCTTGGAGCCATAGAGCTCACACAGAGCCTTGAAGAAATGATTCCTCTCATGTTCATTGCACTCATCGACTGCATCAACGAGACACATTATTTCTTTACTGGAATTGCTCTCGGCAACCTTGATGAGAATTTGCCATAGCTCAACAAAAGACCCAGTTATCCATTGGTCATTGGCATCAAATTGTAAGAGGATCTCGTCCGATAGTAGCGTTGTGTCTTGCATGAAGAGCTGCTGAAGGATGCAGCTGAGGGCACTGAGAAGACTCTTTTGATCGGCAAAATCATCCTTGAAGAAGAAATAGCAGACGATCCGAGAGTTTGTGGTCTGAATGATCGAGTCAATGAGGTGTTTGACGAGTACTGATTTCCCGCATCCAGGATCAGCAGAGACCCAGAGGATCTTTGAGGCTTCTTGGCCCAGCCATTCATGATAAAGATGATGAGAGATGAACCATTCACAGGTCCCTCGGACAGCAGAGGGATTCCGATCCTTCCGGTCGTGGTATGGGGAAGTTGCGAGACGCTTCAGGACCTGGGCCTTCCTTCTTTCTTGAGATTGATTCCCTTCGTTAAAAAGTTAGAAGACGGTGTAAGGCAAGAACGTTTTGACTTACCGTTGCCCCCATTACTTTCAACAAAATTTACATCTCCATGAAACTGACTACCGAGAAATTGGTTGCCGTTTCCTGTATTGTTATACTGAGTCCCTCCGGAAATGTTGAACTGATTTCCAGTGGTCGACACGGGAGTATCATCGCCTGGGTTGTCATCACTGTTGCATGCTTCCAATACTGTACTCGTTTGTTCTTCCACAAGCTTCGGGCTGTTCTTCATAGGTTTTCGACTAATAATATCACGTCTCGACGATTGCGGCGAGGGGCCACCTGGAATTCGGGCTGTACTCGCCATACCTCGCCTGACGACGGGTCATGTCAAACGGATAGACGATTAACAGCGAGCAAATGGGTAATCTTCTAAGCAGTCGGTATGCTTCAAGAATGGTGTTTGTTATGTGTTATCTGCAGTTGGTTCTGGCCAGGAGCTGAAGCTTATCTTGTTGTGCACCTCACTCCACTGAGAACAGGATTGGATACAGGCAGGTCTTGGTGGGTGACTGTCTACAAGGCCGGAAAAGCTACCAAAAATTGACCAAAACCTGTTTTTCCTCAATATCTGTTTTTAGCGCCATTGGTTTTTCAGCTGGAGTCCTAGAACACCTCTGCCCGTCTTTAGAGGCAGTGCTTTATGTGTTGTCCAAGCAGAACGCCCTGTTGTGAAATGGTTGACAGCCTGCCTTAGTGCTGTTGGCTGATTGGATCACTAACGCCTTTTTCAACCACAAAGTGTGGTTCCCCTCTTGAGATACGACACAAACCTTCATGAGCAATGGCGAATCAATGCAGGAAACCTTCTATATTCTCTATAAAACTAATTATTTATTTGATGGCAAACCAAAATAGACAGGCCCATCGAAGTTCCCAAAGAACTGGTTCCCCCCTCCTGTGTTGTTGTGCTGCGTCCCTCCACTCGTATTGAAAATATGGCCAGCTGTTGTTTGAAGTGATGGGGTAGCATTTGGCGTTTTCCCATCCAACTCTAGCTCAGCCACAGGCCTGACAGTTGAGTCACCCGTTCCAAGCATGGCCTCCCACCTTACCAATTCCCCCAGCAGTCTCTTGAACCCGTTTTCCTCGGCCGAGCCAAACTTCACCATGTCAGAGTGGTTTGCGTGGACGCTGAAGGCGCTGTAGCCCTCAAGCGAGGCTGATTCTTTGGCCACAATGGTGCCTACTCCAGGCATGGGCAGTTCTTCGAAGAAACAGGTGATTTGCAGAGGCCGACCACTTTCGTGAAGCTCTCGTAGCATCGATAGGAACGATGTTTGAATGAACTCGAGATATTGGTTGTTGATCTGTAAAACATCCAATATGTTGCGGTTTGTCGATTTGACTTGACCCATCGCCCAAACAGGTATTTTTGCCCAGTCAGCAGCCCATGAACCCCGGTGCGGAGTTCCAAGGAACGCAATGCCCTTGGTGCAGTTGAACACTTGCCCATGATGAGACTCGAGACTTTGTCGTGAGATAATCAACGCTGCTTTGCAAACAATACCGCCAAAGCTGTGCACAATGAAGATAATAGGTCGATTGATGGTGTTGGAAGATGAGCGTTCAGCGGTAAGGTCGTGCAGTAAGTTATTGGCATGGTCGATTAGTCGATTTGTTGAAGAAACAGACTTCTTCACAACGTACGCATCGTAGCCGTAAGTGAGAAGACGAGCTTTGGCCAGTCGGGATGGAAGTAATTCGGCGGGCCAGGGGTTGGGTTGGCCATGGGCAGTCCAAGTCTTATCGCGATTGCCTGACAGACCGTGGATAAAACAGATGTCAACTTCTGCGTCTTCAGGACTGTGCCAGATTTTCACACCGTCTGGGAAGTCGTTTCGTGCAGGTTCCGCCACTAGGTTGCTCGTTGGGCTTGAGGTTCTAGGTCGGCGCCAGACTTGACCGAAGCTCTTCATTTTTTGTATATTTGATTCTGAACCAGTTCACAATGATGGCAAGGGGAATTATTTATAAGGGTCATTGTGCCTAGAGTCTTGGCTGCTTGCCGAGCTGGGGTGTTGCTAAATAAAGCTAGATGCTCAGCCGCGCTGGAACTTGCATTTCAACACAGCCATCAAGCACCCGGCTTTTGCGCGTTAGCTCGATGGCGGATGACAATGAGGCATATCTGTCAGTTAGGCACTTGAGTTCAGACATATCCAGCGCAATATCCCTTGTCTCGCGTCCAAAGTTCGGAGAAGTATTGTACTTATTAATCCTCCCAAGTATCCAAACTTCCCCCGAGGAACAATCTTTGGGTCTTTGGCTGAACGACACCCTCACCATGAGCCTACCAGCCTCGTACGGGGGCCTTGTTGCCTCTTTCGCTCAGTACTCTATGACAGCATTCAAAAGAAGACCTAAGGGCCTTGCTAATTTCAAGCGTGGTATGCAAAAGCTTCTGTCAAGCCCTGAGCTCCTGACAGCGCCTTCGCTAAAAGATGCTTTTGTTCGCAGTCTCGACATTGTCAATCTTTACTTTAGTACCGATATTATTCTAGGAATTTTGGGGTTCTTCTTTTGTGCAATTGAACATAACTTACGCCTGGTTGATGGTTTCAATGATGAGTTTGGGAATCAATAGGGCATAATGACTTAGGTAATGAAATTGCAGAGAATTCTGACCCAGGAATTGTCATTAAGAAATAAGAAATACCAAAATGAGTTGAAGATATGACAGTCAATCGTGCAAATCAATTTTTTCAATCTGTTTAATCGCTGAGCCCTAAAACTAGAAAAACAAAATTCTCAGAAACAAGTACCACTGCTAACTGCAATCCTACCAAAGCTTCCTAAGTTCTTCAATCTGTCCAGCAGATTAGCCAATTCTCCTCAACCCATCTTACACTTCGCAACTTCACATTCAAGAGCTATCCATGCTCTCCCGCTCCTCAATGTTCTCAAACCAAAAGCCATCGGCGTCCCGATCAATAATCCCAGAACAGCCCTTACAGCAAGGACGGTACTCTCGTCCACACTCCGGAGCAGTCTCCGGAAAAGACTCGATACTAGCTTTTCCACCATACGTGGGGATCATCTCTTTGTTGCAAGTCTTTTTACAGACCACACATTCAAGTCCGGTCTTGTAAATAGGGCACTTGCGCTTTGCGACGAAGTTTTCGGCGTAATAGTCGAAGACCTTGCGTGGCAAGCATCTTGGACACATGATGTGGCCGCAAGGAGTTACAAGAGCGATGTCGAGTTTCTCATCGGGGGATGAAATACATGTTACGTAAAGTTCATCCCAACAGACGGCGCAGATAGCTTTCATGGGTTTAGCGTTGGGATCATCGCTGAGGATGTGCTTCCGGATGTTAGGCCAGAAGCTCTCCGTCACGGTGCCTTCGGCGTTTTTGTTAGCGTGATTCTCATACTTGGGGTTCAAGGGGAAGTTGGCGTTTGCGTTTACCATTGTAATAAAGTCGAGAGTCTGGGAGCTTGCGAAGGGATGTGGTTGGGCTTCCTTGGTAGAAGACCTAGGAGTAGAAAGCTCTTTGAGTCGCTGGAAGATGTTCGTGAAGGGAGACATGATTAATAGTAGGGAGATGTTGTGTGTGATCGATAATAGCGTTGATGAGAAACTTTGATAAGATTTGCTGTGAACTGAGTGCTCGATGATGAGTGTCTAATTAGGGAGGGTGAGTGTGATTACATACGCTATTCAGCAGCGATGGATGTTACTTGAATCTGTTCATTTGTTCTGACAGAGGCTTTACGTGTTTTCTCGTTTATTTGATGTTCCTTTGTGGCTCACTGCTATGAAGTTGTGATATCTCTGAACGTGCGAAGTGATCGAAGATGAGGACATTTCATTTGCGAAGGGTGCTGTCTGGCCAGAGATCTTCCAATTTCTCCACGAAATATGCGAAGGACACGAAATATGTCCCAAGAATCGGTGTGAACAATTTATGATTCAGGGCGAAAACCCCCCGATAATGTTCAGCTGAGCTCTATGTTCTGTTTGCCATTATCTGAGCAATCACTTTTGACGCCAAGTTGCTTAACCCTAACACATCATATTCAATGCCCCTTCTCGCGAACAAGTACAAACTCCATTCAGATGTCGTGGTACTTTGACATATTCCTTCCAATTCTCAAACTCTAGATCAACATTGTTCCACTTGTGGTTGACTCTCTTGTCTCTACACGATAATCGCAGATTTCCTAGAAATTACCCATCAGTATGTGGAAAGAAAGGTAACTGAAAGGAGTTGTACAAACCTTCCTCTTCGTTCTGAAGTCAGTGTACAGAGAATTCCAAATTATCCTCGCCGTACAGTCCTCTTCTCCGCTTGTTCTTCGTGAACAATTCGGTTGTGCCCCAAGACGCTCGTCCTCAGGCGTAGGTTTCCAAGGTTTTGGCAGCGGCCAGTCCGAAAAGTGAATTAGTTTAGCCTCGCTATACGCCGTAGCAGGATCCCACGTTTCAAGCTCTGAACCAAGATAATGAGCATGGTCGTCGTTGCGAAATTCCCCGCTTAGGAGGTCGTAGCGATGGTGGGGAAAGATCAAAGCGCTGTCGCCGTAGAGCTGGTTGACGATTTCCATGTCGTACTCGCCAGATTTCACCGACTGCATTCTTTCCATGATGCGGGAGAATTCTTTCTCGGAAGGTTGGATGAGCATGACTTGGGATGAGAGGATCTTTTCGGGAGATATCCAGTATGCTCGAGGCATGGCCACTGGTGCGGCTGGTAGGAAGAACAGCTCATCCATGGGTTGTAAGAGGACAGAATCTGAGTCGATGGACAGGACGCGGTCATACTTCGTCTGGTTGAAGGCTAGAAGCTTGGTGTAGGAGTCGGCCCAAGTTACTGGAATCGTTAGTACCGTGGCCAAGATCACCCAAAGGTTTCTTACCATCGCCAGCCCAGCGCGTCTGGATAGTAATAGGAACAATCTTGACATTGTACTCATCACGTGACTTGTTCAGTAGATAAGCATCGCTTGAGTTCTCCATCTCTGGCTCAAGCATGCTCTCAGGGACCATCATAACACGATCAGGTAGACTTCCAAGACGCTGCAGAGCTTCGAAGAACATCAGCGAGTTGCACAGATACTCGCTGTTGGTGACATATTGTGTATATGCGAAACGTGACCAGTCGATATCGGGTGAGTTGTGATGCGATGACGAAAATGCTGAATGAGACGCGAAGTCTTGGTATTGGTTGAGATAGAAGAGGAGGAGGAGGATGGTGAGAGCAGCGAAGAGGCTTGAGCGAGTGCGTTTGGATGTCATGATTGACGGCATGGAGAGTAATAGGGAGTGTGTGGAGTTAGTTGACTTGATCTAAAAGAGTGCCATGTCCAGAGGACATAAGTCCCGAGTTTATGTTATGATTTCAGGTTTCTTTCAAGATTTTCTCAATGACAAAGACGAGTAGTTACATATTTTAAACAGCGTCATCCTCCAAGAACAAGCTTTCATTTAAAATACATCTAATTTCTAAATTAAAACAACACAGCACATGAAAGAACGTAGCAACAGCGCAAAAGTACAAAGAAGCCTGTTCATCACCAAGATCATCCATGTTCACATCCTTGACGTCGCAACCGTTGTTAACTATTAGCGCTTGCAGCGGGCCAAAGAACCGATAAGCGCTGAGTTAGCCAATCATGTGGTGGTTCATCAGATCATCAAATGCAAATGTTCGCTAATCCACAGGGGCCCCACTGCAGTTCAGCGCCCTATCACTGCGGAAGATTAGGCGCTGGGCGGATAAATAGTTTATGGTTCTTGAGGGTTGTTTCAGGTTGTGTCGGGAGGTGGCGGGATCAGCCGCGTTCTTCGGCTCTTGGATAGAGGCTTGTGATGTTTGTACTAAATCTCATAGTCTATCATCGTGAGCTGTGCCTTGAGCTCTTCAGTCAATCTTTCTTTCTATTGATCAAGTATAAGATTGCGGAATATAATGGACCTCACATACTCTGGATCTTCAATGAGCCGCGATGCGACACTTCCCCCGGAACTACGGTGTTGGCGAAGCGCACTGATTCACAAGTGACAAGATATAAATATCAGTTACAAGGACTCGGGCACCCCGGTAGTTGTTACGGAATAATTTCCCGCATACAAAGGTCCTAGTACATACCGGGATAGAAAGCCTACAGCACTGTTTATGCATGTTGGTCGTTCTCTTACACTACCAAGTGGGCCAATGCAAGTTCATCAGCCCGCGATAGGTTCATCAACCGGATAGCCTTCCATAACCCGGTCATGATGTTGGCTGTGCCTTGCAGCAACCCATTTCCACTTCCTGCTCCAACCGCCCACCCTCTTATCTTCTTGTTTCCCTAAGCCTCTCTCTTTCTTGCATGTTCTGATCGTGTTGGTTCCAGCAATATTTCATTTCCTTTCTGTCTTACTTCACGAACCAACACGATTGTCTCGTCACGCCACTCTCAACGGCGGGTCGTAGACCATGGTCTGGACACTCTTCTTTCTCTTCACTTTTACATACGCCATCCGCACTCCGAGAGAAGTCGAATGGTCTGATGAAACTTACGGACCAGATGGACCATGGAACGCTGTCAAAGTTCAGATTGGATCCAAAGATCAATCTATAGCGCTTTTTCCTGGGGGTACTTGGGAGACGTGGGTGATCAGCGATGATTATTGTGAAGGCGAAACGTGCTTTGCTTCGAAAGCAGGGACTTACACGAAGAACACTGGGTATCGGAATGAGAGGAATCATTCGGTTGAGCTGAATGATTTCATGCAGGGCGTTAAACTCAAGGGTGATACAGGAGTTCGGTACAGAGATGATATCGTCATCAATGGCATTAATGTCACTAATGCGAGCATCGCTCTTCTTAACGATGCAAAGATCAAATATCCCAATGGTAAAGCGGTGCCTTTGTCCGTGGGATGCCTAGGCGTAGGCGCCCCAAATTCCATCAACCAATCTTTCGGCCAACCCGATAAAAAGTCCTCTTTCAACGCGAGTCTTCTACCTGGATTTCTATGGGACAGGGACTTGACATCCGCAAACAGCTTTGGCATGCACATTGGGTCACCTGATCCTTGGATTCCTGGGTCTCTTGTGTTTGGTGGTTATGACAGGGCCCGTATTATCGGAAA
The DNA here is from genome assembly GCA_014884825.1 of Fusarium sp. 190-020-2. NCBI lineage: Eukaryota > Fungi > Ascomycota > Sordariomycetes > Hypocreales > Nectriaceae > Fusarium > Fusarium sp. 190-020-2. Next base: position 76,774 of record JACTAS010000074.1, read on the forward strand.
CGTGCTCATTACACCGGGAAGTCCTAGAGAGGGAGGTATTGAACTCCATGATATCGCTATCGAGGGTTTCGGAAAGAACCCGCCAAAAGCGAAGGAGGGTCTTCTCGCAAAGGGGAATTATACTTTGAGCAAGGGTCTTAACGTCACGATCGATGGTTGTTCGCCATATTTGACCCTTCCAAAGTCTACTTGTGACAGTATCGCCGAACATCTTCCTGTCACCTTTGACAAAGATCTTGGTCTTTATTTATGGGATACTGAATCAGAAGACTACGAAAGGATTGTCAACTCGGCTACAGCTCTATCGTTTGCCTTCTCCGAGGGAGACATAACTGATCTCACCAAGATTCGAGTCCCACTCATGCATCTCAACCTCACACTCTCGGAGCCCATCGTTGAGAGTCCAGTTCCCTACTTCCCGTGTCATGTCAACGACAATGAGCGATACGTTCTCGGGCGTGCTTTTCTTCAAGATGCTTTCGTCGGCGCAAATTGGGGCCCTAATGTTAACAGATGGTGGTTAGCTCAAGCACCAGGTCCCAGACTCCAAGGGGCTCGAGTCGTCCAAGCTAGTGGATCCGATGACATGAGCGTTGAAAACAGTGATGGCCAATTTGGGACGAATGCTTGGGAGATGTCGTGGGCTGGTGCATGGGACGATGAAGCAGCGCCATTGAGCACTCCGAGCAAAAAAGCTCCGAAGGCGGAAAAGGACGAGGATGAAAAGAAACCATTTATGCCGACAGCTTCACAGGTTGGAATGGGGATTGGTTTTGGCTCTGCCTTTGGACTTGTACTTCTTGGCGTTGGCGTTTTCATCTGGCGACGGAAACGCAGAAGTCACCCGCCGAAAGTCACGATGAAGAAGAAGCCATTCGATGGGTTTTCTATAGATTGGCCGCCGAGTGATCTTCCACCGCAGGAGATGCATGTTCCTAGACATAAGTTGCCGCCGTATGAGATGTCGGCGGATGAGAGGCGCATATATGAGTTGTATGCTCATCATGTACAGCAGAAGAGGCCGCTGATGGAGAGATATGAGTTGCCTTAAGTTTAAGCGTTGTGGAAAAGAAAATTGGTTTGGTCTTTTGGGTATTGATAACTATGTTAGAATAGATAATCATTTATGAGATTGAACTGTTGTGTTTTTGTCGTCCGATGTAATAAATTAACCATGATCGAGCACTTGACCCAAAACTTGATTTACACTTCCATTTCGGCCTTTCGTCTCCTGAATCTCATGAACCATGCGTTTCAATCCTATATAGCCAGCCTAAAGTTTAACCTTATGGCCAGCATGTAGTCATGTAGCAATCCTATATAGCGTGGGGTTTTAATGAACCTAACGGCGGGCTGCTGATAGCATCGTGAACTTAAAGCGTCTTACAAGTTTTGAAGATTGGACGGTCATAAATTGAAACAAGACCAGGGTAGCCAACTTAAAGACCAAGCTTAAACAAGAAGGTGTGCCTCGGGATCTTTTGCGAATGGATGATAAGAACTCATGGTTACAGTTACATCCGCGTATGTTACAATCAAGTAACGTCCCCGCAGTTGTTGCGGAGTCGAGACCAGATCTCACCATGATCGACAAAGAGGAGAAGTGATCAGTACGACACCACCATTGAATTATAATGAGAGTCAAGAACTTGCATTCTGCATCGTGGGCGTTCTGTACAGTGGCGCCATGTTGAAGAAATCTCTGGTGGCAGGTATTCTGCTTGCTACGACTGTAGCACAAGACCTCATTCCTCCGATTTTTGAGACAGCTGATTCTTTTGTGGAAGAGACTTGGGCTGCTGATTCAAGTCCGAAGGTCATATATATCGATGAGGAATTTGCGTCTGTGTCGGATAAAAATGGTCTCTCTCTGATTCCGCCTACCGCCCACGAGTTTGCAACTACGTTTCAAGATGATCTTGTCAAGATCACAGGTTCCAACTGGACACTGAAGCGCGTTGATGCACTTCCTGCCAATGCCAGTGGTATTTCACTTGGCTCCTACACCGGGGAATCTTCTGACCTCACATATGAGAACGGAAAATCGACATCAGAAGGCTACGAGATCATCATCAACTCCAACCGCGTCTTCATCGGCGGATCAGGCGCTCGAGGAATGTGGTGGGGAACCAGAACATTTCTTCAACTTCTCCTCGCTGGCAATGGGACGATTACGAGTACTCTTGGTCGAGATGCTCCGGCTTATGCTACGAGAGGATATATGCTTGATGCGGGGAGAAAGTGGTACTCGAAGGATTTTCTGAAGGAACTTTGCAGCTATGCTTCGTTCTTCAAGATAAATGAGTTTCACTATCATCTCAGTGATAATTATCCACTAAATCGTGGCAAGAATGAGAGTTGGCGGGATGTTTACTCGCATTTTTCGCTGTTGCCGGAGGATAAATCGCTGAGGGGTATTCTTCATGGACGTGAGAACGAGACACTGTCGAAAGACGACTTCATGGAACTACAGAGTCACTGCGCGTCTCGAGGAGTAACAGTCGTTCCAGAGATTGAGGCACCAGGTCACTCTTTGTATCTCACCAAGTGGAAACCCGAACTGGCTTTGGCAAAGAAGGACTTGTTGAATCTGACACATCCGGATACCTTACCAATAGTACAGAGTATCTGGAAAGAGTTTCTACCGTGGTTCAAGACGAAGGAAGTTCATATTGGCGCTGACGAGTACGACGCTGAGCTTGCAGATGACTACATCACCTTCGTCAACAAAATGAGCCGTTTCATCAACTCTACAGCCAACAAGCGAAGTCGAATCTGGGGTACACACGAACCATCAAAACGAAACCAAACCATCGATAAAAACGTCGTCATTCAGCACTGGCAGTACGGTCAATCAGACCCCCTGCACCTCGTCAAAGATGGCTACGATGTTATCAACTCAGAAGACTGGTGGGCCTACACAAGTCTCAAAAACGACCACATGCCAATTCTACCCGCGCGATACCCGCAGTTCTTTAACGAGAGTCGTGTTTTCAACTTTGCAGACAAACAGGAGTGGCAGTGGACGCCGGCTGATTTTAACCCCGTCAACACGAGTCTGCAACTCAAGAGTGATGAGGAAAGATTGAGGGGTGCTACGTTGGCTGCGTGGAACGATAACGGCCCTGATGCGACTACTCAACTTGAAGCGTATTACTCTATGCGGAGGGGTATAGCTGTTGTAGGAGCGCGGGCGTGGAGTGGAAGTCGAGGACCGAAGTTGTTGGAGGAGACGAGTGATACTAATGTTGACTTTTACTCTCCTCGGGCTCCAGATCAGAATCTCGATAGGGTACTATCTCTTGAGGGAAATGGTACGCTGGTATCATGGACTCGCTCAGATGCTGATGGAAAGGAAGTTCATCTTGGTCAGGGTAGCAAGGGAATGAACTACACCCTCACACTCTCCATCACTAGTCCTTTTACCCTCTCCGGCCCTGATAACACTCTATCCCTTGATAAGGAAGGAAATCTTGTCTTCACCACTGATGGATGGGAGTATCCCCTTCGCAGTGTTACCAAAGATGACGCCCTAGATCTTGACCCCGGAGCTCCAGGTCGTATCTGGGTGAACACCTCATCCACGCACAAACCTGTCAAAGTCTCTACTCCTGTTAATATCACTTTGGTGACGGATGTTCTCCATGGAACGGTTGTCTTCATCAATAGTGAAGTGGTAGGAAGATTTGAGGTCTTTGTGTATGGCGGGAGGAATACGCAGTTTAGTTGGAGTCAGATGGCGTTTGTTGCACCGCTGGATAGGATTGAGGGAGGTTTGGAGCGTCTTATCTTGACTAGATCTTCCAACTTTATGGGAACAAGTGGGACAGGTGGGAAAGAGCCTGCTGACGTTCCTCAGGGAAGTAGTGCTGCTCGATGCTTCGCCTCGTCCGCGTTTATCACGTTAGGGTTAGTCGTTGGGGGGTTGTTATTCATCTTCTCGTAAGCTACCAACTGGTCGGTTAGTTCCTCGTCTATAGTATATGTAAGGTTCGAAAAGGATTGAGTCGATTCGGTCTGGGTCTTGGAGTGGACACGAGTGACGAGGGCTATGTATTTGACAAGTCTTCAGGTAAATCAAGCAGCAGCCATTCAAGAAACTTACAACTCATCTCTCCGACTTGGAATCTAGAATCTATTGAGCTGAAAGGCTTTGCGCGCGAATAATGTAATTTCAAGGCATTCATGACTTGGTCAATGTCCTGGTTCAAGCACATATTATGCAAGTCTTGACGAATCCCAATCCTACCAGTCGCAACCCTCAGTATATTAGAAATCCAACAGGCCACTCCAGTTCTACGACTTTCATCAACTAGGTAGCCTGCAGGACAAGTTGCTGCGCCACAATTACAAACGCCGACTTCAGCGTCATGAAAAGGCAAGAATAGCGAGGTCAGGAACATGGGTCGTAAACTCGGGGAGTATACCATCTCGAACATTAACGAGTATTCCGGCCCGAGAAAAGTAACCGTGTCTCGAAATAAACTAAATTCATAGAATGATCAGACCGCAAGAACAAGTCCGAGATATGAATGTGATAGAGAATGGTGTTGGTGAAGCATATAAAGGATCCGGGGACTGGTAAACAGTCTGTATGGGTTGCAGCTGGACGACTCAAATGTGCCAAGGGCAAGTGTCGGGCTTGGGATACTGGTGCTGGAGATTACGGACATCTGGAAGAATTTTGGCACGTACGAATACACCATGATCTTAGTCAAGCGGAATAAGGCTGCAGCGCTTCTAGTGACCGATCCAAGTCATGTCCTAGCTGAGATCCTTTTGATTCATCTAAATTAGCAAGCTGACGAGGTCATAATAGGAACAGTTTTGTGAACACGACAACATTGCATCTGCACCGTCAGATTTTTAATGTATTTTCTTTTCTTTCATTATTCGAGTACCACTAAACATGACTGTTTCCCTCTCTTGTGTTTGGAGGCTCCATGTTTTGACTCAAAGGTATCCGCCCTCGCGGTCATGAACTTTCTTCATAGAATTCCTACAAGGAATTCTCCAAAACTGTCCTATTGATGATCATACACAAGTAGCTCTGCCACCTAAAATATTTACCTTGTAACCAGTTGAGAAGATTTGTTCAATGTGCTGTTCTTCACAAACCTGTCCGCTGTACTCAGAGACGACATTGTTTAGGCTCATGGCTTCTTCCAGCGTAGTTACTGATAAGAAAAGGATCTAGACCTTTTCTTCATCACAGCTTTGACTTGGGCTTGGTGACGACTCCAACACACTTGATCTCAATATTGGCGTTCATCGGAAGACTCTTGACAGCAACGCATCTACAGCAATCAGCATCCATATTCCAAAGTTGTCTCTTCTCAATTGACTTACGTTCTAGCAGGCTTGATATCACCCCAATATTCAGCATAAACCTCATTCATCTTGGCGTAATACTTCATATCAGACAAGTAGATGTTGACTTCAATCACATCATTGAGGCTCGAGCCAGCCTCGTCAAGAATGGCGCCGAGGTTGGAAATGATTTGGCGCTGAGAGGTCTCAATTAGTAATTGATTATAGGTTTTAGGAGAGGAATTGACGTACTGTGTGAGCCTCAATGTCGCCATCAATCATCTTGCCCGTCTTGGGGTCCATTGCGACGCCGCCGGATGTGAAGACGAAGCCATTGGCGATAATGGCCTGGTTCATCAGGTTTTGCGGCACGGCGGGGGCCTTCTTTGTAGAGACGGGTGTTCGTGTCATTTTGGGTGAATTGTCTTTTGTTGATTGTTGAATGGTGATGAGTGAGCGAAATGTCGAGATGAGGGCGATGGCGGGGTGTAGATCTGTCATCCGAAGACCATGGATATCCGACTAGAGCCGATAAGTCTTTCACAGCACTATAATCAACAAGCGAAATGCAGATGAGATGCTTCGAGGAATCATATGTTATTGAGCATTGCGCAGACTTGTCACAAGAATGTTATATACATTTTATAGAATAGCCTAGACGGCGTTGTGAGTGTAGCACTTACTTCCTAATCAGGCAGTTTTGGCACCTGGCCGAGATCGGACTCGCCATGAACTGCCTGACACCAGAGAACTCTTCCATTGATAAGACATGTGACATCAGTGTATTAAATTCAAAGCTGTGATGGAGAATCCTGGACCTCATGTAATGTAATAATGGTTAAATAAACAACACCGGTGATTTAGAGGCTTCTCGAGCGTGCTCATCTGTCTGTTGTGGGCTTCTGTCACAGTAACTGCAGCGCATGTTACAGCCACTACCTTAGCTAAGGCTATCCTAGATGATAAAAATACTTAGGTAGATTTAATGTAGACGTAGTGGGTTTTGGACTAGGTATTTTTGGCACCTTGCCTCGAGCTGCTCTCCGCATCTCATCATCATACAACAAAGGAGACTTCAAATCATCACGTTTCATCAAATGTACCGTCTCCCCCGAGACAATCAAATCAATTTATCAATTAGCTAAAGCACTGCAAAAACACTTAATCTCAAGACTCTGCGTAATCTGACCGCCAAAATGTCGCGATTAGCTTCACGACGCCTCATCCATCTCCGCCCAGCACAAAGACACGCCTTCTCAACAACACCTCCAAGACATCTCATGAGCCTAGCAGGCTTCTCAGACAACCAACTAACAGTCCGTGACGCCATCAGCAAGATATGCGCTGAATTTCCCAACACATACTGGCAATCCCACGATCAAGATGAACAAGACCCAAAGGAGTTCCACGCAGCTCTTGCAAAAGCTGGTTGGCTTGGTATTGCACTTCCAGAATCCCTGGGGGGCTCAGATTTGGGAATTTCAGAGGCCACGATGATGATGCAGACGATCGCCGAGTCAGGTGCCGGAATGGCTGGGGCGCAGAGCATTCATGCTAATGTCTACGCGACGCAACCTCTTGCCAAGTTTGGGTCGAGAGAGCAATTGGAGGATACTATCCCGAAGATTGTGTCGGGGGAGTATAGAGTGTGCTTTGGAGTTACTGAACCGAACGCTGGACTTGATACACTCCGTTTGGAAACGACAGCGAGACAGAACTCGGACGGATCATTCAGCGTTACGGGTCAGAAGATCTGGATAACTTGTGCACAAGTAGCGTCAAAAATGATCCTTCTTGCACGAACGACACCACTAGACAAAGTCAAGAAGCCAAGCGAAGGTCTCTCCCTCTTCTGCATCGATCTCGACCGAAATCACCCAGGTCTTGAAATGCGCCGAATCAAGAAAATGGGCGGTCGAGCTGTCGACGCAAATGAAGTGTTCTTCGACAACTACACCATCCCAGCTGCTTCCCTCATCGGCGAAAAAGACAAGGGGTTCAAAATGATTCTCCACGGAATGAACGCCGAGCGCTGCCTCCTAGCCGGTGAAGCCCTCGGTCTCGGCTACGCCGCCCTCTCAAAAGCAGCATCCTACGCACGAACTCGCGTTGTGTTTAAACGACAAATTGGGATGAATCAGGCGATTGCTCATCCGTTGGCAGATGCGTACATGAAGCTTGAAGCGGCGAAGCTAGCGACGTATCATGCGGCGAGGTTGTATGATGAGAGTGGAGAGGTGGGACAGGATGAGGTTGGGATTGCGGCGAATAGTGCAAAGTACATGGCTGCCGAAGCGGCGTTTACGGCGTGTGAGAGGGCGGTGCTGACACATGGGGGGATGGGGTATGCGGTTGAGTATGATGTTGAGAGGTGGTTTAGGGAGTGTCTTGTTCCGAGGATTGCGCCGGTTAGTAGGGAGATGATATTGAACTATATTAGTGAGAAGGTTCTTGAGTTGCCGAGGAGTTACTAATGGTAGTGGACTTGGTTCCCCGTTAGTCAAGGGGTGTAGGGAGACCAAGTGTCGAGGTTCAAGACTTTTACTTATTTCCAACATCTAAATACCCTCTATATTACACAAAATCACACGTTCACGCCTCAATTTTCGACTTAACCCACTTCTCCAAACCGCCCTTAGCAATGATCTCCTGCACATTAGCAGGCAACTCCCCAACCTTCTGCTCCCACTGCTTCCCATCCTTCTCCGTAACAACGACCTTGGACCTTCGAACATCCCAGACAAACTTCCACCCCGTACGGCGAGTAAGGGGCTTCTCGGTATCGTTCTTGTAAGTCTCGCGAAGACGCTCAACGAGACGGGGCACTTCGACGCCCATGAGAGCGTTGTTGATGCTGTTGCGGCTGAAGATATTGCCGAAGCTGCCGGAGACAACGAGGGGGATCTTCTTGGCGAGGATGGCGGTGGCGGCTTGTTCACGGGAGGAGCCGCAGCCGAAGTTGAAACCGGTGACGAGAATGTCGCCGGGTTGGGCGATTTTGCCGAATTCGGTGTCGTAGTTCTCCATGCAGACTTCGGCCATTTTCTCTGGTGAGATGTTGTCCTCGTATGTGTACTTGCCTATCGAGTCGTTAGTTGAGTATTTAGTGATGAGAATGGCTTGACGTACCTGGATAGATGCCATCGGTGTTGATGTTATCGCTGTCGCAGAAGACAATCTCACCCTCGACCTTCTCAGGGAAACCGGGGAGGATCTCAGTCAGGGACTCCTCCTCGGACGCAGCAGGGCTAGCTTCCTTAGCGGCACCCTCTGACTTCTCGGCGGCGGCGATCAAAGCATCAGCCTCGTTGATGATCTTGTCGAGAGCATCCTCAATGGACAGAGCCTTGTCAGCAACAAAGTCACCGCTTCCCTCGCCAATGATGACCTTCTCAACACCCTCGGGTTTCTGGTACCAGCCAGGACCAGCGATCTTGCCTTGGAGAGCACTGGCAGCGACGATCTCAGGGCTGGAGAGGTATGCCTTAGCTGATGTGGAACCCATGCGGCCCTGGATCCATGTTAGCTTCAGGTCATAGTTCAATGGTCACGACAGCTTACCTTGAAGTTACGGTTACTGGCACTGATGCCGACCTCACCAGGCTCAAGAAGACCAGTTCCCAAACCGATACACTGTCCACATCCTGACATCATGGGAATAGCGCCAGCTTCAACCAGGACCTGCCAGTCTCCAGCCTCCTCGGCAATCTGTTGTTCAGGGATGGACGCCGCAGAGATGTAGAACTCGACACCTGGCGCAACCTTGGCAGGCTTGCCCTCCTTAGCAGCCTCACGGAAGACACGAGCAGCAGCTGCGATATCAGAAGCTCGAGAGTTGGTGCAAGATACAAGGTAAGCCTTGTTCACGGGGATGTTCTCGGCCTCGAGCTTGTTCAGGGGAGTGGCGACCTTGACGGAGTTGGGTCCTGAGACGATTGGTGATAGAGTAGATAGGTTGAGATAGAGCTCCTTGGCGTATGTGGCACCGGGGTCAGCAGACATTCTGTTTTGCTCGAGCTCGTCGATTCGCTTGTGGTTGATGCGGTCCTTTGAAGAGCCGTTGAACATGGCGTTGGTGGTAGCCTTGCCGCGGTACCATGAGATGAGCATGTCGTCAACAGGGAAAACACCTGCGAGGGCACCCCACTCTGTTGTCATGTTGCTGATGGTCAAGCGGTCATCGATGGGGAGACTCTCACCACCGGCAAACTCGACGGCGTGGTTCAATACTTGATCATCGCGGAAGAGGCCGCAAAGAGCGATAATGACATCCTTACCGGTAACGCCCGCGGGTAGGATGCCGGTGAAAGTGACCTTTGCAACGGGGGGGACCTGCCACCAGGTTTGTCCAGTAGCCCAGATGGAGGCTGCGTCTGTACGAACGACAGCCGTTCCTAGACAACCAATTCCACCGTACATGTTGCTATGGCTGTCACTCGCCACGGAAACTGTTTCTGGCCAGGCGTATCCTATCCGTGTGTTAGTAACCAGTTTCTCACGCCAAGTCAGTCCTTTCTTACCCTCCTCCACCATAATCTGGTGTCCGATTCCCCTGCCGGCAGGATAGTTCGTAATCCTATGCTTCTCGGCGAACTCATGAATTAAAGAGTACTTTCGGAGGTTATTCTCTGACTTATTCGACACATCATGATCTAATGTGAACACTTTTGGGGGGTTAGTGGGGCCATTACCACCGCAAGACGTACCCCATGGTAAGAGGTAGATATCATCTTCAGTCGAGGGGACGCAACCACTCACCAAGTTGGCGATTATCATGTATCTTAGAAGCACCAAGCGATGCGTATTTCGTAGCAATAGGCCAGGTATTGTCGTGACTCATGCAATGCTGCGGTTTAAGAGTAATATAGTCTCCAGCCTTGATCTTCTTGCCGGGAGCGAGGCCAACGGCGTATTTCTGGGCGATCTTCTCCACGAGAGTCTGGGGGTTCTCCACCAAAGGCGCTCGCTGGTACTGGAAAGCTGAAGGAGTCGGAGTAGGAGAATTCTCGAGTTGTGAGTGAAAAGCATATTGTCGTCGGGAACTCGGCGATGTGTAGGCGCGGCATTGTGTGGCGATGGCGAGGGATCGAGAGCGGGATGTCAAGGTTCGAGATTGGAGTCGCGCAACGGCGACAGCATTGAGAGCGACTGCTCTCCTCTTAAAAGCATTATCAGTATAGGTTCTAGAAGATTGAAGGGAGTGGCGGTCCCATGATGGGTAGTCATCGCAGCCAGGCTCAGAGAGAATATACTTACAAAGGCAACCATTTCGAAAGCTTAATCAGAAACCAAGAACAAATACCACACCAGAAAGTCAATTCTGGATCGAGACTGCGACAGTGTCGGGTGGATGGAAGGAGTGTGAGTTTTAGGTTGGGGATAGCTTCATGTTTCTTTTTTGCGAAGCCGGCCTCGGAGATGGGTCACAAAAAATTCCTGGGGAAATTTGAGCGGAATAATAATGGAGACGATGTGATTGGTCGGAGATTGAATCCCCTAGTACCCGGAAGTTGACCGCCTGCCGAAAGTGGAGCCGGAGCTTTACGACTTAACAAGAGACTTGAGATGTTGATGTTGACAACTGCTGGAGACAGAAGACAATTTGAGGACGAAATTTGTGTTTTATATTAATGAGAATCATATTAGTTGTTGTTCTACCACCTATTTTAGATTAATTCACGAAGGGAGCTCATGACTGAATCCTCCCTCTGGCTACTCCGTCACATGTCTGTATGAAGACTCCAAGCTTCACACTCCGGACAGTAACTGTTGGAAGAGCCAAGCGTTAATTGCAAATAAATGATCCCTGTTCAAATCTCGGGCAAAATGTCTTGACCTTTTACTGACATATCGGCAACTTGAGCAATTGGCCGATCAACAACTGTATATCTATTCACGGTTCCCCCTCCAAGCTTCACCCCGCATCACTTACACATGCCATCATGTCCCGCTTCAGCAATCTCAAAGCCACTGCCTCAGACGCAGCGTCTCACCTGCTAGAAACATTCTCCAGTAAATCCATCATTCGTCGTCAAATTTTCGATGCAAACCAACTCCAAAAACTAGCTCTCACGCTCAATCGCCCCACACTCAACGGCCAAGACGTATCTGAAGAACCGCCAATTCAAGGAACACCCATACCACCAGGTTATCATCTTGTATACTTCACACCAAATGGAACAGAAAAAGAACTTGGACCTGATGGAAGTGATACTACGTTTAATGCCTCGAAGCCATTTACACGGAGGATGTGGGCTGGAGGTAAGATGGCATGGGCTAGTGATGTGTCGCTTCGGGTAGGTGATCAGGTTGAAGAGAGGACGAGGTTGCTGAGCGCGGCGCCGAAGAAGAGTCGATCTGCGGGGGAGATGGTTCTTGTGGAGGTTGAGAAGGAGTTTTGGGGGCCGAAAGGTTTGGCATTGACGGATCGGAGGTCCTGGGTGTTTAGACCTGAGATTGATCCTAATGCTGTGAGAGAGGAGCCAAGACTGCTTGATGATGGTGTTCGTGGGCCGTCATCGATTAGGGACCTGGATACTAAGAGTGAAGGTAAGTGTTGCGGAAGATGACCAACATATATTGGCTAAGAGAACTAGGTGTTCCCATAAGAGAACTCCGCTGGTCGCCAGTCGGCCTCTTCAGATTCTCAGCTCTGACGTTCAACGGACACATGATACACTACAACCAAGACTGGACTCGCAACGTCGAAGGTCATCCCGCTGAAGTTGTTCATGGCCCTCTCAACCTCATCAATCTGCTAGACTACTGGCGGGACATTCATGGGAATGGCGGAAGCCCAAGAGGAATCACATACAGAGCTATGTCACCTCTCTATGCTGGTCAGACGTATAACATACGGACCTCGGCTATACAGGAGGCTGAAGGCGGAAAGACTTGGGATATTCTTGTTGAGAAGGATGGGACGGTTTGTATGAAGAGCGAGATTACGGCGTAGAGTATGGTCCGCACATTGCAGACACAACCGGATGTTGAAGCACGGCTCCGGGTTCAAAAAACAGATCTCTCCTTGTGGCCAGCTTATGCCATTTGGGCGGAAACTTTGCTTTTAACCTTAAGCGCTATGATGTACTCATAAGTTGGGAATGGCTTGGATCATAGACACAGTATTTATCTAGGTCTCCTCACGTCCTAAATCGCACGACAGAAACACATACATGCGACGTAGTAAATATCTGCATTACTCCAACTCTACAAAAGCGCCAGCCATGCAGAATAATGTCCATTCCTCCGTCTAAACCCAATCGCTCTAGCATACAAATGAACTCTCTACTCTACTCTAACACAACAACTTTTTAGACAAGCAGCATGCGCGAAGGATCCTCAATGTACTTCTTGACAGTGTTCAAGAAGGTGACAGCCTCTCTGCCGTCAATGAGACGGTGGTCGTAGGTCAAGCTGATGTACATCATCTGCCAACAATTAGCTTGGAACAATAGGTCAGAGAGGGGGAGACTTACGGGTCGGATGACGGCCTCGCCCTTGATGGCGACGACTTCTTGACGGATGCCGTTCATGTTGAACACAGCGGCCTGGGGGTAGTTGATAACGGGAGTTCCGAACATGGAGCCGAAGATACCGGGGTTGCTGATGGAGAAGCTTCCGCCCTCCATGTCCTCCATGGTAAGCTTTCCATCACGAGCCTACAACAGTCAGTATCATCTCTCCCTCCCAATTCTGGCAAACTTACCTTCTTAGCAGCACTAGCAACCTCCCTCTCCAACTCAACAATACTCAACTCATGCGTATTTCTCAAAACAGGCGTAACCAAGCCCTTAGGCGCCGAAACAGCAATACTAACATCGACATAATCGCGATACGTGATGATCTCCTTCTCTGTGTCGATCATAGCGTTGATCTGGGGAACTTTTTGCGCGGCGAGTGTAGTAGCTTTTGTGAAAGCGCCCATGTAACCCAGTCGAACGCCGTGCTCTTCAGCGACTTCTTCTTTGTACTTGGCGCGCCAGGTGATGATGTTCGTCATGTCGACTTCTTGGATGGTTGTTAGGGAGGCGCAGGTGTTTTGGGATTGCTTGAGACGGGCGGCGATGGTCTTGCGCATGCGTGTCATTTTCTCCTACATGATGGGTGAGTTTGGAATGGGATTGTTATGGTTAAGGGGACTTACGACTCGCTCGCCGCGAGAGGGACCGCTTGATGAGCCTTGGGCGGGAGGTGCAGGCTTTGACTCCTTGGGCGCAGGCTTCGACTCAGCAGGCTTTGAAGGCCTGGGGGCCTCAGCAGCAGGAGCAGATTGCTTCTCCTCAGCTTTGGGCTGCTCAGCAGGCTTTGACTCCTCCTTCTTAGGCTCCTCCTTAGGTTTTTGCTCCTCGCCCTCGCTCTTCTTAACAGAACCAGCATCCTCGCCCGTCACGATACGCGCAAGATCCTGTCCAACAACAACGGTATCGCCCTCCTCAGCAAAGTACTCAGCGATAGAACCAGGCTCGTTAGCATTGACGAGAACATCGATCTTGTCCGTCTCAATACTAGCAATCTCCTCGTCCTGCTCAACCGCCTCTCCAATCTTCTTGGGCAAGCTAGCCAACGTTCCTTCGGTGATGGACTCAGCCATTGGTGGTACAGAGACGATATAGGAGCCATTGAAGATACTGGAGTTGCTGAACAGTCGGCGTTGGGGATCGCGCTGGCAGAGGATGGCGCTGTGTGTGAGGCTAGCGATGGGTTGGGCTCGGGAGATGGCGACGCGTGATAGGCCGGAAAGGCCTGTTGCGGCCTTCATGCGCATGAATGAAGCCATTGTGAGGATTTGGGAGGAATTGAAGGTGGAAAGAATGGGTAATGATGGGATCGTGGGGAAAGAAAACAAGTTCTGAATTAAGCGGGCCGAGCTTTGAAGGTATCGCACGGACTTGTAGTGCCTTTGGAGATGGTTATACGGACAAATGGGGATGGATCAATATTTATGGGATAATATAGCTAGAATTATCATTTAGATGTTTAACTATTTTGCTAATTCATGTTGTGTTGTTGAGTCACAGTTATTGAAGCCAAATGAACATTTTGCAATACGTCACTTCAGGCGAGGTCCAATTCGACATCAGTAACTTACATAGTACAAGCACTCACCTTGAACTACAAAAGCTTCGAGGTGACTCGGTGAGTGGCCCCTCTCTCCGTAAACTTCCCTCCCGCGGGACAAACGGAAACACCCGGACGGCTACCGGACATTGAAAGCCGACACTGAAGTTCGAGATGATTAAATGACCCGGGTCTCAACCACTCAGTGGAGGATATTGACAACACAGAAGCCCAAATCCTTCCCTTCGGCTTAACAATTGCAACGCCGAAGGCTCACCGAAATAGTCTTGCGATTCATATAATTCCTCATTTTGGATGATGGGCTCCGTACTTTGCGGAGCAAGGTGAGTTAGCTGAGCAATAGCTGCGGCAATGTTCGGCATAACGACTTCACGTCACTTTATGCCTCAGGCATTAATATCTAAACTCGTGATATTTAACTCCCCAGTGCCCATGTTTCCAATGACCTGGGGCCTGGCTAATTCCGTGGAAGCGAATGCAACTGGGATGCTGAGAAGGTTGAGGCTGGCGGGCCGATACCGTCGTGCTGGTACAGAACCCAAATCCGACCGCACATTGAAGCGAGACAAGCATAACACAGCATACGACACAATGGACGTTTTGATTGACAATTAAGGTTCAGTTGGTATTTATCCAGTGGTATCTAAGGTAAAAGAGAACTCAGCCTCGCTCATATCATATCCAAAACGCCAAGGGTCGCCGCCCTGTTTCATGCACTATCATCACGCCGTTGTACAGAAACAGCCGTCTCTTCGTCAACACGGATCCCCGTCTCGCTGCTCTCATAGTCTTTCGCAGATGTATATTTTCTGAAAGGGCTTGATATCGTGGTTTGTGTACCGTGTGGCCACTCGCCTATGTCGTATAGATCGGGTGGGTTGGTGTATAGTTCATGTGTTGAGCTACCACCGTCATTTTCGCGTGATCGGGTCTTGGATACGCTGGTGAGGCGGATGCCGTTGCTGAATGGTGCGCTGAAGGGGGCGCTGATTTGGGTTGATTGACCGCCGCTGTTGGAGGTGAGGAATGAGCCGGGGAGGATCTTGCGGGCGACTGGGCGAAGCATGGGGAGACAAGCTGTGAAAAGTTATTACAAGGTCAAAATGTCTGTGTTTAACGAGGACATACCAGCAATCACGGCAAAATTGCACTCGGCGATCGACCACGCATAATGCTGTGCCATTTGTAACGTCATCTCCTTCGAATCCGACTTGAACTTGAATGACTCAATGAGGACAAAAATGGAAGCCAAACAGGTCATTGCACCAAACGCAAATAATGCAATGACAGCAAACTTCTGACCCTTCGGCAGATGCAGTTTTCCAACTTCAATGGCGGGCAGAATAAGAATGGCGCAATCGATCAAAACGTGCGTCAAAACCGTCGAGAAGAAGAATGTCGATTCGCGGATATGGCATTTTGCGTCCCTCGTTGCTTGGTCTCCATCCCATAATGCCGTAAGCGGTAGACATTGCAAACACACCATGAAGAGTCGTAATAGGAACCATGCCACTGTGATGCATGAGAGGACTTGAATGGGAATTCGGATATCGGAGAATTGGAAGAGACGCCAGTAGAAAGCGAGAACGGCGAATTTCGAGAAGGCAATGGCGAAGGTGTAAGTGAAGCTCGTCGTCCACATATGTATCCAAGCCAGTCGGTTTTTATCGTGAAACGTAAAGTCGTCTGTAAGTCCAACTTCCATAGGCTTTCCGAGTCCATCCTTGATCCATATCATCCCATTTGTCAACAACGCCAATGAGCCCAACTTGAACCATGTTAGAACACATCATATCCACACCAGAGTGTATAACATACCCAGCCAACAACGGCGAAAGTATCATCAACTCCATATCCAGCTTTCGTGATCCTCCTCGCAATAAGTCGAGCAATAAGAGCCAAGGTCGCAAGAGGAAGTGTTATGGCGGCCGAAGCAATGATATTGGGGGTATCATCCTTCATGATGCATCGTCGGTAGTATTCTTAAGGTAACAAAATGGAGTCCCCCGCAAAACACAACAGTTTGAGAAGCGGAAACCAGATCGTCCAAAACAAGAAGAGAGAAATGGGGAAGTATTAAAAGAGTCGATGGGGCAAACAAGCAGACCACCCACTTGGTTAAGCCTTTTCCCCAGACAGATACCGACTCGAAAAAAACCGGACCATGACCCAACGGTTAGGCTTGAATCCATTTTGTAAGGGGGGGCAGAGCATGAGAAAAACCGCACTATCAACGCCCCTAGCGCCCCCCACGGGGAGACGATGCTCGTGATGATATCGATGTTGGGTCTGGGGAGTTTGGGAACCGACCCATTTTTGAACTCCACTGAAACAGTGTGATTAGACAAAGTTAGGTGCTCAATAAGACGATCCCCATTTTGACTCTTGTTTTTGGAGAATTGATATGACGATCTCAGTGGCGAAAAACTCTTTACAATCGCGGCAATTGAATGATCACTGTGAGGCACTGTGACCCTGGCGAATAGCGCCTCCTGCTGACAATGAGCTGCCGCTTCTGGCGCTGTCATGGAACCAGAATGTCATGCATTGATCGCCTGTTGCCTCGTCTTCAGCTCGGCTCGCATGGGTTCGAAGAAGCTTCAAACAACCTACCTATTTGAGCGTAGTCAACTTGATGTCTCGCTCAACCAATGATGAGGTGAACCGTGACAAGATGATGGTGTGAGCTAACTTCAAGTGCGTGCCTGTATTTCAGTCCACATCAAGCATTTGATAACCATTCTGTAAAAAGAACAAGGACACGCATGTTTCGCTCTAGGGGTCTCGGTCCTTGCTGTAGCTTATCTCGAAATATGGATCTGTAAGCTTGAGATAAAGCCATGGAAGCTATTCGGACCTTTAACATCCAGGGCGCAGGGGTTTGTTAATAAAAACTGCATATTCCGAGGCTGCCGACCGGTTCATTGCTCAGTAGACAATGAGTTTGTAATCATTGAGAAAAAGTTTGTTGTAAAAAATTAAGCTTCGGTGGACCGTTGCAGAATTTGTAAACTCAAATGTCTCGGGGAACTTTTTCGGGATGACGGGTGCCGTTGAACTTTGGAAGGTGGGATCCCGATGCTCTATCTGCTCACCAACGTTGCAACTTTCTAGGTTGTTATTGATGATCAAACTATTGAAAGCCATATTCTGGAGACGGACAGGATGCTCCTTGGATCAGCTTGAGGTCAATGAGTTCCACTGAGCTTATCTAGTTCCACAGTCGAGACCCTGTGGAGGATCTGCTTGTTGTTCGTTCTCATTGGATATGCTCTTAAATCCGTTTCATCCCCGGTGGCGCCTCACTGTTCAGCCCCAGCTTTGGTACACCGCTGTGGACCTTGAAGGATGTTAGTAAATATTTGACGGCTTTATTCTCAGAGACTTGGTACCTAGAGGACAGAAGCACATAAGGGAGATACGACTTTTTCTTGTGCAATTACACCGTCGATTTGATCGTATTGGATAGCCCTTTTACTGAGTCTTATTGGGACTTGAACTCAGGCGGGAATTGCATCATACTTGTTATCGATGTGAAGATAGCTTCAGGAAATAGCTCAGAGCTGTCTGTTTATCTCTTGAGTACCTTCATATTCTAGGCAAGATCATGCTATGATAGTGTCGGGGATACTATGGCCGTATTCTTATAGGAGTACAGCATTATCATCAGGTGTAGGCTGAACTTATCATTATACAAAGTCTCGAACGTTCTAAAATGACAAAATGACCAAGTAAACGCCTACGCTATGCACAACCATCGAGAAAGCCAAGTCCCAGATCAACAGCTCTTTATTCTGCATGTCCATTAATTCCTCCCTTGATTCCTTCAAGAATTCCAGACCATTGACCACCGTGTCGGATCTTTGTCACATCGGAGAACTGATCGCAGGCAATCTTGCGCATGACAAGTGTATCCTTTGCCTTCTTATGCGTCTTTCCGTTGCCGTGAAGGAGGTACTCCTCGAACCATGCCTCCTCCAATTTGTCGAAAGGCAAAAAGGTGAGCTGACTGGCGCGCTCGGAAAGCTCGTCGTGTGGACTATCCAATACAGAGGCGATCAATTGACGGAAGAGCAACTCGCGAGTATGGGGAGGGTGCGTTCGGGAGTAGAAAAGCGCTTCTGAGATGTTGGTGCTCGCCATCGCATCGAACAGAAGCTCGAGTGCGGCCGAGGTCTTCAGAATGGGCTGCACAGCGTAAAAATACGACAAGGCAATGCTGTAATCGCGATCCTCGGCGGAGTGAACGAGCACGGTGATAATATCGTCGGCAAAGTCGGGAATAAGAGAGGGGTGCGAGATGTACTCGAGCGCTCGCTGTAAAATACTGTCAGCTTCTGCATCGGCGATCGCAAGCGCAAAACGTACCGAAAAGTCCTGGCGATCCAGATACCACAAGCCCTTCATGAAGATCTGATACTTTTTAGGCATACCAGACGCATCCACAAATGCGTCAGAGACGCTCTCGCGGCCTGCTGTTTGGTCGAAATCAAGAAGGATATAGTAGAAGATCGAGAACTTGTGATGCGTCGACATGTTGGCTTCGCAGATTTGCTGATGCAATTGCTTCAATGCATTGTCGGTCTTGGGAGGGTAGATCTTAGCTGCAAACACAAGTTAGCAAGGCGCAATCAATTTGTACGACACACCTACCCTTTGTTATGCCAACAGCCCGTAGGACTCGGTCAATGAAGAGAGCGCCATCAAATCTCTTGCGCGAGGCTTCAATGTCTCGCTGGGTCTCGCGATCGTAAGGGTTCGCAACGCCCTCGGCGAAAACGTCATGCAGGTTGGCGTAGTCAAACATTTTGGCGACCGGATGACTGAGCAATATCGTAACACAGGCCAATGTTTTGATCGCTCTTCAAGAGCTTCAAAGCTATCGCGAAACGGGCAATCAAAGGCTCCGTCGCGAGATCACGTGATAGGAGCGGCCCCGCGGCCTGTGCTGGTACGTATTGTTTACACGACCGATTTGGACATTTCTAAACAAACCCACGCGGGGCGCAACCATTTTAATTTGTACAGCTTCCCTCGACACAACAACCCAGTCGACCTTCGTTACACCGACCCAAGCTGTCGCTTATTTGTACTATTCATTGTTTGCATACACTCCTTCGCATTTTTCTCTTGTCTGTGACGAGAGTATTCCTTCACAATGTCTTCCCCTGTTCGGCCAAGGCGCGCAACAAGGCGCACCGCCATTATCGATTCTGACGACGAAGACGATGTTTCCAACCGCTCTAGAGTCCAGGATGAGGAGGAGGACTTTGAACCAGAGAAACCGGCGCCCCGAAGGCAGACTCGTGCACGTAAATCGACGACTCCAGCCCCTGCACCTGCTGCTGCACCGAAGACGAGAGGTCGTCCTAAAAAAGCCCCTACTCCTGCTGCTTCAGTAGAGCCTAGCGAACTTCTCGAAGCCGATACGACACTTAAGGCAGAGTCGAGCTCACCTGTGAAGGTTGCGTCGCCTCGTAAGCGCAAGAGCACAGCGAGATCATCGATCTCTTCAGTTCCCGACCTTTCGCCTCCTACACCGAAGCCAGATTCACCGACAGCTTCCCAGGAGGCTTCTGCATTGGCCGATATCACTGATTCTAGTGTGAATACTTCAGTTGTCGACAATACCCAGGCAACTATCAAGCCGATCAAACCTATGGACACCATTATGGAGAGGCCGATGGATATTGTGCTCAAGTCACGGACATTGGCTGTCCCTGTTGTTGAAGACACTACGCCCAAGTCTCGAATTGTTTTGACACATCTTATACTCAACAACTTCAAGAGTTACGCTGGCCGACAAGAAGTCGGTCCTTTCCACGCTTCATTCTCGTCCGTTGTCGGACCCAACGGTTCCGGAAAGTCAAACGTTATTGATTCACTGCTCTTCGTCTTCGGTTTCCGAGCTAGCAAGATGCGACAGGGCAAGATCTCTGCTCTCATTCACAACTCAGCACAGCACCCGAATTTGGACCACTGCGAGGTTGCTGTCTACTTCCAGGAGGTCATGGATCAGGTGAGTGACTTGTTGCTTCGATGCGACCGCAGACTAACTTTACCAGCCCGGTGGCGGCCATGAGGTTATCCCTAACTCTGAGCTTATCATCTCCCGAAAAGCCTTCAAAAACAACTCTAGCAAATATTACATCAATGGCAAAGAATCCAATTTTACGACAGTCACCACTCTCCTTCGCGATCGC
Source organism: Fusarium sp. 190-020-2 (assembly GCA_014884825.1). Classification (NCBI taxonomy): domain Eukaryota; kingdom Fungi; phylum Ascomycota; class Sordariomycetes; order Hypocreales; family Nectriaceae; genus Fusarium; species Fusarium sp. 190-020-2. The sequence goes on from JACTAS010000074.1 coordinate 97,368, forward strand.
GGCGTCGATCTGGACCACAAGCGATTCCTGATTCTACAGGGTGAGGTCGAGTCGATTGCTCAGATGAAGGCCAAGGCCGGCAATGAACACGAAGACGGTCTCCTCGAATATCTTGAGGACATTATCGGCACCTCCAAGTACAAGGCGCCCATCGAAGAATCCGCTACCGAGGTCGAGACTCTCAATGATGTCTGCATGGAAAAGAGCGGTCGCGTTCAGCATGTCGAGAAAGAAAAGAACAGCCTTGAAGACAAGAAGGACAAGGCGATCGCCTACATTCGCGATGAGAACGAGCTGGCAATGAAGCAGTCTGCTCTTTACCAATTGTTTATTCACAAGTGCAACGAGAATATTGCTGTTACAGAGGAGGCTATCAGTCAAATGCAAGCTCAACTGGACGCCGAGCTGGAGAAGCACCATGGAGGCGAGCAGATCATCAAGAGCCTCGAGAAGGACTATGCCAAGGGTACCAAGGAATTCGAAGCACAAGAAAAATCAACACAGGCTTTGGTCAAGGAGATGGCCAAGTTTGAGCAGGAGCGTGTCAAGTTCGACGAGAAGCGAAAGTTCTTAGACGACAAGCGTAAGAAGCTTGAGAAGGCTATCGCCAACGCCGAAACGAACTCTGCCGAAGCCGACGAGACCATCGAGCAGTGTGGAGAGGAGATCGAGAACCGAACCCAGGAGATTGCGGAGCTCGAGGAACAAATCCAGACTGCTGAGGCTGAGCTTGCTCGAATTAGAGACAGTCTTAAGGGCAAGACTCAAGCCTTCTCAGATCAGATTGCGGCTAAGCAGAAGTCTCTCGAGCCATGGAACGAGAAGATCAACCAGAAGCAATCCGCTGTAGCCGTCGCTGAGAGTGAACTCAACATTCTTCAAGAGAAGGCCAATGCCGGCGCTGTCGCTCTCCAAGAGCTTGAGACCAAGATCGCTTCCATTGAGGAAGGCAAGACTGCCAAGCGAGCCGAGCTCAAGTCTTGCCAGGCCGAGAAGGCCGAGCTTTTGAAGGAGGCTGAGAACATGAAGTCGGAGCTCAAGGTCCTTTCTGAGCAGGAGCCCAAGATTCGCTCAAAGATCTCGAATGCGCGCCAAAAGGCTGACGAGGCCCGCTCAAGCTTGTCTAACACACAGGCTCGTGGTAACGTTCTCGCTGCTCTCATGCGCATGAAGGAGTCGGGTCGAATTGATGGCTTCCATGGACGTCTGGGCAACCTTGGTACGATTGATCAGAAGTACGATGTGGCCATCTCAACGGCTTGTGGTGCCCTCGACAACTTTGTCACTGAGACTGTCGAGGCTGGTCAGCAATGTATTGAGTATCTGCGAAAGAACAACGTTGGACGTGGTAACTTTATCTGCTTGGACAAGCTGAGAACCCGAGACATGTCGCCCATCCAGACACCCGAGAATGCTCCTCGATTGTTCGACCTCGTCACTGCCAAGGAAGACAAGTTTCGACCTGCTTTCTACCACGCTATGCAAGACACTCTTGTCGCTGCCGACCTCGCCCAGGCTAACAGGATCGCATATGGTGCCAAGCGATGGCGAGTCGTCACTCTCGATGGTGAGCTCATTGACAAGTCCGGTACCATGTCTGGTGGTGGCTCAACTGTCAAGAGAGGTCTCATGTCCTCCAAGCTCGTCTCAGACGTCAGCAAGGAGCAGGTCGCCAAGTTTGAGAGTGATCGCGATGGTTGGGAGACCAAGTTCCAAGAATTCCAAGAGTACCAACGCGAATGCGAGACGCGACTCAGGGAGTTGGGCGAGCAGATTCCTCAGCTGGACACCAAGATGCAGAAGATTGGCCTTGAGATTGAGAGTGCCGAGCGAAACATCACCGATATGCAACGACGCATGAAGGAAGTCAGCAAGGAGCACCAGCCCTCGGCCACCGACAACAGTCGCATCGCTGCCTTGCAAAAAGAGATCGCAAAGCTCAACAAGGAGATCGAAAGACTTCGTGAAGAGACATCCAGCGTAGAGGATGAGATCAAGGCTCTGCAAGACAAGATCATGGAAGTTGGTGGTGAGAAGCTTCGTGCGCAAAGGGCCAAGGTCGATTCTATCAAGGAGGAGATCTCTTCCAATAACGAGGAGATCTCCAATGCTGAGGTCCGTAAAGTCAAGGCAGAGAAGCAAAAGATCAAGCTGGCGAAGGATCATGCGAAATCGTCCAAGGAGCTTGAGGCGGCTACTCGGGATCTCGAGAAGCTTGAGAACGATATCAACAACCAGGGTGAGAGAGCTGAAGAACTTCAAGCACAAGCTGAGGAAGCCGAAGAAGGATTGGCCGCTAAGAAGAAGGAGCTTAAGGCGCTCAAGGGTGAGCTTGATGAGAAGACGGCTGAACTCAACGAGACAAGGGCGGTTGAGATTGAGATGCGCAACAAGCTTGAGGAGAACCAGAAGGCTCTTGTTGAGAATCAAGCTCGACTTCGACATTGGGACGACAAGTTGTCGAAGATTGTTCTGCAGAACATTGATGACCTTACTGGAGGTTCATCGGGCACCCGGTCCAAGAAGCCCAAGTCGCAACCCAAGCCCCAGACGGATGACGATGATGATGTCGACATGGACGATGCCCCTCAGGATGATGTGGACATGACCGACGCTCCCCAAGAAGACGAAGAGCAAGAGGAGGACCCAGAGGAGGAGGAGGAGGAGGATGATGATGAATCTGCCGATGGGCAGCCAAACGAGCTTCCAAGATACACGCCAGACGAGCTTGCTGACATGAATGAGAGGACTCTCAAGGGCGAGATTGCGGCTCTTGAAGAGAAGACTCAAAATGTCAACGTCGACCTTGGTGTTCTTGCTGAGTACCGAAGACGAGTGGAAGAGCACGCCGCTCGTGCCTCAGATCTCCAGACTGCTATTGAGCAGCGAGATTCTGCCAAGAAGCGATGCGACGACCTGCGCCGTCTACGCTTGGAAGGTTTCATGGAAGGTTTCAGCGCCATTTCCCTCCGACTCAAGGAAATGTATCAGATGATCACCATGGGTGGAAACGCTGAGCTTGAACTCGTCGACAGTTTAGATCCCTTCAGCGAAGGTATTCTCTTCAGTGTCATGCCCCCCAAGAAGAGCTGGAAGAACATCAGCAATCTTTCCGGTGGTGAAAAGACACTCAGCAGTTTGGCCCTCGTTTTTGCTCTGCATCACTACAAGCCTACTCCTCTGTATGTCATGGACGAGATCGATGCCGCGCTGGATTTCAGAAACGTAAGTACCACCCTTCACCTAAGACACTCGGCTACAATTCGACCACACTCGCGTGGGCATTCCGCATCGCCAATCACCCTGAACCTGTATTCTGAACACTACGCTAACACACAAAACGCAGGTCTCGATCGTCGCAAACTACATCAAGGAGCGTACCAAGAACGCCCAGTTCATCGTCATCTCGCTGCGCAACAACATGTTTGAGCTTGCGGCGCGGTTGGTGGGCGTGTACAAGGTCAATCATATGACCAAGAGTGTTACTATTGAGAACAGGGACTACATCGCGAGACCGCAGTCGCAGCAGCGGACGCAGGTTGGGGGTAATACAACGATATTACCGTTTCGGTAAGGGATGAGAGGGCTTGTATATGACGATGATGATGAATATGGATATGGCTTTGGCGGGTATTTTAATGATATGGAGGCTAGATTTATGATATATCCAATGTTTGGTGTTTTCCTCATGACTATCTCTCTGCTCAATCGCCCTTCAACTTGCGGGCGCAGAACTTGATCTGTCTTGTATCAATCCCATTGCGTCCAGCTAACATTCACATGCCAAGTCGCTCTCACTCTTCTTTCACCTTTGCCATCCTCGACCTTATCTCCCGATACAGCGCGCCAAAGACTCAACCTGAACCCCGTCCTCCCCATCCTAGCACTCGTATCACGCTCGCGTCCCACGATCCAGGAACCAACTCCCGTGTCACCGAGCGCGTCTAGACCTGAGGACCTGGGACATTAAGGATCCCCAAGCGAACTCCTGCAGACACCCGCCTCGATCTCGCAGACGTAGATGCCGTATCACGCACAAGTGCCGGTCTTCTCGGCTCTGTATGTGTGTCTTGGATGTCACGATGTTGTGTCTCGGCAGATTATACGTGGGCGGCCTCGAGGACTGAAGATAAAGTGATGTTGGGATTGGGAGAATATGGCTGCTGTACGTCCTATAAGTAACGCCTACAATCAAGCCAAGCTTTAACTATTCTCATCATCGCTATACACTCGTTTAAGCATCATGTTGATGCTACTCCCCCTCGTCGTTCACCTAGCCACCGCCTTTCCTGCAAACTGGAACGAATCGATCGCTTGTCCACATGATGATCTTTACTCATCGCTCATACAAGATGATGGCGAGTTCTGCTCTAGTGTTCTTGAGAGGAATCACTGCGGTGCGGGATATAGTACGCCTGCGGAGTATGTGAGGTATAATCAGACAAGGATAGCTTCATATGTGAGTCGTTCGTGATGAGTTTGGATGATTACTTATGATGTGTAGTGTGCGTGTATTGTGACGAGTGCGGATTTCAGCACTACGAGGGTGGATGAGAGGACAAAAGGTTCGACGGGGGCGTCGGTGGGACAGCCTGGGTCGGGGACCTATGCTGAAACGACGACGGGAGCGTATTCGACGACTGAAGGGTCGTGGAATCAGACTCGATCAGCATCTGGTGGAGATACGACAGCGCGAGAGACAACTGGAGATGTTCCGAGGACGACATATGCCAACAGCAGTAGTCCAGCTACAGGGATGACCAGCGAGAGTCTCACAAGATCAGATTCAGCAGCTTCCTGGAATACCACCACGGAGTCGCCAGCGGATACCCAAGGTCCCTTCTCAGCATCCTTCTCAAGCCAAACCCGAGCATCTACTTCATCTCACTCTCAATCTAACAACCAGACCCAAACTCTCCAGTCCAACACGGGTGTAACATCCCAACCATCAGATACCCGAATGACAAGATCTGGCACCACAAGCGATTCGCTACCGTGGTCTATTCCCGGCAACTTGACGTCGAGTCCTGTGGAGAGTGGTACACGTCCGACTGGGACTTTGACAGGGTGGAACTCGAGTATGACTGCCCCGAGCGGCGGTATTTCTGGAACAGGGTCTTTTGTGCCTATCCCTACAGAGTCGGTACCGACGGTTTCTGTTTCCGTGGGTTCTGGGACAACGGGTGGGAGTGTAGGTCCAAGCTGGAATGGTACCACGTCAAGAGGGAATAACTCGGTACCGACAGTCAGTATCTCGAGTGGCACATTCGTTCCGTTTCCAACCTTGTCGCTATCCATCCAAACATCTTCGGTGGTCACAAGCTCGGGGAGTAGCTTCGGTCCTAGCTGGAATAGCACTTCTCTTCCTTCTGGAGGAAACACGTCGGTACTGGTAACCAGTGCTTCCAGCGGGACCTTGATGCCTTTGCCAACGTCATCAGCTTCGGTTCAAACGTCTTCAGGGGGGGTCACTTCAGGGAGCAGCTTCGGTCCCAGTTGGAACAGTACTTCCCTCGCCTCTGGTGGCAACACGTCGCTACTGACTATCAGCGCTTCGACTGGAACCTCGCCGGAGATCACTTCGGGCAGTAGTTTGGGCCCAAGTTGGAACAGTACTTCCCTCCCATCAGGCGGTAACGTGTCAGTACCAACTGTAAGCACCTCGAGTGGTTCATTTGTGCCATTCCCAACGGTACCACTCCCAGTTTCATCATCCTCAGCAGAGGCGACAACAGGGAGCAGTTTTTCTCCAAGTTGGAACAGCACTTCTCTCCCTTCAGGTGGCAATACCTCGATACCGACTGCCAGTACCTCCAGCGGGTCATTTGTCCCGTTCCCGACGGCATCACTTCCAAGTTCATCATCCTCGGAGCAAGCAGCATCAGGGAGTAGTGTCGCTCCGAGCTGGAACACCACTTCTCTACCTCCTGGCCGTAATTCCTCAGTACCAACCATCAGTACATCCAGTGAGTCCTTCATACCGTTCCCGACGGTATCACTGCCGAGTCAATTGTCGTCTGCTGCGGGTGCATCGGGCAGTAGTATCTCGCTAAGCTGGAACAATACTGCTCTACCATCCGGTGGCAATGTGACCATACCGACCATTAGTATATCCCCATCTCAAACATTCATTCCATTTCCAACTCAGCCTTTCCCAAGCGACACTCTCACAACAGGCCCGGAGACAAGTGGTAATCAGTTCCCCAGTTGGAACAGCACTACCGCACCAGGGGTCAACGTCACTATACCGTCTATCAGTACAACTCGAACTGGGACGTTGCCCTTTCCGACACTGCCGCTGCCGAGTGAATCGGTCACGACTGAGCCTAGGAGTGGAACAAGCTCGGGGCCAGGTAGCAGCGCAGTTACGAGCTGGAATGGCACCACTTCTGCGCTTAGAGGGAATGTATCCGTCCCAACGATCAGTATATCTCAGACTGGGACGTCATCGCTGGTTCCGTTCCCAAGTGTATCTTTGCCGACAGTATCTCAAGCAACGTCAGGCTCGGCCCGAAGTGGCACCGTGGTGACTGGTTGGAATACAACAACTGGGGAACCTGGGGTTTCTGGTTCTGTTGCGACAGTCAGCTCATCTGAGTCTGGGTCAATCGTGTCTCTTCCGACAGAGTCAGAGATTCTTACCAGCAGTTTTCAGAGCGGTGGTATCGGTTGGAACATCACATCGTCCATCTCAGGCATCATCTCTCTCCCAACCATCAGTGTACCAACCTCCGAAATCCCAAGTCTTCCTTTTCCTACAGTCTCAACCGAAATCCCCAGCACTACTTCCAGCGAAAGTCTTGTTCCGAGTGGTGACACGACGGGCTCTGCGCCAGGAAGCACTGGAACCGTTACATCCTTCTCGAGTCCTGTGGCTGCAACTTCAACGTCCGGCGCCTCCAACGGCCCCGCGTCATCAGGTATTAACGCAACAACAACTAGCATTCCCGAGTTCCCTGCTGCCAACTTCACCCATGTTACACGCACCGCAGCCATCTCGCAAGAAACATGCTACACTCTCCCCGATCTAGATGGTGATTCCACCCGTCGAGCGCTGTTGTACAACGCCAGACTTCGAGAAGACAACGTCTCAATTCCTATCCCGTACATCGAGTCTGTTGAGTTTGAGAAGGATGGCGTTAATCCGCTGTATCTCACTGTTCGTGATGAACAAGGCGGGATTTACTATGTCGACATTTCTCATCGGGGACGACTTTCGGTCGTTGATACAAACGGGTATTTGGTCACGCTTGATGCGGAGGGTATTCACTTCTCGGGAGTTAACTGCACGTATGACATATCGATCTCGATTGACGATATGTACGAGCAGATTGCCGACTTGGCTGGCGTACAATGTGCTGCACTTAGACAGAAGCGCGCCGAGGACTTGGACTTCAGTCAGGTTCTGTACCTGCATGATCAATGCGGCAATGCCGTTGATAGGTCGCTCAGGCAGTATCCTCAGCTTCTTGTAGGCGATACAGTCTGTGCAGATGTCACTGTCGATGATGATACAGGTCGTTGGGACTTTGAGTGTACGTTTCCGGGATCTGAGTCTGGATCTTTGAGATGTCAGTTGGCGATCAAGAACAAGGTCATCGACTTCATCAGCACAGATCCATTCGGTGGTGCTTGTCCAGACCTGTCCACTGTCGTCACCACGCTTGAAGAATCGGGACAAGATATCGTTGACCCTGAACAGCTTCGAAAAGACCTCGCCAACCAAGGTCTGTCGAGCGGCAGAGCGAGACAAGAAGCCGATGCAGCCGTCGTTGCGTACACTCAACTCTGGCAAGCTCTTGGAGCAATCTTCACCAAGAGCACAGAGACTTCACAAGGTGCTTTGGAAGATTACATCGACGTATACAACACTCACCGAAGTTTCGAAAACGACATTTGCCAGTCCCTCCACGAAGGCGAAATCCCCCTCAATCTAACCCTCATCGCCGGCGCAGCACGCATTCCCGCAATAACAACCCTCAACTGGGCCCCCGAATCAACAAAACCCTACAACATAACAGTGCAAGACTCATCACGCATCGCCTGCTGTCCCAACAGCAGCGTCGCAGAAGGAGAAGGCGATACATGTTCATATCCCCGCGACGCCATCATCCCCGGCACGGGATGTGTCTGCGGTAAGAGTGCTGCGGGTGTAGGGATTGCGTTTGAGTGGACGGAGTGTACGAATTACAAGGGGAGCTGTGAGGCTGATGAGGATTGTGGAGATGGGTATTTGTGCTTGACGGGAAGTTGTTGTGGTGGGGGTGTTTGTGTTGATGCGTTTGCTTGTTCGGAGAATGGAACTGATTTGGTGCAGCAGTTTGATGGAGGGTTTTAGGGTAGATTGGGTGTATATTATTGAAAGAGCAATCGACAGCAGAAGGAGGAGTTAATTCGTTGGACAATCTTCTTTTGACATCGCCTTGTTCGAGCAATTTATTTTCTGCGTCGATTGACTTTTACTGTCTAATCGTTGGTGCACAATGAGCCGGTTGTTGCAGAAATGTCATTTCGAATTTGGGCATAACCTCACGTTGGCCCATGGTATTCACCACAATAAACTACAAGCACTTGAATTGCAGCACATCACACGGAAATGCGCATGGAAAAAGGATGGATGACTTCAAAATGATCTCCAGATGCCCCCGAAGCAATGGAGAACATCAAATGTTACAGTCAATTGGGTATTGGCCCACCGGCCTTATGAGCCTGGCCACAGACTGCGCAATGGGAACATTTCGACGCACATCTACAGCAGGTCATTGGAAGCGACGCGACACCCGGTCGCATGCAATTAACATTAAAGCCAAAAGACAGTCACATAAATCACACAAAGCGAAGGAGAAACAGCAAGATGTTTGTCAATGACGTGTGGACATCAAACGTCGTCCGATTGAATTTTGGAATCTCTTAGACTCATAATCCCAAAGGTATTCATCCCATCCATGTTTTTTTGAATGCTGCTATCATAACCGGACTCCATCCCAAGACAAGCCATATCAACCCATTTAAGCCTTAGGGGTAGTAGGGACGATCTTCTTGCCGTCCTTGTTGTAGCGGACGCGAGGGGGAGGGGCACGGTTGCGGCGGCCAACAACGGATCGGACGCTATAATATTCTGGTCAGCTTCAAAGGTCTGGGGAGAACGTACTGGGAGTGTGGCATCAACTGCGCAACAGGCTGGGAGTGTGTGTTTCAAAAGTACTCCAAGGCTCATCTGAAGCACATACGCAACCAGGGCGCAGTTGTCACACTCCGGGGGAGGACAACGTACCGGACAATCTTGCCGTGAATGGCGCAAGAGACGCAGTACTGCAGCTTCAGGTACATCTTGGGCACGGTGTACTCCGCGAAGACGGAGGCATCCGAGATGTCACCTGTGAATTGATTGTAAGCGAGGGTTCGAGGCGAAAGAGTATCGTCAGAGAGGAGAGGGACGTACGAATAGCAGCAGACTCAACCATGTTGCGGATGGTGAATCTCTTGATCGCCTTGTCCTTGGGGGTGCATCGCGAGCAGTTGCTGCATCGGATGGGCTTGACGTGGCCGCGGCCCTTCTTGTTTCGGCCGCTGAAAAAACTTGTTAGCAACTCGGTTCAAGTGTGCAAGATGTGCTGTTCAATCGTTGTCGAGCATCATCGCGACGTTGGCGTTGTTCGTCTTCGTCCGCGACAGGATGCAATGCGATTGTAGGCGGAGGAGGGGGAGTCGTACTTGTTCTTTCTCTTCTTGACCATTTTGACGGTTGCTGCTGATGTAAATATTCAGGTCCACGCAAGTGAAGAAAAAGGAAAAGAAGAAGAGAAGAGGCGCACTCTGAAATGTGCGTTTGTCGATTGACGTTGAGGCGAGTCCACTTTTTCGTTTGGTGGGCAGTAGGGCAAAGCACTCCAGTCTTCCTACAGAGACAGCTGAGCTCAGCAGATCCACCGCACCAGTTGAGCGAGGGGCAAGGGCCGTGAAAGTGAAAACCCTAGATCATGTGACCCCACTTGCTCGATGGGTGCTTGTAATTTCTGAGCGGGCGCCGCCCTCCACCAAAAGCCGATCTTCTTCAACCCCAATTCGCACCATCTGAGGATTGCTTAGGAAGGCAATAGTTTTTATTGTCGAGGTACGTCTGAAAGATGCTGCAAATACCCGTCTCTGTGAGGGCTTCATTGCCTTTCACTTGAGGATTGTCTTTTGTTTCTTCGAATCGCAATTCTCTGCGCGCATACTCGACGCTTTTATCGACTTTGAGCCACTCCGTTCATCTTCGAGAAAAACTCGAGACATCGCGCAATGAGACACAACACCAGCAGCCATGCACACGATCGTTCTTCGGACCTGGATTCTAACCGTCTCAGTTAGGCAAGATGCAGATTTTCGTCAAGACCCTCACGGGGAAGACGATCACCCTTGAGGTGGAGTCTTCCGACACCATCGACAACGTCAAGTCCAAGATCCAGGACAAGGAGGGCATCCCCCCTGACCAGCAGCGACTCATCTTTGCTGGCAAGCAGCTCGAGGATGGACGCACCCTGAGCGACTACAACATCCAGAAGGAGTCCACCCTCCACCTGGTCCTCCGCCTCCGTGGTGGTATGGCCAAGAAGCGCAAGAAGAAGGTCTACACCACCCCCAAGAAGATCAAGCACAAGCGCAAGAAGACCAAGCTGGCTGTTCTCAAGTACTACAAGGTCGACTCTGATGGCAAGATCGAGCGACTTCGACGCGAGTGCCCCAGCGACACCGTAAGCCCTTCCTCACCCTTGATTTGTGACAAGACAGGAACTGACCCTTTTAGTGCGGCGCTGGTGTCTTCATGGCTGCCATGCAGGACCGCCAGTACTGTGGTCGCTGCCACCTCACCTACGTCTTCGACAAGCAATAAATGCATGACCAAGGGACTTGAATTGGGATTGATGACGGATCGGATTGGGTGCCAAAAATGGGCGTTGACGGGCTTTTGTAGCATAAAGCACATCCGGTTTCTGAGATAATGCATGCTTGATTGAGACGACAAACTTGTTAAATCACACAACCTTGCTCCCCTGTGACTTTGCCTGTATGAATATGTTTGTCTGCTTGCCATGGCCATTTGCCACCTAAACAGTTCATCAAAATCCACTCTCTGACGCCTTCTGCGTCCGCATTGAACATGTCCCTCTCCAGCTTTTCGACACTCACAGTAAAATTGCCAAGACCCTTGTAACCGCTCATTCGCACCAATCCTTATCAGTTGAATTTCGCAGCCTCGCATGAATTTCTTGGTGTCGACTGGTGAAATTTTTATCTCGCCAGAGCCTCGTTTGCCCTGGTGGGGCATGTTCTCAACACCAAGAAATCGGACATGGAGGAGTGGAGAGCAGAGGATCTCAGATGACCTAAGTCAGCGATAGATGGCCCTCATTCAATTACTCTGTTGAGTCTGTCTCACCGTACAACAGCGCTGGACCACATGTCTTCATCTGCATCACGATGCTCGACAGCCTAAACTCACAGCTGTCCATGGCCTACATTCAAAGTCACAATCACGATAAATGTAGTCTTCAGTGAATTGCATGTTTTTGTAAACAAAGGGTATGAGTTTTCCCTCGTAGTGAAAAACAGTCTTTTACAATCAAGCCAAATGCCCTCAAACGCCCAAAAGCCATAAGCCAGAGATCAAGATCCTACAAAAACTCCTCAAACAGTTGCGCAAGGGCCCTGGAAGCCGATCTCCCGCGTACGCTATCATTCGCTTTCGTCATCCTGCTTCTGTTGGAGCGAGTCGTGTGACTCCGCGCGAGGAGATTTGCTGGGCGGGAGACATCGTTGACCAGAGTCCGATTACCCTTGCGCAACGTCTATCATGACTGAATATGCATCTCCCATTATCCGTGGTTCCTAGAACGTTCTGTCGACGCGACAGCATAAACCAGACGCTCTCAAACAATAGGAAGAGCTCTACTCGTCATCCGCAGCCTTGGACTTTCTCTTCTTCTTCTTTTTCTTCTCGCCGTCGACTTCCTTCACGGCGGGGGCTTCCTCCTCATCCCTCTTGCGCTTCTTCTCCTTCTTCTCTTTCTTTTCCTTCTTGTCCTTCTTATCCTTCTTGGACTTCTTGGACTCAGGCTCAGGAGCGTCAGCCATCTCCTCGTCGGAGCCAGCATCGTCACCGTCGTCGATGATGTCCATAACACCCTTCTGCAAAACAGTTAGCATTTATCAGTGATTGCGCTTCAGTTCACGTACCATGACATCGGCGTTCTTGGCGGGCTTCTTGCCAGTGGCGTAGAACTCTAATCGGTCCTCGACCTGCTGCTTGAGAGCCTCACCGAAGCGGGTTGAGGGCTCTTCGGAGAAGTTGTCGATACGACTGGCCATACTGCACTTGTTGGCGAGGTATCGAGAGATGCGACCCTTGTTCTTGGGGCCAGCCTTGCCAATGAAGCTGCTGTGGTAGATGAGACCGTACTTGGGGGTGTTGCTCTTGGTCTTGAGAGCACGGAAAAGAGCCTTCTCGGCACCGAGGATCTGGAGAGTGGAGGCAGGGTACTTGGAGAGGTTGGTCAAAGAACCAGCGTGAGAGATGAGGCGGGCGGCAACGGGAGTGCCAATGAGAGTCTGCAGGTTGGGGGCGATGTCGGACATCTTCTTCTCGAGGTAGGCGGAGGTGGACTTGCGGTTGTCGGCCTGCTTGACAACAGCCTCAGCGAAGCTGTGGACAATCTCAAGATCAGCAGCAGAGATGTCGAGACCCATGGAGACCTTGGCGGCGTCAATGATGGCCTGAGCCTTCTCACCATCCTCACCAACGAGGGCAGCAATGTCGTGGAGCTTGTCATCATTCAAGCTCTTCTTGTCGCCAATGGCAAGAACAAGCTTGCAGTAAGTGTAGTTGTCGGAGACAATCTTGACGAGCTCAGGGAAGTGCCATCCGTACCACTCGCGAACGCGCATGAAGAACTGGTTGACGCCCTTGTCCTGGAAGTCGATGGTCGCGCTAGCCTGGATGATGTGGTTGTCGTTGCGGGTGACGCTGAACTTGACCTTGGCACGAGAGTAGGCGTGACCCATACCCAGACCGGCCTTCTCAACATCGCCATACTTGAGTCCGCCGAGAAGCTTGTCGGCGTGGAGTCGGATACCGCGAATAATGTCGCCGACAATGTCAGAGGTATCGGCAGTCTCGCACTCGAGGCCGGGGAAGAGACCCTTGATCGCGCCAGCAAGGTTCTTCTCGGAAACACCGAGGACGACCTTGGTCTTCTTGCCGCTTGTCTGGGGGAGGTTGAGTTCGAGGACAGACTTAAGGTAGTCCGAGACGATACCCTCAGTGACGAGGTTAATGTTCTCAAGAGCCTCGACGTGACCCCTTTTTGAAGTGTCAGTTATCGCGCTTCCACCAGCACCATACAGCCGAGTTGAAAATACCTGAAAGGGCTGAAATTGGTCAGCTTGACCATCTTGCCGAACTTGGCGAGGTCGTTGACGGCGGCCTGAGTCTCCTTCAATTTCAGGCCCACCGCATCCTGCTGATGCACCACCTTGAAGAGGGCATAGCCCACGGGGGATTCGTATAGAGCGTAGTCGATGTGCGACATCTTGTCGTTCCCTGCCGGTGCCGCAATTGGGAATGATTCCGCGTCGAATGGGTTTGGTGATGGCTCGAGGCTTAAGATTTTCACACTTTTTTTCCAGGTGGAAATTTTCTGGCAGCTTGCGCACGGACCATTTGAGGCTGGTGTGGCTAGTGAATGGTCACGTGGATTATTCTGGCCAGCATCGAATTCGACGAAATTTTGAGACGAAGCATGTAAAAGCATCCGTAAACTCAATATTATTTGTTGATGCAGCCTTGTGAGGCCGTGATTTATTCATACTATTCGTTTACTTATGTTTCTTCTCCAGCAAGAAAGCGTCCATTCAATCATCAACGCTCATCTTACTCCTTGACCCACCAAATCCACTTCGCCTCAATTGTCTGGGAACCCATTTCGCAAGTTATCATACTTGCTCGCAGGATACTCAATGCAATTATCCTGCCTCATAAGCGCACCCTGGCCACCAAACCCATTCACAACTGTCGTGATCAAACTCTGCTCGCCCGTCTTATCCGCACTGCTCTCCCACCACATTGCACCTCCGAGCTTCCATTTCTTGACATACTCCGCCTTGTCCCAGGCAACTCGCGGCGTGTCGTATGTGACCATGGTTCGTGTCTGAGGGTTGTAGCAGTAGCTTGCACAACATGCCCTGTCCCCGTACTCTGTAGCGCCCTCGAGGGGAAGTTTCTTGTAGTCGTGGACACCGGCTTCCCAAGTTCCTTCGCCTACGCCTTGGTAGGGGCGGCCTGGACCGTCGGTGTTCTGGAAAGCTCGGCCATAGAGAGGCATGCCGAGAACGATCTTTCCAGGGGATACACCGCTGCGAGCGTAGAAGTCAATGGCAGCGGATGTAGAGAAGGGTGTTGATTGGGGGTTGTCGGGAGATGGGTACAAGTTCGCCTGATGGCCAGCAACAGAGTCCCAAGATCCAGCATAATCGTAGGCCATAAGATTCCAGAAATCAAGGTATCGATCCATGCCGCGAATATCAAGCTTCTGGAAGTTTTGCGCACCAGCGGGACACGCAACCGTCAACTCGAAATGATAAGGCTGGCTCAAAGTCTGGGCATAAGCATCCATCTCACGTCGAACGGCAGCGAGCAGCTCAACGTAGTCTCTAGCTTCATCGGCGTTCTGAGGGTACTCCCAATCAATGTCGATGCCGTCAAAACCAAGGTTCTTGAGCAAGTCAACGCAGCTCTTGGCGAAGGTATCGCGTCCTTGGGGTGTGCTGGCAGGAGCCTTGAAGTTGCTGCTGTATGTCCATCCTCCGACACTGAGAAGAACCTTGAGGTTGCGGTTACGACGCTTAAGAAGGTTGAGCTGCTTCATGCAGCCGTATAAATTGGTGCCTTGGTCATTCCAGGAGTCGCCGTCCCAGTGAATGTCGGTATCGGCCCATGAGTCGGTGAGATGGCTGAGGATGTTAGCTGGGGCGCATTGAGATGAGAGTTGGGTGTGGCCTACACTTCGCCAGAGTCGCTACGGACATTGGCGAATGAGTAGAGAACATGTGTGAGGTTCTCTACGGGAAGATCTTGAGGACGATGCTGTCGGGCATAAATGGCCCTGTTCTCGTTAGCTGAGTTCAAAGTCTCGATACAGGGTAGTTTCATACCAATTGACAAAATAAGCGACGGTGCGGAACCCTTCAGGACCACCACCCATTTTAACTGAAGTAATAGACGTAAAAGTACTTGATAAAAATACTGCGATCAATGCAGTGAGAACAGAGGCTATAAGAAGGACACTTGACCAGGTACAATACTCAGCTCGTTGTCTCTGTGGAATATCCGTGATGATGGAGGGGCACTTAGAGGGGCTGAAAGTGGGGAATCACTTCAGCTTCAAAGAACAAGTGAATAACAAAGTGAATTAATGAGGCATCAGGTAGCAAGCAAATAGTCAGATATAAGAAACGTGGAGGCATCCAAGCCTCTTACTCAGCAATTCACTGACCAGTTTCAGCTCTTGATGTCCAACTTCCAATCCATGTTTTTGCGTCGTCATCTGCGGCTTGACTTGGTTCGGGGGCCAAGAGTGGCGGTGCTAAAATCGTGGCAATGCTACTTGTTCTTGCGTACCGGGCTAGAGGGGTAAGAAAACCTTGTAACATCGCTGATAAGCGACAGAAATACTCAGGCAGTCTTGGGCAAACTTTTGCAAATTTCTGGCTAGTTATTTTTAACTTGGTCATGCAAGATCTCGGGCTTTTTTCGCGCCCCGAGTGCTGGGCAGCTGGGGTAAATGCATGAGCTGGACAACGCACCAGAAGACGGGACTGAACGGCATTGGCAGCTTGGCGGATTAGCCCAAGAATAGCACAGGAATACTTCAATATCATTGACCTTGGATTGTTAAAGAAAGCTGTAATGTGATGCTGAATCTTTGTGCCTCTATGTGAACAGTCGTAACGTCACTGAATATTCCTGTGCCAGGGTATCAAAACACAAACAAGAAATCCTCATTCTCCAAATCCGTGATATCACCAAAACCTTTATCTTCATCCTTCCGACCCGCCCTGTCCCCTTCCAAATCTCCCGACTCAGATATCCTATCATCCTCATTCTCTTCCGCCTCACGCAGTACCCCCCCACGCAATGATCTCTCCATATGTTCTATCCTCTCCGCCTCTTCCGCCGTCTCGAGACTCCGATCCACAAGCACGGCACTCTTACCAAGCGCGACTCTGCGTTGGCTGTGAAGTCTGTTTAATCGAGCGAGGTGTAGAGAAGTTACCACGACGAGAGCGATGACGATTATGTAAAGTGCGAGGTTGGCGCGAAGACCGCGAGTGTAAGCTGGTGCTTCGTCGGGGGAGTAGAGGAGTGGACCGACGATGTTGCCGGCTGAGGCGCTGATGAAGATGAGTGCTGATGTGGACTTGCGCTTTGTGTCGCCGGCCGTGTTTTGTGATGACCATGAGTAAATCAAGGGTGCTGAATGCTGTTAGAGAGAATGTGACAAGATGGATGAGGATACTTACTGATGCCAGTGTATGTGCACAAGCAGAAATAGCCTGCTAACAATACCCCTTTGTTCTCAACATTGTGCGCAAAGTGTAAAAGGATGGCGCATCCAACGATGGGAGGGATGCACAGCATAACAATGACTGGGCCTTTGAGCTTCCACTTCATGGAGATATAAGCACTCCCCGACACAGCAATGATATGCGATACACCGACAGGAACGTTGAATAACATCGTCTCAAAGGGATCCGACACAAATGACTTGATGATCAGAGGTCCAAATGTCGAGATACCGTTCGAAGGCACTGAGATGCAGAATATCATGGCAACCCAGCACCATGTCTTGAGGTCCTTCAGTGTCTCAACCACATGGGACATCCTCCACTCGCGAGACATGACGCCCATTTGGTTGTTGCGAAGACGCTCGATTGCAATGATCTTGTCTTCGTCGGTGAGAAACTTGGCTTCGGTAGGTGAATCTGGCATCCAGAAGAACATGACGAAGGACACTCCGACAGTGATGGCGCCGAAGAAAAGGAAGATGATCTGCATCTGTTAGTCCAACAACACGGAAAAAGAGGTAGCGTGGTATACCTGGTAGGGTTTCATCTTGGAGTCGATACGTGCAAGTCCATAAGTGATAAGACTTCCAAGCTGTAAAGCATTAGCTATGACCATCAACAAGGGGCAGTATACTTACCACCCACGTCAACCCATTCATGCAATACCACGATCCAATTCTCAACGTCTGCTCCCTTCAAAGCATTAGTACCATCTCACACCATCAACCCATCAGACATACCTTCTCCTCCACCACATCTGGGTGATCGCAATGAAGCTCGGTCCAATACTAGCCTCAAACGCGCCCAAAAAGAACCTCGCAACCATCAACGTCTTGAAATTACTAGCCCAAGTCATGAGAACAAGCGTAACTCCCCACGCCAACACCATGGCGCTTGTGAGTTTACCTATGGGTAACTTGACCAGCGCGAGGGCGAGAGGTGGTTGCATTATTAATTGTGCGAGATAAACAATACTGCCGAGCCATGAGTACTGATCACCTTCGAGGTTGGTGTCTTCGATAAGGCCGAATATTGAGGCGTATGATAATGTTGCTTTGTCTAAAGCTTGGAGGAAGTATACTGAGAGCATGAGGGGGAGCAACGCAATGTCAATACGTCGTAGAATACGGGCATCGTCGGCTGGTGAAATGTTGATTTGCTCATCTGGCGAGCGGCCCATTTTGATAAGCAGCATAGCCGCTGCATCGCGATAATTCCCAGCTCTGACATCTTGTCCCTCCATGGTGTTTTCCGGTTCATTGCTTGGGAGGGGTTGGTACTCTCCACGGGACGACATGGCTGCTGCATACGAGCGGTTGAAAAACCTTGACAACATGGTTGCTCCAACCCCGACGGGCGAGTCTTTTTGTTGACAAAGTTTGTTTGTTTGTTTGGGTTTCTTATCGTTGGGATCGTGTAAGATGGTTTGGTGGAACAAAGAGTGACGTCGGTGTGGCTGCGATTTAGGGAGTGTGGCCCCTGCAGGTCTGGAGGTTATGGCGTGCTGGGCCCTGTAATTCCGATGGGCGGGACACACGTGGGGATGGTGGGCGACCAATCCAACCGCTGGTAAAGTCATCAATGAAGGGTGAGAGAGCTTATGATGAGAGATATGAGACTTCACTTGAGTATGTCTTTTTACTTGAAAAGGAAAATTATCACGGACTTTGTCGTACGAAAATGAAACAGGAGCTCTTCTTCAATCAAGGTTTGAGGTATCACAACAGTCTGATCAAGGAAGATAAGACAGTTCAAGTCAGTATCAGGAACATGAGCGAAGAAATGCTCATATATGTTCGCCTTAGGGAGCAAGAAGACTTCTGAGGGTGCCAAAAATGACTACTCTAAGGGCTCAGTAAGTCTATACTAAGTTAAACTAAAGCTTTTTGTCACTTGAGATAGAGGCAACGTTGGGTCAAGTGACACTGTATCCTCTCATCCCGTGATGCCAATCAAGGTCAAGAGGTTGGGTCATCGAGTGGATTCCTCCAGGGTCGGGATCTAGATGCCTTCCAAGCCGACTACGATAACCGAAATCGCATACGGGGACTTGAGAATACGAAAGAAGAAAGACGGCAGAGATATAAGTAGAAGTGCATATGATAGGAACTTGCAAATGACATTAATTTCACAACCAATTACCCGCTGGTTCTGTTCACCGTTCGCATCCTTCCCACTTCAGGTCATGTTCGGCAATCGACTTCAACGCTGACTTTGAACTTGACACACTCCAGACAGTTCTGTCCGGCCGTTTCTTCAACGTTGGATTATCAATCTCCACCCACTTCCACTAAAAATCCCATGCATCCTCATTAAATATCCTACTTGTCAATCCCTCCCGTCCCTCCCACACAAAATAAGCGCCGGCACCATCCCGCTGCAGTAAATCCCAGCATCATACACGCTTCTCAACTTCGCAACACACTATGATTCGACAAGCATGACAACCATAGCGGCTACATCTCGCCACGAAAGCACCTCTGTACATGATGCTGTAAGGTATAGGTTTCATGGTATGAAGAACTAACACTGTAAACTCGAGAGGGGAGGATCTCGCTCCTCTCACTGGTGTGACTGCATATTGTAATTCTTAATTCTACAGTTTGTGCTGCATATTGTCTGTATCTACTAATAATTATGGATAAAAGTACAGGCTTCATTGGCTTCTTCTCTTCTGATTGTTTCTGATTGTAATACTTGTATATCTCTCGTTATCACTACCCATCGTGGCGATGGGAGTTGCGCACTTCAAAGACCACAATATCTCGGGTTTTCCTAGTAGTAGATACATCGGTTTCGCAGCTGGAGGTTTCTACAAGCTCTTGAACAGTACACGGTGTTAGGCCAACTTTGAACCAACGCAGTTCAATGTCACGATTGATAGTCGCGGCAAGAACATCACTGTTGTACCAACGAACGATACAAAAATCCAGGATACCGGCCCATCAAGTTGGCTAAAATGTGCCTTTCTTGGACCATTTGAACGTATCTCCAACGATGAGATGAATCTGTACATATCGACTGTCGGTACAGCTTTCAGCACTTCCATCACCAATCTTCGTCTTCGTCTTGAGATGAACAACACCCTTGGCTACCGATTAGACGCAAATATCACTCTCGAAGGAATCAAGAATGCAATTATAGCTATGGTGGACGACATGCTAGTAGCATTTACCTCAGCCCAATCCATGGTCGGAGAGTTCCACGATGAAGTCAATGGCTCCATCCTGTGAGTGAGAGTACTGGGAGCGCGAGGTCAGGAGAGAGGATATCGTGAGAACACATAAGATAGAATTATGTAAGACAAAAGATTATCCTGTAAAGAGGAAGGAGGACAAAATACGTTATATTATATGGTGGTGATTTATTGCAGACGACGTAGATCAATTGAGCACCTTTGAGTCAACCCAGAAAAGGTCTACATCTCGCGCCGGGTTGGAACTGCGCATTGCAAGCCATCAATTCTTAAACAGGGCCTACAGAACTTGCGCATCTTAGCCGTCAATTGAACGACTTAATTATGCGTTCAAAAATTGTGTTTCTTCGATTTGGTTCAAGTATCGCTCATGGAGGATTTGACGTGTACAACCACCGAGACTTCTTCTGCTTTGAAGACGGCCGAACACATGGGACGGCGCATTCCAAACTTATTCCTACACAATAGATCCTTGAGTCTCTCATCAGGGAGAGTGTGATCTTGGACCCCTTATCTTCTTGGAATGAAGCATCGCGCTATCGAGTCCCTTTCTGGGGTCTCCCTTTCTTTCATTTCTTTTGGCGTTCTGAGACATACGAATATCTGGCATGGTGTCCAATACGATATACCACATCAATTAATATTTCATGTCTCTAAATACCATTGATCTACAGAAAGGATGTTGATTAGTTGGCTGTAAGACATGGTTTCACATCAGCCTTGCAAAGGGTTGTATTCATCAAACTTAATCCCTTGATACTTGGCTCTTTCCTCCCTTGCCTCGAGTCCCTATTTCCTGTCCACGACGGCAAAATGTCTTGATCTCAATTATTCTTTTCTTTCTAGCTGTGACACGATCCTTTCCTACAATCTAATTCTCGCGTTGTCGCGGAGTTAGGTATACAAGATGGGTGTAGCCGCGACACTCATGTCGCGATTCTGCAGGATCTTACCAGCCGTCACCGTTGTCACGATATGTTTTTACTTCCTGATAAAACTCTCCCTCTTCTCGAACGCAGTTGTACCCGACCCCGGACGATGGAAGAATCACGCCTTAGAAATTGAAGAAGAAGCCGATGGTTACACCCCGACATTCGACACGACTGCCGTTCCAACACCTCGTCAAACCTCAGCAGCGCATATCGAAGATCTTGAGAATAAGGGCGAAATTGGAGACTTTGCCGATGATGATGAGGTACTACCCTTTGTTAACATTGAAGATGATGGTGATTGGGATGAGGAGGATCTTCAGGAGATGAATGGTGGGAAGTATGAGAATGAGACCAGCGATGATGGGGGCGACTGGTCTAGGTTCGCTTACATTCAGTATGTGACGAATGAGGATTATCTGTGCAACTCGGTCATGATCTTTGAGGCGTTGCATCGGTTGGGAAGCAGAGCGGATAGACTGTTGATGTATCCGAAGGAGATGCTTGACCCAGAGGCTGAATACTCAAGCTCGCATGGAGGAAAGCTTCTGATCAGGGCAAGAGATGAGTACAATGTCACTCTTCAGCCCATTGAGATCCAACACCGCGATGGACAAGACGGTACTTCCATCACAATATCCCATTTCACGTTGTTCTCTGACTCTTCTTAGAAACTTGGGCCGATTCCTTCACCAAACTCCTCGCCTTCAACCAAACCCAATACGAACGCGTCCTTTCCCTCGACTCAGACAGCACGGTCCTCCAACACATGGACGAACTCTTCGAACTTCCTCCCTGCCCCGTCGCAATGCCCCGCGCATACTGGCTCTACAACGACAACCCACCCAAGAAGATCCTCTCCTCCCAACTAATGCTAATCCAACCCGACGAAGTCGAATTCGAGCGAATCGTCCAAAAGATGAACAGTATCGGACCAAACGACTACGACATGGAGATCGTTAACAGTTTATATCTGGACAGCGCTCTTATTCTGCCTCACAGGAAGTACGATATGCTCACGGCGGAGTTTAGAGGCAAAGATCATGCAGCGTATCTTGGTAGTGAGAGGGAACAGTGGGATCCTAATGCTGTGCTGAACGAGGCCAAGTTTGTGCACTTTTCGGACTGGCCTGTTCCGAAACCGTGGATTAATGATCCCGAGGTGAGATTGCAGAACCAGCCGGATTGTGCTACGAATGAGACGACCTGTGCGGAGAGGGAGATATGGAATGGGTTTTATACGGATTTTAGGGATAATAGAGAGGTAAGTTTAATGCTTCAGGATTCCGTGACTGGGGTTTGCTGACAAGTTGCAGAGAGTCTGTGAGTCGTTTGGAACGCAGAAATGGATACATTGGAAGAGAATGGAGAAGAGGATTATGTGACACTTCATGTGCTTAGGTATATCTTGGGATGTATAATGTTGAAGGTGATTTATTAGTAGCAAAAAGGAATAAAATGAGTAATATGAATGGTATTGACAGTCGCTTGGACGGGAACTACTGAGCGTTGGCGAGTCCCAATAGCCTGGGACTAGGGGTAGTACTACAGATACATACTGTGATATACATTCGTCGCCTCAGGGAGCAAGAAAAGGTCAGACGGTGAATCAAGGTGCCAAAAAAGACTAGTCCAAAGGTCTACTAAATCTATACTAAATTTACCCAAGTTTATACTAAATTTATCTAGGTCTTTTTATCACTTGGGATAAAACTTAGAAGTTTTGTCAAAGACAGCACAGAGGAGCTCGTCGAATGGGCCAAGACACGATACACACTTGCGAAAAAAGCATATGAGCAGAAGGTTCAGATTGCCAGAAGCTCTAGAGGCTGGGAAGAAGGAGCTAGATTGGCGGGGCAGAGGGCGGAGCAGCGTGCGAGGAAAACTTGGGAGGATGCTGAGAGAGCTTAGAGGGAGATTGAGGAGAAGAGGGATTAGGATCTTGATGATGCGGGAAAGCAGATCGAGAATAAGAAGGGGAGTGCAGATGCGGATAAGTCTGAGCAGAAAGGGGATGGTGAGGGTGAAAGTGAAAGCAGCGGCTGGGAAAAGGAGATTGAGAAAGGGCTGGTGAAAGACGGAGGTGACTTGCTCTAATCGGAGTCTCGAAGGCCAGTTACATGATCAAGAACTCTCAAAGCGAACCGGTAGAACTCCATAACCCAGCATTACCAGTTAATGGGATCATCCGTAAGAGACCTGCTTCGTGAAGATCAAAGAGCAAGGTTTCTCGTAACTGTTGGTATGTCGCCTTCGAATAATCTATACAGTGTGTGAGAAGAGGAACGGGATTAATTAGTTTATGTTGAAGTGAACTCAGAGTGACTTCTACTATGGCTACTTCACCCTCCGCTGCCCCGGTATCAACCTGCCTGTCACCGTTCTCTTCCGTCACCGTCCTCCATTTACATCCCCTTTTTCGCCCTCTCAGCATCCTGCACCTTCGCAAAAACCCTCTTCGTCTGAACAACACTATGAACCATACAAACCGTCGGAACAACAATCCAGATCGCATTACAGAAAACATAATACATGTAAAAGTAAAACTGCTCCGGACGACAGTACACAATGCTATGAACAATCTCGTTGAAGTAGCAAGTCCCAAAGTACAAAACATCGCCGTAGAGTTGACCGACGCTGATGATCAGTTGAATAGGGTGTCGGAGAGGATGTTGCTTGACGATACTCCATGCGCAGAAGAACGACATTGGACCCCAGAGGAAAGCGGTTATGGCTTCCATGGGAACGAGGAAGGAATCTTGGGTGAGGTAGCGCGAGTCTGAGAGGGAGTATTCTTTCCAGAGTTGGGCGAAGAGGAATTGTCTGTTGGAGATGTCGACGAAGTTGGCGACATAGTAACCTTATTCATTAGCAAGATTCCCTATATTAGAATGGGAGGACATACCCTCGAAGAACAAATGGATGCATCCGCAGAGAGTGAACCACAATGCCATGAATATCTCCGTCTTTGATAGTGTTCGTCGCGATTGCTGGATGAGTGAGAGTGTTACTCCCAGAATGGCGCTCGCACCGACAACGAAGGATGCTACGAGAGCGCGGGAGGACAGTGTGTTGGCGGCATATTGAGGAAGCGCAGCGTTCAAAGGCCAGAAGGGATGAAGAGGGGTTTTCGCTGTTGCGTTGACGCTTTCGATGAGAGTGTCCATTGTGTCTGTGTCTTGCGCAAGAGGTGATGTTGAAGTTGAAGTGCGATCACTGAAATGTTTGTTGTTGTTGTTTGTAAGACGAAGCTGAGTACGTCTGCTTTAAATAATCCAACCAAATTCAGCTTGCAGTTTACACAAACTGATTCACCACAGCCTTATTCCTTCCTCCACCCAAACATCTTACACCGTTACCCGCTTGGCACATCGGAAACTCAAGATCCGCCATCGAACCATTTCCATCCTCCCGACAAAGGATTATCTACAAACACTCCCATTGACCAATCTTGGATAATCTCAGAAAAATAGATGGATCTCGAGATGGAAGGCGGGAATCTCGGGGTCCGTTTGGTGATCTTGGGGTTCAAGATGCGAATACGAACGCGTCACTCGAATACGAAAATCGACGTACGCTGTTGTCATTACTGCTGACCCTTTTCTATCCAAACACCACAGTCTCAGATTTCACCTCTCCAAAACTCCCTATATCATCGCCTGAACTCATTATAAGCGATAACTCAACCCTCTTCTCAACTGCATCGACCATAACCAACGTCTCCCTCATTCTCATACTCTCAGGAACTCTCTCTATACCCGCCCAACTCGTCCTCGCCGGTATTTCCTCCGTCTCCGCCCAAGTTTCCCAAGGAACATCTTCCATAGCTTCTAACGGAGAAGCTAAATCGCTATCAAAGTATTTCTGCCCTTCGATTTCCATGATTCGTTGACCAACTGCTGCTGCACCGTCGCTGTGCCACATCCCTTCTTGTCGCTTGATCTTGTAGAGAAAACTAATTGCACGGCGTCGAAGCCAGGGATGGCGACAGCGCTGGGCGACCATGAAGGCGGGCACGATGAAGCCTGATTCTAGGGATAGAGGGGATTGGAATTGGGATGGTGGTGTGTTGGACCAGAGTGTTTCTGCGAGTGTGAGGATGCGTTCGTAGTGGCCTAGGAATCTGTCCCATCGTGTTTCTGGGCCGAAACCGCCTCCTGAGAGGAACATGCGTAACATCGTGTGGTACAACCTGATGGATACGGCGCCTATTTCGTCGTGAGGATTCGGATGCTTCTTCTCGAATTGGGCCATCTTGTACTCCCATGAGATAAGATCCTCGGTTGTAAGATGCAGCATCGCGAGGTCTTTTGCAGCACCCTCTTCATCCCCCGCTATCGTCGTCTCGGACAACATCATAAGTCTTCTCATCATTCCAAACAACGCCGTCCCAGCTTGTCCATAGCTCTTTATCTCCGCGGTCTTCATGTACTCATCAATCCACACCGTTTTCGGCACCTGCTTATAAGGATATGGAGCCGACGAGTCAGAGAATGTCATGGCCATCAAGTCCAACCTCGTCAACATCTCTGCCGCACTCGATGTCTCAGCACCGTGTCCTGCTTGACTTAACAAACGATGACCAGCCATGATGTGAACTTGGCTTTCGGACCATCGACCCATCATGTTAGTAACTGACAAAAGCGCAAGACTCAATGCGAGCAGTTGTGTCGGATCCTTTACATCTTGTGCACACGTTATCGCACGGCCATAATTCTCATTTGCCTGCGACCAGAGTTTTTCACCGCTGTGATACCCACGGCCTTGCCAGAATAGCTCATGTCGTTGATGAAGCGCTCCCAAAGCAAGGGTAGCATGCCATACTGCTGGTTCAGAATGTGCCAGCTGGAGTAACTCCCTCGTCCAGAACTGTGATGGGATAAACGATGCAGTCGACGGCGCTGTTAGTGTCCGAAACACATCGAACAGCGTTAGATTCGTCGGTGTCGCTGAACGACTCCTATCCCGTGGATACTGAGATAAAGCTTGTGAGATCGGCCCAATTACCGACATCTGACGAGCTGCCTCTGCAAGTTGGCGTCGTGTAACAGTTGAGTCCTCAGGAAGATATCCATCGCATTGACGTTTAGAATTTAAACATCTTTGACACGAAGGTTTCGCCAAGTCGCATTTTACACGACGAATGCTGCTCCTATTAGCCAAACCTACAGACTACCGTGGAATACCAAGACTTACCGGCATGTAATGCACCCATTCCCTGCTTTTCTTGGCATGATTTAAGTGAGAGGCTCAAATTATTGAAGAGAATGAGATTACATGCTGGGCTGACGCATTGGTATTCATTTCATCATCAGCACAGCCACCCATAGCCGTGAAGTGGGCTATGAACCAGGATCCGTTACATTGACTCACCGTAATGCGTCGTCAGATTTAAGGCTATGTTGTGGCTTTTTAAGCATAATTGCATTTTGAAGGTTTGAAGATAACGGTGATAGACTGAGATCGTTGCATCAAGAGGCGGAAATAAACAGATTAAAGAGCCTGCTAAGTTCTTAAAGTTATCCTGAATTAACCTCAACTCACCTGATTATTTTTATCACTAATGATTAAAGTTCCAAGTATTCTGCCGTTTCCTTAAAGTAACGGTGATCTACGGTACAGATTGGTTCAGCCCTACCCGTCCGTAGCAGGGATCTGCCATCTCCAATGAGCCGTGAACCAACTCACCACTATGTTCAACATCACCTTGCATCCAGTCACACTAACACACCAAGATTCAATATTTAATGTAATTCATTATTCATGAGGGTATCAAGTTCTATAATTCATTCTCCTTCTCTTTCTTCTTCGCCCTTAACACCGCCGCATGCTGCTTCGTATGGAACTTCACATCATCCGGATACAACGGATTCCATACAGTGTTACACACCTTACACTCTGAAAACGCTGCTTGTGACGATATATTCAGTGTTGTCTGTACAGCTGGTGTTTTTGGCTTTCCCCTCTTCACTAGTTTTATATCGCTTGTGCTCGATTCGCGCTGTAAAGAGCTCTCTCGAGCAGCTGGCCGAGAGGTCTTTGCGCTGGGGTCTTCAGCTTCTGTATCCTCGCCTGGTGTATCATCGCCTGTGTTATCATCGTCTAGTAATGGCGTTGATGTGCCGCGGAAGCGAAGTAAGCGTGGTTTCTTTCGGGGTTCTATCCTTGGTGGTTGCGGTGGTGAAGATGGGGGTGTTGATTCGGGTTGTGGTTCGTCGCTCTTCGGGCTGGAAGTAACTGTAGATGATGGAGGGACGGGTTTGAAGAAGTTTAAGATTGATCCCTTCTTGATTGGCTCGGTGGTGGGTTTGTTCGTTGTTGTCGATTCAGGCGTGTTCTTCGCCTCTTCCTTGGCCCTCTTCAGCGGCGCTGTGCCTGTTCCTTTGGATGCTGGCGATTCAGAATCTGTCACTTCTGATGATACCCGTCGCTTCTTTGTATTCGGTTCCTTCGGTGAGTCGTCTCGAATGCTTCGTTTGCCGTATGTTCGTAATGGTTTGACGCGCGATCGCGGCACTGATGGCGCTGGGCTTGCACACCTAACTGGGTCAGTATATTTCCAGTGACGCAAGAAAAGCTCGTCGATCATACATTCTGGGATTTCGCGCTTCAATTAACTGTCATGCTGCCCAATATCAACCCGAATCCGTGTTGCTGTCGCGTGGGTGAGGCACGTAAACAAATCGCACTTCAATGCCGTATGGAATTTCGGGAGAGAAGAAAAGAATATATACTATTAAGACGACTGGGAAAAGAACGAAAGAAAGAGATTAAATGAACAATGGATGAAATATTGACCTCGAACTTGAGGCGTGCCGAGGAGAGAAAACAATTAAAGTGATGGATGCCCCCACTGGGCTGGGAAGACGCGTCGAGACGCGTCTGGCGCGCAGTCACATGGGCCCTGAGCCATGATATCACCCATCATGGCTGCTATCCAATGCCCGTGCTTTTTGCTCGAAATCATGATCATGATATTGTCCAGGTAAGATTATGGCCATGTCGAACTTGTCAATTGCCGTGAACAAGGCCTCAGTATCGATGCGAAGGGAATGTCGCATTTCTCAGTAAGAAGCTGGCTTCCTCATTCTCTTGTGTTTAATTATTATAGCATTACGGTATTTGCTTAGATCTCGACCTTCGCTTCTGTCTTTCGTTTCCTCACCCCGTCCTCCATTTTATCCTTCTCCTTAATCAAAACACTCTTCTCATCCTCATCCTTCCTAAGAACCCAACTCTCAACAACCTCCCTAACCTCCTTAACCTTTCCATGCTTCTTCCTCCCCTGATCCATCTTCCACATATACGCATTATACACCACAACTTCCGCAATAGCAACAAGTATACTTCCTCCCATCGTCAAGAATAACCGTGACGGTAGACTCCACCACCGGGCTGTAACCCATAATGTTCCTGCGACACCGGCGATACTGACGAGGAAGTTGATAATCAGCGTGACTTGTTTGTGAACTTCTTCCATCGCTACATCGTCGTCACCGATGTCTGCGGAGGATGTTGGGCGGTTTGCGGCGGCGAAGGAGGCGGCGCTGGAGGGGAAGTGGTCTTTGAAGGTTTCGTGTTGGGGAGGTGGGTTTATCATTCGGTCGTAGGTGCGGGCTTCTTCTTCGCGGCGGAGACGGGCCATTAGGGCTTTGTATTGGGGTGACTTCAGTTGTCAGTATGAGAGACGAAGAGGGAGATACGATATGACCTACGGGTTCAGGTTTGGGAGGTGGAGGGGGGATGTAGACGGATGCGCCGCGAAGGAGTTGTTCGAGGGTGTAGTTTGAGTTGCCTTGTGCTTTCAACTGCTTCCAGAGGTCGACTATTTGGCTGTGCGATATGGGATTTCCAAGTTTTGGGTCGTCTAATGAAGGTTCTTTAGTGGGTGATTGTGATTCTTCCTCTGTTTCGTCGTGATCTTCAAGCTCTGGTGTTTCCGTCAACTCGACAATCAATAACGCCTCTACAATGGAGGACGTCATTGTGAGTAGCACCATGTTGTTCTGTGGCACTTATTATGAAGACTATCGTGCTCAAAAGGCCCGGACAGGCTCAATCGTTGCGAAGTCGTCGTGAACTGTCGTTGATGTTTAATTGAAACGTATCAAAGGCCAAAGCTTGATCAACAGGCATCTATTTCCAGGCCAGTTCCGTAGCGATTCATCCGCTGACGCTTAGTTCAACGGCCCCACAGCCCACCCACCCAATCACATTCTGTCTCTTGACGGGCTGTTATCGGCTGCTCGCCGAACGGACCCGCAAACCCCCCGGCTTAGCAGAACACAGCTAGAGCTGGAAAAGTTTAGAGAATCGGATCAATCGAGAATCCAGAGCCATCGAACAAAATTTCCCTCGCCATTACGATCCCGACTACCACCGCCTACGAACGTCACAAACGATATTATTAACGAATGCCGTTATAACACTCGATTTAATCACCGTTCGGGAATTATCCACATAAGTGCGCTACGATGCTCCGTCCGGGGGCTTCGGTGGTGCGCGGCACTATGAACAGACAGGCCTTGTGGACGAGGACAAACGCTGCTACTCCGGCTTGCGCTCTGTGCAGACAATTGACCATCAGTCGAGCTCCCTCGAGGATACACAGCGCTTCGTTGCATACTAGTCCTCGAAGGGACTCAGCTTGGGGTGCGGCTGTTCAAGTCGCTTCCAATGTTGTAGGCAATGTTGTTAAGAAGGCTTCCAGGGATGCAATGCATGTTGATCCTCTGCGGACCGTCGCCAAGGAGATGAAGTTTCTCACGGGAAACATTCGAAAACTTCTCGGTTCTGGTCATCCTTCGCTTGATCGTGCTGCCAAATATTATACCCAGGCTGAGGGCAAGCATGTCAGACCATTGATCGTTCTTCTCATGAGCAGAGCTACATATCTCTGCCCAAAGACTCCTCCTACGGCTCCTATAGTCACTCACCGTGGCGTCGACACTTCGATATCGCCAGCTCAGATCCTTGCCGATGTGAATCCCTCTGCTCAGCCTCTATCATCTCTCGAACAAGAAGTCCCCGATGCAAACTCCGATATTCTTCCCAGCCAGCGACGACTTGCCGAAATTACGGAGTTGATTCATACGGCTTCTCTTCTTCACGACGACGTTATCGATCATTCTATTTCTCGACGTGGATCGCCTTCGGCAAATTTGGAGTTTGGCAACAAGATGGCTGTTCTGGCAGGTGACTTCTTGCTAGGCAGGGCATCTGTTGCGCTGGCTCGTCTTCGAAACCCAGAGGTTGTCGAGCTGCTGGCTACTGTTATCGCTAACCTCGTAGAGGGCGAGTTCATGCAGCTTAAGAACACAGAGCGGGACGAGAGGAATCCCAAGTGGTCTGAGGAGACTGTCACATACTACCTTCAAAAGACCTACCTCAAGACCGCATCGCTTATCTCAAAGTCTTGCCGAGCTGCCGCTTTGCTGGGTAACACGGATGCTGTGACAGTCGATGCAGCTTACTCGTATGGACGGAACCTGGGACTGGCTTTCCAGTTGGTAGACGACCTTTTGGATTATACACAGAGCGGATCAGATCTGGGTAAGCCTGCGGGGGCAGATTTGGAGTTGGGTCTCGCGACGGCACCACTGCTATTTGCTTGGAAGCAGATGCCGGAACTCGGAGCCCTCGTTGGCCGCAAGTTTGCCCAGGAGGGTGACGTACAAAGGGTAAGTTGGCTGCATTCATTCTTGTCCCCCAACGAATCACGTTTGTTGGAGATAATCCATGCTAACAACGCTACAGGCACGTGAGTTGGTTCTTCAGAGCGATGGTATTGAGCAGACAAGGGCTCTTGCGCAAGAATACGTGGATAAAGCTATTGCCTCGATTGCGGAATTCCCCGAGAGTGAGGCTAAGGATGGATTGATTGAGATGGCGCATAAGTCGCTCAAGCGACAGAAGTAACGGACATACATAAAGGTAGGGAAGATGAAAAGGCGGGATACACGCCGTGTACGAATATCACATCACATCGCATCACTATTTATTTTTTTCATGATGGAGGAAAGAAGAAAAAGCCACATTTTGGTAGAAAGTCATGGGAAGGTTTGGTCAGCTGGGCATGGCGGTGTACTGTATGATTGTGCTTAGACTCCCTTTGTTACAGAACGAGACGTCTAGACGGGCAGGAAAGTGATGCATGTATGATTATACTGTTCTTACTATTTCCTGTACTTAACGTTGAAAGCTAACGGAGAGAAAGTCATAAGAGGGCGTGAGCTTGGCAAGGGAGTTAAGATGACGGTTTAGACTATTCTTAACCTCGGGTATGAAGAATGTGTATGCTGAACTTGGTGTTTTGATCGAGTAATACTCACTGTGATGATGGACTGATGCCGAATTAGGTGATCGAGTAATCCTCAGTTAGACCTTGATCATGCACCTCCGCGGGGGTTGACGGCAACAACACCACGACGATGGCATTTGATCGAGTAATGAAAACGTGTTCTGCAGTCATTCGGCCCTCAACACGAGAACACACCTGCTGACTGTGCTTCTCGTAGACCCCGAATAGCCTCAGCCAACATGAAAAAACGAAAACTAACGAATTCATCCGAAGCCGCACCGTTGGGACTTACCTATCCCGCGATGGCATTACTCGATGGTTACTCGATTCAATCACCATCGGCGTGAAGGGTTCAGCGTCTGATTGGCTAGACGGACGTCGGCAGTGTCCGATGGACCCTGAAATTCTGGATTTTTCGAGGTTCGATAAGCTAAGCTTTTCTGTAAGTGGGACCTGAATCCGGAACTGGGATCAGGAACTGGAACTGGCAACTAGAACTTGAGGTTTTGATCGAATAATGAATTCGATATTTGCCCGAGCCGAGAAATCTCGTTAAGAGCGAGGCCATTCCCGGATTCTGGGGGTGGCTTTTTCCCCCTTCCTCTTTGCTTTCTTCAACACTCGTTGAACCAATTGTCTTGTTCTCTTTGATAAGGAAATTCTCCGATCACTCCATCTTAGCTTCGTTATCTTTATCTGGCGGTCTTCTTATCTTTGAAGCCAAACAACCCCACCAATCCCGTGGTCAGCCCCTCCAACAGGTGTAGAGATAAGGGATAAGAGAAAGACCTCAGTGAGAAGCAGGAGGACGAAAAGGGATAGAAACTAGGATTCCCCGGATTTTTGGAAAGCTGTAGCTTTATCTTTTGTTTGAGTTTTGAGTTTGGATCTCTTTTTCTTCTTTTCCTTCTCTTTATTCCTCCCCTGTTTGGTTCATCAACGCTGTTTCTGCCCATCATGACAACTTCAAACACTGAGCAATACCCCGAGGGTCCTCTCTCCGTCCTCGTATCCTCTCGAGTCGTCGTCACTCTCCCCGATGACTCTCTCGCCATCACTCCTGCTTCCATCGTCGTCAGCCCCGTCACCGGAAAGATCATCTCTGTCATTCCCGAAGTCCTCCCCTCAACAAGTTTTCCCGCTGGTACAGAGTACGTCGACCATACTCCTAAGCTTCTCCTGCCCGGTCTCGTCGATGCTCATGTTCACTTGAACGAGCCTGGTCGTACGGAGTGGGAGGGCTTCTGGACTGGTACGCGTGCTGCTGCTAGTGGTGGTGTAACTACTGT
Source organism: Fusarium sp. 190-020-2 (assembly GCA_014884825.1). Classification (NCBI taxonomy): domain Eukaryota; kingdom Fungi; phylum Ascomycota; class Sordariomycetes; order Hypocreales; family Nectriaceae; genus Fusarium; species Fusarium sp. 190-020-2. Next base: position 129,687 of record JACTAS010000074.1, read on the forward strand.
TGTTGATATGCCGTTGAATGCTATTCCTCCTACGACCACTCTGAGTGGGTTTGAGGAGAAGTTGAGGGCGAGTCGGGGACAGTGCTGGGTTGATGTTGGGTTTTATGGTGGTGTTGTTCCGGGTAATGCTGATGAGCTGAGACCTCTTGTTGAAGCTGGCGTTCGAGGATTTAAGGGATTCTTGATCGAGTCTGGTGTAAGTTTTCCTGTTTTATAAGTCGAGTCTCAAGCTGACATTCATAGGTTGATGAGTTCCCTGCTGTGTCTTCCAAGGATATCGCCCTCGCCATGGAGACTCTCAAGGACAGCCCCACCACTCTCATGTTCCACGCCGAAATGATCCCTCCCATCACTCAATCCGTCGGCGATGACGTTCAGACCTCAGAAGCTCCCCTAGCTCCCACCGGTGAACTCACAGCATACAAGACCTTCCTCGAGTCCCGACCCCCTGCTTTCGAAACATACGCCATCGAGGAGATTCTCAGCCAAGCACACATCGCCCCATCTCTACACCTTCACATCGTTCATCTGTCCGCTACCCAATGTATTCCTCTCCTCAAGGCAGCTCGCAAGGCAGGCATCAACATCACAGCTGAGACATGCTTCCACTACCTCGGTCTGACAGCTGAGGAGATCGAGAAGGGTGACACTCGACACAAGTGCTGTCCTCCTATTCGAGAGGGCAAGAACCGTGATGGCCTTTGGGAAGAACTCGTCGCTGAGGACTCATGCATCAAGACTGTTGTGTCGGATCACTCACCCTGCACACCCCAACTCAAGCTCCTCCCTCAACATCTCGACGCCGACCGACCCAACATCCCCCACAACGACTCAGGCATCGACGTAACACACTCCGAAGCCCAGAATGCCGAAAAGGAACGCGGTGATTTCTTCGCTGCCTGGGGCGGTATCTCATCCGTCGGTCTTGGTCTCCCCATTCTTCACACGGCAGCCAAGAAGCGCAGCGACTTCTCCAAGACACCCAGCATCACTGATATCGTGCGTCTCTGCTGCCAAGCCACAGCCGCTCAAGTCGGTCTCTCGCATCGTAAGGGCGCTATTAGAGTCGGTATGGATGCGGATATCTGTGTATTCGACGATGCAGACGAGTGGACATTTTCACAAGGTGATATGCGATGGAAGAACCGCTGCTCACCGTGGGAAGGCCATCAATTCACCGGTCGTGTAAAGGAGACTTGGTTACGTGGTAGCAAGGTTTTTGAGCTTGGAGCGGCGAACTCTGGATTTGTGGTTGGCAAGCCTTTGGGCGAGAGTATCACTGAGAAGCGAACACTGTGAAATGATTGATGATGGTTAGATAGCATTAAGGCGTTCTTGGATGGGCGGATAGAACTGTATTTTATTTTATTTTATCTATTTCTTGGTTTTGTGTTTTTGTTATTGAATAGCATGAGTAATGAGAAAGGAGATTGATGAGACTGTGGCGTCATTGGATGTCTTTGATGTGCATGTGAGCTTGTCTTGAGTGTCTTGAGTGTAGCACGAAGAAAGATGATTTGGAGAAATTGTGGGGTTGACGATGCATTTGTTATTTGGTGTGAGGCATTTGGAGGATCTACTCCGATCATTTGAAGAGCTGTCGATTCTTCTATTCTTTATTGTTCGTGTAGACTGGTGGAATAAGAAGCATCTAGACCTTGATCCAGATGACGAAAATGCCTATATTAATTGACGATAATTCAGCATTGACTTTGTAGGCTCCTTGACTGCCCTAGCTTCATCCCCTTGTTCTAGCCTCAAGATCATGGGTCTTCTTCACCCGAAGCAATTCCATTCCGTAGCATCATTCGCATTGTTCAATTCACCGTTCTCATTAGCTACCCGGTATAACATCCTCAAACGGATAAAGATTACCGTATCATCATGCTATACGAAATAAACCTGGTCTCGCGAAAACCGTTGAAGAGCTCGCTTAAGTCGCATCGAATCTTAAAAAACCTCGGCTTAGGCGAAAGAGACGGTTGCATCGTTTCGCAGCCGATGTGGACGCCAAGCGCTAGACATGATTTCTTTGGGACATGTTAGCGAAAGTTCTTGCAGGGATCATGGGAGTGACAAGCGAAGTGTAAGTGGGAGCCTTGATCGAAGTCAATTCTATGCAAGTAAGATTGACTTTAGGGACGTGTTCTGCAAGCTGGGCTTACTACTGCGAAGGAGTCTTACGATATCATCCTTTTTGTTGACGGTGAGATTGTATTATTTGTATGAAAGAGGCATGTGAATTGACCTCCCTCTTTAATCCATCCTTGCTCGGAACTGACCAACTCCGAGATGTCAAGCTCTCCACGTCTGCAACAATGCACCCTCCACCAACACAATTCCACAAATCACACGCATCGCAACCCATCTCCTTCTCGATCAATTCTTCGGCCTAGGGGGGGGGGGGGGGGGGGGGGGGGGGGGGGGGGGGGGGGGGGGGGGGGGGGGGGGGGGGGGGGGGGGGGGGGGGGGGGGGGGGGGGGGGGGGGGGGGGGGGGGGGGGGGGGGGGGGGGGGGGGGG
>JACTAS010000075.1:0-128233 GCA_014884825.1 Fusarium sp. 190-020-2
TACCCTTTATATTAGTATATATAGCAATATTATTATACTTAATTATAATACTAGGCTTTATAATATACGTCCTAGCTATTTATTAAAGTATTAATATTATTTACCTAAATAGCTTAGTATACTACTTAAGATATAATTATAATTAATTATAGTAACTTATATTTTAAGAAAAATATTATTAGTTAATAATACTATTAAGTATATAAGACTCTTAAGGAGAGCTATTAAAAGAAATAAAAATAAGATTTATTTTAATTAGTTCCTAGATAAATATAATAACTAAAGCCTAATACTAACATCTTACTTATATTAGTTTTAGCTTTATACTTAGTAAATTTTAGAGGAATATAAATAGTTATAAGCTAAGTAGCTATAAGGCAGTAATTATAACTCTTTACTTATTATTTTTCCTTAAAATACTATATAAAGTTCTAGTAAATAAGTAGGATTCTTAGAAAACCGTTATAAAGAACAAAGTTTAAACTATAGCTTCTTATACAACCTAGGCCATTAATTCTATAATAGCAGAGGATCTAATAAAGTTTGCCCAGACGGTTATATATATATTTTCACGCCGCCAGGTATTACTCTATTAACAGTTTATTAGTATCCTCATTTTTAGCCCCCCAATCTAAGTATACTTACTTGAGATATTATTATCCAAGTTATCATTAATCCAACTAGCAAGGCACAACTTGGCCATCTGCCTATTGGCTTTATAGGAGATGCGAAAGTCTTATATCTCTGCCGATGCTGTATATAATCTATTCAACCGTGCTAAAATCATGGTCGAGAAAACGCTTCGAGAAGCTAAGGTCATCTCACAAAAACCGACGGTGTTACCAGAAACGCAGGGAATTGCGACTACGCAGTGGCTTGATGGTTCTGAGGGCTATGATTTTGCATCGACAGGGATTCTGTCAACACTTTGGACGCCATTCGCTAATTTCATGCCCGAGGACTTGTCCGGAAATGATTCCTAGACTAAGGTCTGATGAATTGGACGTGTTGATGCGATTCGAGTTAGTGCAGAGATTCCCCAGCTCTGAATAAGCAATCGAGGAAGAAGAACAAGATAGCGGGATTCTTATATCGCCAAGGCCCGGATTCTAGGTTGTTGACACGATGCTTCCAGCTTAGTGCGATATGCCTCGGCCTCCGGGACTATGTGGGTCGCCATAAAAACACCGACTCAACAGTTTGGCCATCTTCAGGGGCCCCTGTCCAAACTCATGGACTACTCTCGGTCCGAGTGTGAAGACATGACGTCCCAACAGAATGATTCGAGACCCTGACTCTGTCGTGGAGGGTCCGGGCAACTCTAAAACCTGCACTGGCCAATGCATGCATTCGTCGTGAGCCGAGGCACACGTAAAACCTTGATCCTTGGGGTCCCATGTGGTGGAGCATGAAAAATTGCATCAAGAATCTCTCGACCTTATTAATATACCGCTACTTTGACTTTGATGCATCATAGTGGTATTAAACTGATTTTCTGCAAGATAAAGTTTAGCATCGGAGCATCATGGCTGCAACAGCCGAGATCCCGACCCCTTCGGGCTTGCCTTTGCTGGGTAACATTAAATCAATCAATCCCGACTTCCCCTTGGGGTCTATGGTATCGCTCGCAGAACAGTATGGTGAGAGTAGCCTCACGAATGCAAGGGCGCGACAACTAGCTAACAATGCATTACAAGGCGAGATCTACCGATTAAGGTTCCCTGGCCGAACCATCGTGGTCGTTTCCACACAGGCTTTGGTCAACGAGACATGCAATGAGAGGCGATTCAAGAAATCTGTCAATTCAGCTCTCACTGTAAGTCACGGCATACTCTCAGGGCTGGACTGAGGCTGATAACTCCATAGCAAATCCGAGAAGGAGTTCACGATGGGCTTTTTACTGTATGTTGTCTCAGTAATCTTCGCATATTATACTCTAAACACAAATGCAGGCCAAACTCGGAGAGGAGAACTGGGGCATCGCTCACAGAGTGCTAATGCCAGCCTTCGGACCATTGTCGATCCAGCGCATGTTTGATGAGATGCACGATATCGCCTCTCAACTTGCTCTCAAGTGGGCGCGATACGGACCGGACTCGCCTATTATGGTAACCGATGACTTTACGCGTCTGACCCTAGACACACTGGCGTTATGTTCTATGGGGTACAGATTCAACAGCTATTACTCTCCAGTTCTCCACCCGTTCATCGAGGCAATGGGCGATTTTCTTACAGAGGCTGGAGAAAAGCCTCGACGATTGCCTTTACCCGGAGTTGTCTACGGCGGGCGCGATCGCAAGTATCAGCATGATATCGAGATCATGAGAAATACTGCCAGGGAGGTTCTTGATGCCCGAAAGGCAGATGGAAGCACACGAAAGGACCTTTTGACAGCTATGCTTGAGGGTGTCGATACAAAGACCGGCAAGAAGATGACTGATGAAAGTATTATGGATAACTTGATCACTTTCCTTATTGCAGGGCACGAAACTACTTCGGGACTCTTATCTTTCGCCTTCTATCAGCTCCTCACACATCCAGATGCCTACCAGCTTGCTCAGAATGAGGTGGACCAGGTGGTAGGGAAAGGACCTATTCAGGTAGAACACCTCTCTAAGCTTCCGTATCTGAATGGTGTTCTGAGAGAAACCCTTCGGATCAACGCGACCATCCCTCTCTTCACTGTCGAGGCCTTCGAAGACACTCTTCTTGGGAACAAGTATCCTGTCAAGGCTGGCGAGACCATCATCAACCTCCTCGCAAAGTCACAGCTCGACCCCACAGTATTTGGAGACGATGCAAATGAGTTCAAACCAGAACGCATGTTTGATGACAATTTTACCAGACTGAACAAAGAGTTCCCCAACTCGTGGAAACCGTTTGGTAATGGCATGCGAGCCTGCATTGGAAGGCCATTTGCTTGGCAGGAATCTCTGCTGGTCATGGCCATGCTTCTGCAGAATTTCAATTTTGTTCTTGATCCCAACTATCATCTCGGCTACAAACAGACCTTGACCATCAAACCCAAGGAGATGTATATGCGAGCGATCTTGAGGGATAACCTTACGCCGACCACCCTTGAGCGCCGGCTGGCTGGTTTATCTAGTACAACAACGAGCAAGGAGAATGGAACTAACGGCAAGTCTACTGAGGCTGAAGGCGGTGTTCCTATAACCGTCCTGTACGGTTCCAATAGTGGAACATGTGAGTCTTTGGCGCAGAGGGTTGCAACTGATGCCGCAGAGCATGGCTTCCATGTCACCAAGATTGACTGTCTTGACACGGCAAAGGGAAACCTTCCTGAAGATCAACCAGTTGTGATCGTCACCGCATCATACGAAGGTCAACCCCCCGACAATGCTGGGCATTTTATTGCCTGGATTGAGAAGACTGACCAAGAATCCAAGCCACTCAAAGACGTCTCGTATGCCGTTTTTGGCTGTGGTCACAAGGATTGGGTGCAGACCTTCCATCGCATCCCTAAGCTTCTCGACGGTAATCTCGAAAAGCTTGGCGCCGCTCGGATTGTCGACATGGGTGTTACCGATACATCTCAAAATATGGTCTTCAGTGACTTTGAGACATGGGAAGATGACATTCTGTGGCCTGCTCTTGAAGCGCGTTACAAGCCTGAGCGCAGCAATAAGGCTGCAGACAAGGGATTGAGCGTCAAGAGCTGTAACTTCAGGACCCTTACCCTTCGTCAAGATGTCAAGGAGGCAACAGTGGTCTCTACCAAGACGTTAACAAGTAGCGACGATGCAAAAGCCAAAAAACATATTGAGATACAGTTGCCCGAAGGCATTCACTACACAGTCGGTGACTACCTTGCTGTCCTGCCAATCAATCCCCAAGAAGTTGTTCGCCGGGCACTGAGGAGGTTCAAGCTTCCAATGGATGCTCATCTGGAGATATCGAGCAGTACACCAACTGCCCTCCCTACTGATACGTCTGTATCAGCGCTGGACGTGTTTGGCTCTTACGTTGAGCTTTCTCAGCCGGCGACCAAGAGGGTGAGAACATCAACAAGCAATCACACGCGGCATGAAACTAACTGACTGTGATAGAACCTCCTCCTCATTGCCGAAGCTGCATCCGATGCAGAAACTAAAGCTGCTTTGACCTCGCTATCTGAGGAAGATTATATCGAGGCGGTCAGCGACAAGCGTGTATCGGTTCTGGAAATTCTAGAACGGTATCCCTCTGTCGAACTTCCTATCAGAGACTTTTTGCAGATGTTGCCATCTATACGAATTCGACAATAGTAAGAATCTTATCGCCGTATCGCTTCACGCCTTGCTGACTTCTCTCTTCCAGCTCCATCTCCTCGTCTCCCTTATGGGATCAATCTCGCGCGACAATAACCTTCTCGGTCCTCAAAGGGCCCGCCATGTCAGGCCAAGGCACATATCAAGGCGTCGCCACCTCTTACCTCGAATCTCTAGCTGAAGGTGACACGATCCAAGTGGCCATTCGTTCGTCGCCTGCTGCTTTCAGCCTTCCCTCAAACCCGGAAAGTACGCCCATAATTTGCGTTGCCGCTGGATCAGGACTTGCGCCGTTCCGAGGTTTTATACAACAACGCGCCATGATATACGAGAGGGGTCGCACTCTTGCGCCGGCTCTGCTCTTTTTCGGCTGTCGTGCTCCTGACCAAGATGATCTTTACCGCGACGAGTTCGATAATTGGCAGAAGCTCGGCGCAGTAGACGTAAGGCGAGCGTACAGTCGACATGGACGGGATTGCAAATATGTCCAAGATCGGATCTGGCAAGATAAGGAGGACTTCATCGAGCTCTGGGAGAAAGGTGCTACGGTGTATGTATGTGGCTCGAGGGCGATGGCTGATTCGGTACGGGAGGTCATGATCAAAGTCAAGACTGAGATGGACAAGAAACTCGGGGGTGAGATGAGCTTTGACGAGGCAAGTAAGTGGTTCGATGAACAAAGGAATGTGAGGTATGTGATGGATGTGTTTGACTAGGTTGACGAGGAAGAGACACAGAGAGTGTAGGAGAATCTGCATTTGATATTTATAGGCAAGGTAAACAAGAGATATCATAGAATTATAGAAATAGAAAGGGGAACATGGATATTATATCGTTGGATTAAAAACAACATCCACGAGATATTTTCAACCTGTATATGGAGGGCATAATCAGCTTGTTCAGCCAATGAACAGTCTGAACAGAATTAGGCTTGTATCTCCAAAAAGGCGTTTTACTTACCTGAACCTGTGCTTGACCCTTATAGTGATAGCACTAGCGTCTTAGGCTTTTTAAGAGATAAGTGATAAACTCTGAGGACATCAATTAGGCAGACCGCAGAGGAAACATAGGTATACAGTCTATAGAATTGTCTAAAATCTTTTCTAAATATCTACTAGCCACGTATATAACCACTAATCTACTTTCAAACCAGAACTATGCCTGTAAAGGTTTGATGCTTATTTTTATATATCATATGCTTCTGTTTATTTGTATTATTATAATAGTATACAAATTTTTTAAGATCAGTAATGAAAGTTCCGTCGTTTTCTGAATTTAGGGCTAGTTTGATAGCTTTTTTAAATTGCCTGCACAGAATTTGTGGACGTGGTCCTAGTGTGGAGTCCTTGACTGCAATGCCGGCTGCATCAAGAGAGATGCTGTTGAGTGAGTTGCCGTGAGGGATCTCTCCTCGATCCGCCCAGTACAACTTGTCGTTCTTCTCATTGATATGCAGATCGATCGACTCAGGCAAGTTATCCAAAATGCAAGTAATGTCAGACCTGGAGTCTCCCACTAGTCGACTGATGTCAGCGTAGAACATGCGACCTTTGCCACCCTTCGAAGGGCCCTTTTGTGTCCAATAGAACTTGCCACGGCTGGGAAAAACAGCAATGCCGACACACCAGCTCATCACATCACAGTCAGCTTGATCCCTCTTGACTATGGCTTGTAATCCTGAGCCGTCACAGGCGCAACGGTACACGGCGCACCCTTCCGGTCGCAAAGGTAAACTTGTTTATGTTGCGTGTCGAGGCAGAGTTGTTTAGGAGTATTGACAACGCCTGGAGCAGCCACCACGGCGGTGTCAGTGCCGTCTGTCTTGGCCGAATAGACGGCTCCGTCAGGCGCACCAGGGCCGCCCATAGCTGTCCAGAACATACGGCCGATTGACCGATCAACGTCAATACCATCAGGCATAGCCTGTCCCGTGACCAAGGGCTTTGGTTCGCTGCCGTTTAAGTGTAGTTGCAAGACTTGGCCTGTGGTTGCACTCGGCTCTGGTGCCGCTAAACCAAGGTCGAGATCAAGTAATGTGGGACTCTTTACAACTGGGCCAGGCCTGCCAACTACATATATATAGTCCTCCAACGGTACACAAAGCAGGGTGGGATTTCGTAGCGTCTCTTAAACTGGTCTCGTCGTGATGGGAATGAATCTTTTTGCCTGTCGCGCTTTGACGTACTACTGTATAAGTGGGAGGTCAGGAACAGGCGTCGTGTTTTGTGCTGGAGCCTGTCCTGATGGTGTGATATCTTTTTTAGTACGAGAAGGTAGAGCGGCGTTGTATAGAGTATTATGTACCTGATAATTAGTACTGGAATGACGAGCTTGACCTCGATGTTGCGCATCTACTGAACTTATCAAGGTGTTCTTCACACTACTAATAATGTCGGCAGTCAAGTATTTCAAGCGCCAGAACCAGTATAACTTCGACGAAGTAGGCACTATGGGGGCATTGGGTACAACGGTCTAGTGCTGCGTTGCGTAGAGAAGAAGCAAGCCCTCAAGAAGCAGCCTGGATCGCCTTCCTGGCCTTCAATTTTCGAGAGTGTTGTTTAGTAGATGGGGGATCCTGACCCCTTAATAGCTGAATAATTAACGATCTAGGGGGCAGAGTCGCTGAAAAACACATACCGTTTAGATAGAAAATAAGGTCACTGTTCTTCTAATTTTTAAAGATTTGGAGTCGCACTGCAAGGGAGGATAATACCTTCCTCGGCATACTAAGTTCTTAATAAAAGAGGTACTTTTTATTTATGTGTTTGCGAGTCAAGGCCCCCCTTGCGGGAGTGGAAGTAACCACAGGAAAGACAATATAGAGCCCCCTACGAGTGGCATCCCCACCATCATCCGGCCATTAAAAGAAACGTGATAACTTTATCTTATTATTCCTAATTCTGCTTTCCCGCTCCCTCCACACCCTTAGCCACGTTGTTGACCAGACTCTCAACGCCTGTCCCGATGCCGCCCACCACGTTGCCGACTGGCTGCCCGATCTCTCCCGTCGCGCCTGTCAGCGTATTGCCCACGCCGCGCAGCGCTGCTCCTGTGACGTTACCGAGCGTGCCCACGACCCCGCCGACCGTGTTGCCTAGCGTGTTCGTGACTAACTGGACGGAGTCCGCGGTTTCGTTTTGGCCGGTAGCAGTGTTTTTTTGGTTGGATGCCATGGTGCTTGGGTACAGGGAGTGCTTCGGTTGCAATATTGAGGTATATTGGTGGTTGTCGTGGTGTTGAAGAGTCATTTGAAAATCTGAGGGGCTGTTGCCATTTATTAAGTCAACCTACACTACACTTTGTTGGAAAAGATGTTTAAACAAGTTGCCTCCTCGAAATGACGTCAACTAACACACTCCTAACTGTCACCTACTCCTGTCTATTGGATCAGATTTCCACAGTACTGCCCTCCTTTGCCTGTGATGACGTCCTGTTGGTGTCATTCCAAACTGTACGTGTACAGGATTGCCATACCTGGCCGAGCCCCTCTCGAGAATCGAGATCCTCGAGCGTAGGGTCAGTGGACTCATGAATCTGTTCAAGTAAAACTGCATGACAGCTCAAGCACTTCCCACTTGGCTTCATGGAGGCCAGTGAACTGCCAAGTGGCGGCGCCGTAGCATTGCTGCCGGGCATGGGATTGAGTAGGGGGTGGGAAGGAGGAAATGTGTCTGATTTCCTAGCCGAGCTAGTATTCATAAATCCTAGGTTTAGGTCTTTGAGCCTAACCCGGCTATCTGAAGGTTCACTTACGTTTAAGGCCTGGAGCCCAACCTGGCTATTCAAAGACTTATAGTTAGGTATGTGAGAGAAGGTAGTGTTAGGCATGGCAAGGCCAGCACTAGCACGAAGTAGTGATGTATAATGGGGCTGTTGGTGGGATGAGGACCTAGCTATTAGATTGAACCCTGAGGTCCATCGGTGAGCGAGAGAGCAGGTTGTCTTTCGAGATAGCCTAAGCAGTGAGCCGACAGGTGAGCTTATCTTCGCCTAGTTCTACTCCGTTAGCGAGGGCTCTCGATTGAGTCGGGTTATTGAAGCGGGCCTAGGTCCCTGAAGTGACAGATTGAAGCAAAGGTTAGAGAAAACGGTTCTGTTGCTTGTCTACTTCCAGTCTACAGAGTCGAGTTTGCTCTTTGCCCGCCCTTTTTTAACTTTTAGAAACAGAAACATGTCACCCTAAGTGCTTCCTCGCTGCAACTCCTTTAAACGTCATCCGGAGCGTCCTGCCCAGGGTTTGCCTCTTCATAGTGCATGCGCTTCACCAGCCGAAAGTATCCAGCAGCCAAGGCAGCACCGAGAGCTGGCCCAACCCAATAGATCCAATGATACCTGGGGAAGTCCGTACCAGCAACAGCGCAGCCAAAACTGCGGACGGGGTTCGCAGAGCCACCAGTGACGGATACTCCTGCGTAAATATAGTGTCAGAGCTCTGTATAGGATCTGGTACTCAATTGTGCAACCAAGGAGGGAGTATACTTACCAGGGATCAGAACTACAAATAAGGCGAGCCCAATGCCGATGGGCGCAATGAAGGTATCTCGAGACTTTTCAGCAGCCAGCATCAAGACAACGAAAATCAGCTGAGCTGTGAAGAACATCTCCAAGAACACGCCTTTCGCAATAGAAGTATAAGGTCCGAGTACTGTGTTGGCCTGTGCCACTGACCCTGGGAACATCGCATCGACAAGGCCACCCGCGCACATGGATCCGAGTAGCTGTGCAGGGACAAGGAACGCCGCGCGCAGCCAAGGGAGCTGTCCTGCGATGCATAAACCGAGCGTGACCTATGGTACTATAGTCAGACTTGAGTCTTCGTTATAACAAAGAAGAAGTGTTGTTTACTGCTGGGTTGAATAATCCTCCGCTGATCCGGTAGAAAGCCCAGACGTTGACCAGTAGAGAAAATCCGTACGATATTGCGATCCAAATGTCCGTAGTACTTGCCAACCCACCATTGACAGCAGGATATGGTGATTGCAGAACAGCCATCATGTTTCCAGCATAGCCAAAGTAGAGGAAAAAGAATGTCCCGACGAACTCTCCTGATGCGGCGACCAGGTGAGCATTGAATGTGCTTAGATGACGTCGTGGACGGCCTGGATCATCATGCCCATTTGCTCCAGCGGTAGGCCCCATTTGTCTCTATAATCGATGCTCCTTGGTTAAAAAAGTTTTTTAGTGTTTAATGCCGGGGCAGGAATTAGTTTCCAACATCAACAAAGAGGTAAGGGTTAAGATGGGTTTATATCTATCGAGAGTTAGATACGTAGTACTATTAACTAAATCTTTATATGTATGAAGCGTCCCGGAGATAATTCTCCTCTTATGATGCGTATAGCTTGGGGTATGACGTATACAAAACTGTTCTCTGGAAATCAGTGTGGCCGCCACATTGGACCAAAGAGTTAATTATGATAAGCTTATTGTCGCCTATGACATTAAGCATGCCCCTAGTTTATGCGCCAACCTCATTTAATGCAAAGACTCTCAATAATTACTAAAGCCACATTTGAGTAAAATGTTTTACTATTCATGCTTTTAAAAAGTTCTGATAGGTTAATTTGGGCATTGAGGACGCTCTTAAATCCTTTGGTTAAAACATCAGGGACTTGGTGGCCAAGCTCGCGTGCCTTAAGCGCGGAGGAGTATCGTCAAGATATACTAAATTCGCATCTTGTCCGAGGTGAAATTGCATAATAGCACCTCAGTTCAGTCTCAATCTAATTGATACGCTCATTCCACGTTACATTAACAGAATTCTGTCAAATACCGTTACTAATACAATTAGCTATGTGCTCAGCATATGGTCTTGTTTCTTGAAGTAGCTGTTGCTCTTGTCGCTGAATATGTTTAGCCTTTAATACAGTGTCCGTATAGACCTAGATTTTGCCAATGACTCTGGCTTCTATGCAGACCTCGATCTCCTAGATCTCCAGATAATAGAGACGTAGTTTGAGTAGTGGCTGTGCGTGATCCAGGAAATAATCGCGCCGGTGATGGCCTTGCATATGTTTGCGAAGCATACCGCTACGAACCCAGTATTAATTCACTTAGACGTGAAGGGGGTGACTATCCCGGTCTGACTAATCTTATTAGAGACGGTAGCGGCCTTCTCATCACCTTACACCTCTTGAGCATTAGAGCCTATTCCTTTATTGCGAGTCGTAGAAATATCGATGATTAACTGAACTGCTTTAATAATCGTTCTACTGTGGCTTATCTGTTCCTTGCAAGTGATCTGCATCTAGGGAAACGCGTCAACCATCGGGATGCCATGGTCTTCCTCGATCAACAGTGAACCTCAAAGCCGGCGTTCCGGCTTACGCGGTCATTGTATCTTACCATCTTGACGGCATACAATCCGTAAAGGAAAGTTATTTGCAGTAACACGGGCGCTTGAGAACAACGTCTCGCAGTTGTGTTTTATTTCGTCGACTTGGACTTTCGAAGTATTGCCACCGCGTCATCACTGACAATGCTTTATAATAATATTTGGAAAGTGAAATGATGGCATGTTGTGTGAGCCAGTACATGGAATGTACACTTATATAAAGAGTGGTGTTTACCCTAATCCCTTCAAATGACTACATTAACATATGTTCGATTGGTCTGCATCCCAACTCGACAACCATCCTATTCTGGACGAATACTCCTAAAGCAAAACAAGAGGCACATTTAGACTACAATTATGTGTTTCTTATGGCATAGGCACAAGGGTGATACTCTGGTATTGACTGGTCTTGGTTGCCGCCGTGACCGAGGGACCGAAACTTCGCACCGAGTCTATGCTATCGTGGCGATGATGATCTCAACGATGCGCTGCCCGGATCGACTGGCTGCATACTATCTAAGGATTGTAATCAGCATCATTAACAATCTTACCACCGTAACCAGGACGTAGGAACCAAGATTGAATACTTCACTAACTTTATCGAGACCAAGCTAGTTAACCGGAAACTCTCAAGCTTCGAGGTCAAGGAAGTACTAATAACTGAAGTGGTTACAGAGAGTACGTCCTGTTATAGTAACAGGAATAGGAACTGGAATATCTATAGCTATAAGAGGCCACCGACCCAGTTGGATGAAGTGCAGACATGCGTCGAGCACATCACGACTAACACCAGCACAATAGTGTCAATAGGGGCCAAAACAGTAACCTCAAACGTGATAGTGACAGCGATATACCTATAGGACCTAACAAGTTGCGGCGCTGCGTAGATCCTGTGCCAATCAGGGACGTCGCGGTGATCAAGTCGGTGTTCGACACCCTCACTTAGACCGTTTTTAATGTGGTTGACGTCTGAGTGTATGTGTTTGCGGGTGAGAAGATGTACCTGACATTGTTTACTATTCCTCTGTGTTTAAGACCTTTGTAATTTGTTTAATGAAGCTATATTTAACTAAAAACCTAGTCATTAATTACTACTAAAACTCCTTTAATTAACTTTTCTACTAAATACTATTAGCTTATTTAACTTTTTCCTCTTATAATCTCTTTAAATAACATAATTACCTTACTAATTAACTTATCTTTAATAATTTAAATTATTATAATATATACTTAAGCTTACTTTTACCTTCTTACTTTAAATACTTTATTAACCTCTTTTTTATTACCTTTAAATAGCTTATTAATAATCTTATAATACTTATTTTTTATATATTTAAATTTTTTACTTATAAAGATAGTCTACATAATATGCAAACAAGACAAACAAGCAAGTAAGACAGTATACTATATAGCTAGAAGAGCCTACCTTATGCTCCCTTAAAATCTTAAATAAAATAGCTACAAATCTAGAAAAAATATAATTAAGCTTAGTATATATAGAAATTATAAGAAATATTTTTATTAGACTTTTAACTATTATATTTTATAGAGAAAAGCTTAATTATATATTATAAAATTTATTTTAATTAAAATAATATAAATAAAATAGTAGAAAATCTAAGAAAAATATATTATAAAGATTATATAGTTAAATATTATATACTTTAATCTAAGCCTTTTTAAGCTTAAATCGACCTTTCTATAGGCATTTAAAAACCTGCTATTAAGGTAAAAAGTATAGTATCTTGCTTACTTGTTTGTCTTGCTTACTTATTATAGAAGTTATAACTTTTATACCTAAATATAATAACTTTTAAAAAGACTTTATTATTAAATTCTTGTTTTTAATAATTATATATAAGACTTAAAAGTAGTTATATTTACTTAACTTTTTATATTATCTAAAATAATTATATTAAAAAATATTTTAAATTAAAAATATAATATTAATTCCTTTAGCTACCTTATTACTTATTAATAATTAGGTATTATTACTAAAAGTTATCTTAAAAGTAATTTATATATATATATATTATATACTTTATTATATTTTAAAAAGTTAAGTTAAATTATATAAAAGGAAAAATAATAGGCTTTTTATATTCTATTAAAACTAGATTTCTTACTTATTATAATAACTAACTTTATAATTTAAAGCTCTATTTTAGGCAGCAGGGAGGGCAACAAGTATATTACTTATATATATTAATATATATTCCTTATCTTTATATTTAGGCTAAAGCTTCTTTTAACCCCTTAACCCTATTACCTTACCATAGTTCACTGTTCTAAATAATAATTGCTCTTAGTATTGCACATCTAGTGCATAAACCTTAAACCAAAGAGGCCCTTGAATAGTGGGAGGCATATTGAGCGTAGTGCTGTTACAATTAGTGGATATTTTTACAACCTTGAGTTTCTCTACGTACATTAACGTCACATCTAGATCAACAGCTGCTTCTTAAAGTAATCTAATACAGGCGTGGGAGCATTAATATTAATAGTGCCTTGTGTTAGCGTAGCTATTCTACTATCTGTTCCCAAGTCTACACAAATGTACAAAGGCAATGTTATATGAATCCATTGGTGCATTCTTAACCATGATCTCCCTGGCCTCTAACCCCGGCCGCGAGTTGATCTCCGTCACAATATTGTTCATCATTCTTCAGCAATACTTGATCCGTTACATCTGTGCACACAAATAAGCTATCAGTCAGTGTCGACGAAACCAGTGCCGTGCCCCTCGAAGCGCTTTATTAACAGCTTCCAAGACGTCTACTGTACTCCTTTTAATCCAGATAACAGTTCAGCTAAGCCCACAGGCATTAGTTCCAAACCTTACTCATCCAATTTAGCGCTCTCATAAAATTATTTCTAGAGCCTCTCCAGCAAATCACTCAAGGCATCGATGTAGACACGACCGCGAAGTGGAAATCCCATGCCGACCCAGCAGGTAACAGATCCATGAGACTTTGACGGAGCAGTCATGCGTTTTTAAGATCTGCGCAATAAGCATAACGCGTGGCTTGGCCATTGAGGGACTTGAGGAGCAAAAAGAGTCACTCTGAGACGTAATTGCACAATTCCTCAAAGTCGGTTAAAATGACCAGACATGATATCAACGGTAATCGGATGCCTGGTCATGAACATGTCGACAAACGAATCTATTCTCTTCCCGCAATCCTCATGTACCATTCTAAGGGTAGTCGTTATTTTAGGCGGGGTACTCGAGTATTCCCAAGGTAAATTAAATGCATGATACTCTTTGTTCTTCAATTGAAGACCCCGGATAATTGCCAACAGAACTGAGCCGACCGTTCTGTAATAAACCCTCTTGCAAATTCTCCCAAGCGTTGCAAATATGTGAAAAAGGAGAGCTGTCGATGTGACTGGTAAAAAAGATTCAATGCCGTTTTGCCCCTGAAGTGTTGATCTCTGGAGGATCCGTTAGCTGAGTACCTTGTAACATTGGTTGGTAAAGTGCCGCTACCCTCGCTGGAAGAGCAACGATAAACATCACAAGTATCCCACCGAAGAATCAAGGTTGTCTCTTCTTGGGCCTGAGAGGTTATAAAGAACACCTAAGATGTGGTGGTGGTTGCAATTGGCCAGACCTTTGGAAAGACCTTTCCTTCTCACCGATTTACAAGATTGTAGCTTTCTCTTTCAGCAGAATTAAACGAGCTAACTTCATGCCTACAGGAATGATATCTCTGAGTAATAAGTCCTCCCATTTGTTAAGGTGATCTTGCGCTCAAAAGCCTCTCCACACTTGTCTTCTAACAGTAAGAAGGGATTAGACTAAACGACATTAATAATGAAAAGAATAAGGAACGAGCCAAATTCAGTGATTTACAAGAGTATCTCGCATTTTGAAGGCTGTCCTTGTCACTGAACCTTCCGCAAATTTATTCAAGAGGTGAGCGCTCCACCTCCCATCGACTTACCTGGATTATAATATATACATCAGTCTGCAAGCTGAAGACGCTCTGGCCGTAAGAGCGTGTACAGTTAAGCTTGCTGGAGGCAATGCGGGTGCCCGGGAGAACGGGGTTAGCTTCAAGAAGGGCTACCTTGCTTGTTTGGTAGATGAGGCCCTGGAATTAAAGCGGGCGTCTGCGGCAGTCTAGCCCTATAAGCCAGTGAGAGAGTATAATAAGCCACTAAATGAGGTCTAAGCCAACTCGGAGTTAGGTCCTCTTACGATCCATGACATTGTCTTAACTAAATAACAGGACATGGGCTTCTTAAATCGTTACTCGTGTTTTAACGTTTTCCCGTTCCAGCCACTGCATCAAAAGTTGCCAACCAAGACCAGGAAGCTATTTAATTTCAATCTTAACAGACCTTATATTAACATTCATCAGGTTAATGCTCAAGGCGACTAGTCCAATGCCTTATTTGTTTATCACGAAAATCTTATCAAGATATTACATAAATAAGACTCAGGGAAAAGCTTATTTAACAATATAGACTTCAGCGCATTAAAAAGCATAAGATCTATTAATACCACTACAGCCAGCAGTAATAAATAATACGTCGTTAGAGCAATAAGTATATTAACTAGGGGCCGGTGGCGTAATAACTAGGCATTACTAAGTTAATCCCTTTAGCTAAACCTTAAATGCTAAAGTTTATAGGTTTAAATATTAAAGCTCTTAACCCTCCTGGAGAAAATTAACTAAGGGAAATTATTATTAAATTAAGGTCCTAATTACTTAATAAAAATTATATATTATAATAAGCAGGTTATAAAACTAATAAGGTTTAAAATAAATTTAAGTTAATTATAAGTTTTAAAAAAGTAAGATTTATTTTTATATAATTTTTTTATATATAATTTAATTAATTAAATTAAATTATTAACTTAATTTTTCTTTTTCTTAATTAATTAATTAAGTTATTAAGTTATTAATAAAAATCTTATAAATAAACATACTAAATATCATTCATTAGCGACACCATTAACTTATTTAAGTTAAACAAATCTATCTTAACTATACAAGGCAAGCGTTAAGGGATATATTTATCCCCCTCTGGGGAGCCTTTCCGCCAAAGCCATTAGCTATAGTACAGTAACATCTTGGGTGCAGTGTCGTACAATTCAGAGCCCCAAGAGGAGTTGCGATATATACTGACCTCACCTTCTTGCTTATGCAATACTTGTCTCCTTTACCCTACAGAAATACATGATGGAGAACACGAAGTGACGTGTCAGCTAGGCACAGTTGTGGTGGTCCATCTTGACTTGTTTCCTTCCGATTGGTTCGCTTTATTTGAGCGGTGAATAACTCACTAATGAATAAGAGATATATTGTGGAGCAAATGCGGAGCCAGCCTAGCTCACCGTTCGAACTTTAAGAGCTTAACAATCTCGATTTCTTCTAGTAAGTCTTTCTTCAGGACCCCTCGATCATGATTCCTAATGCGAGAGCATGGGACATCCGTTCAGAGATATTAAGCCCCGTAGCCGATGGTAGACCGTCTACTCCTCCAAGAACATGGAACATTGACTCAGCAGTATTGCAACCCATGCCTGCTGGTAATGGACCGTCTACTCCACGTGCCACCTCCGAAGACAATACGCTCAGGCGATGGCTTGAGTCAACAAGCGCAAACCTGGACACTTCAATACCCGATGAACCAACACCATCCTCTTGTCATTACGAAGCTATACCCGATACCAGCCACTCTGTCGCCTTCAACCGTAAATCTGATCCTTATGCAAGAGGCATATATCTGATTCTTGACGTCTCACGAAGTCGTGCTTTGACGTGTCACAGAGGTCAACTACGTCTCGAGGCCATCGACCTAGACGACCGTCAACGATACATCTCAGAACAAGCTCAATGGCTTTGCACTGAGCGGAATGGCTTCAAGGGTTTCAAGAATGTTGCGGAAGGAGGGTTCTTGGGACACGATTTGTGGTGGGATTTCTACGCCAAAGCTTCGTGTCATAGCCTTTGGGAGAGCTTCACTATTGCTAGGCGCGGAGACGATCTGTATTGGATACAGATTCTTCATTGGTGGACGCAGTGGCAGGTGTCTGTGCAGGGTGATGGGAGGGGGGTCTTTGCGGAGCGGGATGGAGGGACGTTATGGGAGTTCGTTGAGATTATTATCTTCTGAATGGGGAAATTGCTGCGTACTGATATTTTCTCCGGATCGACTAAGACTACTAATAGTGCTGAAAGAGTGAAACAGATGTGAATATTACGTGTAAACGTCAATGCGTCATAGGTTAGCACGTATTGGAGTGAGATGACATGATTTATAATGAGAAAGGGCATTGCAATGAAGCATCTTGTGTCAATAGTGATATTTTAGCTTGATGATGTCAGAGCTAAAAATAAAAAGGATATGTTATGTGCCTGACTAGAGTCTTGGCAGAGAATGGATATAAAAGTAATTTTGCTCGCGTACATAGGAGTTTGTAATTAGTTGGATTCTAAGTCTAGAATCCAAGTAGCCTGCAAAAGCACCAGCAATCTATGTAGCTTATGAATCTAAGATAACAAGATCTCAAGTGATTCATGAGAATGATATAGAATTAGAGGATGTCTTGAGATGTAGATACTGCATTTATAACTAATCTTTCTACACTCACAGCTTGCGTGCGATGTTGTTAAATATATTATTTAAAAGTATTATTTGTTTGAATTATTTTATTTAATTTTATATATTTATTATAACCTCCTTAGAGGCTTATATTACTTAAAGAAATAATAGCTTAACTTAGAATTACTAACTTATATGCCACAGAACCTATAAATATAAACTTCTATTAGGTTAACACAGCCCTTCCATGGAGAAATACAACGCATTTTGCATTTCTGTTTTCGAAGCCTAGATACAAATACAATGCATTTCTAGAGGGGGGATTTAAGGCAGAGATAAACACATGCTAATTAGTACAGAGGTATAAATACGCCGCATTTTAAGAGGTACATACTTAAGTAGGGTCGCCCATCTTGCAACGCTATAAGGCCTCTTTCTAGTGCATAACCATTATTCTTAACCTCCCAGTTCAGCTCAACGCTGCGATTCAGATCGGCTGCCACTGCGCAAGCCAGACTGCAGGCATCCTAAAGAACAACCTATATAGTACCCATCTATTTATTAAGCATTAGACCACGCCTTCAGATACCACTTAGCATAAACTTCAAACCAGTCACATTTATCGCATCAGTCATCATGTCCAAGTCCGCCTGCATCACCAGGCTTATCTGGAAAGTCCACCCACTGAAGTAGTTGTGGATATTCTATGCTGTTTTCTGGGTTTCTGCTTATTGCTCTCTGCTATCGAGGCATGCAGATACATGCGAAATATACATCAAGAACACTGTAGACCCATTCTTTTTACAACCCTTCGGGGCATCAGGGCCGCTGTGTCATCCGATGGCCTCATCCCTGTTTCTTCCGATGACTTTTGCTGAGCTCGAACGCATAATAGTTTTCAGGGTGTCGTGGCAAGTCTGTATCAGGAAGTATAGTAGGAGGCCCAGCGTTATAGAAGATACTTATATCAGTTATACTTGGCTATCATGAGGAACATTGCGGCAAGGGAAGATGCTTAAGCTATCTATCATGCCGCACTGAAGCTCACTAAAGATCGATATTTCTCACTTCGCCTCATTTCTACCGAGAACAAGTCCTCGCTTCTAAAACTTAGACCAGCTATCGCAATGTCGATCTTTTCCAAGAAATACACAAGTACTGAGACCTCTTTTCAAGCCATGACCGACTTGACAGCATCGTCTCTTCCTAGATGTGCTGCTCCAACAACCGCACCATCATCGTCTATAAACGCTTTATCACCAAATGCCAGTGCAATCTCCTCGAGTGTATGGCCTGCCGTCTCAACATAATAAAAGTATGCAAGTCCAACGGATATTAGACAGAAGCCCGCAATGATCACGTAGTAGTATCCTCCAATGCCATCGAATGCGTCCGGGGCCGACATACCGATGGCAAAGTTGAACAGCCAGTTGGAGCATGTAGCAAGCGCCATGCCTTTGCTTCGAGCGCGTAGTGGGAAGACTTCAGCAGGTAGCAACCATGGAATTGGGCCCCAGGTGAAACCGTAGATAGCGTTGTAAATGACAACGAAGGCGTAGATGCCGTGGGCTCGTGTGTTAGAGTTGGGGATGTGGGCTTCTGTAAAGGCACAAACGATGCAAAGGGCGATGGCCATAAGGATTCCTGTATCCGTCTATCGTTAGCTTGGTTTAGAACATGCCAAGGATGTGTACTGACCACCTAGAATCAAGAGCGGACGTCGTCCCCATCTATCAGCCAACCACCAAGTAAGAACCGTAGCAGAAACATAGGGGATAGAGTTGGCAGCTGTGTAGAGCAAGGACTTTTCCTGGCTCATACCGGCCTTAGCAAGGGTTGTAGGTAGATAGAACGAGATGACATTGATGCCGTTGAGCTGAGCAAACATCTGCGCCGTAATGCCAACAATGGTACGTTTGCGATAACGAGTAAACATCTCTAGCCAAGTTGACTGTTTCAAAGTTGCTTCGTAGCGCACAGCCTCGTCAATCTCCAGCATGACCTGCTGGACGTGCTCCGCTTGCGTATTCCCATCTGGGGTGTGCAGATCCGCGACTGTTTGAAGGCATTCTTTTGCGAAACCGTTGCGCGCCAGCCAGCGGGGAGTCTCGGGAAGAATAAAGGACATGGAGAAAAGGATAAATGCAAGAGCCATTTGGATAAAGTAGGGTCCCTGCCATGACTCGCTTTTGGGAATGAGATAGTAGAAGCCAAAGTCAACCCAGGTCGAAAGTGCGTAGCCGCCAATGAGGAATGTATATTCGACACCAACCATGAGGCCACGACGGTGCGGTGCGGCGATCTCAGTCTGGATGACTGGAACAGTCATGGAAAGGAAGCCAACGCCCAAGCCCTGCAGAGTGCGACCGGCAATGAATGTCTTGAAACCAGGGGCAAAGGCTTGAATAAAGGCGGTGGCAAAGTAGATGAAACCGCCTAGCCGTACACATCTCTTTCGTCCTATCATGTCGCCGAGGCTGCCAGCAATAAGGGACCCGAGAGCCGCCGAGACTTGAAGGCATGCTACGAGGATGCCTGTAATTGAAGGATCGATATTCTCGCTCGTTCCGTCCGCACCGCCGTATTCAGAGAAGATCCTTGAGAGAAACACTGGATTGACTAGAAGACCGGCCACGATACCTATTTGCGGTGTCAAGATAGAGTAAACGCCACCATAGAAGAGCTATAACTCACCCTGATCATAGCCGAACAAGGCATCACCAAGACTTCCAAATGCGCAAGTCATCCAGAGGAGAGGCTTGCCTTTAAAAGGATAGCGTGCATGAACGCTCTTTGGCTTCAACTTGGACTCAAGCCATGAGACTTCTGCGATGGGGAGGTCCTCGCGGTTGGCGCGAGTTGGAGCAGTCTCCATAAGAGTCGGTGACGGTGGCTTATCCATGATGTTTAGTTCGAAGGTCAAAGAATCTTATTGTGATAGAAGAGAGGAGTAAAATGTGTACTCCAGATTTTCCTCCGCAAAATGGAAAGTCTGGGGCCCCAGATTATATAGAGTTGAGCATGTTCCTACCTCTCCCGCATCATGATCAGACAGACGCCATGACTCTGGGGCAAACCCCAACTTGACCAGAAGCATGAGTTTCTTTGGTGCTTAGCGGGGAAAGTGTCATGGGTTTACAACGTTTGCCTGCAACGCTAAGTCATGACTCGCCATGATTCTAGCCCCTGCTTAGCCGTCAATCACCGAGCTAGATAGTTGGGAGAATTGGACGGAGAGTGGGTCTGGTCGGTAAGACTAGTCAATAGTGGAACCCATTGGAGAGAAGTAACATCCGCCGGAACCGTAAATGCAAGTAATGACGGTCACTCTGGAGTCTACTTCGGAACCGTACCTTTTTCGCTTTGGTAGGCACTGGGCGAGGAGTAGAGCATGCGTTTGTCATGTTATTCATTTATTATATATTGTTTTCTTCATACATTCAACCCGTCCATGTAGAGTCCCAAAGCCAGAACAATCCATTCGCTCCATAGTCTACTCCATTTCCATGATGTTCCAGTGACTCTGTAGGTTCTTGAAAGCCACCAGGCGGGAACCATATCTCCTGCTGGGGCTGCGGTACCGGTCCTTGCTGCGAAGCTTCATTTCTTGGAACCGACATGAAAATGGGTTGAATAGAATCGTCATAGAATGGTGGAATAACTGGAACAAATGATATTAGTCAGTTGGGAACACTGCCAGGTAAGAAAGGTTAGCTCACTCTGTTGCACCGACGCCAAACTCTCGTTCAATCGCTGCACAATGCTCAGATTTGATCCGGCTGATTTATCGGTCCGTTGATCCGTATTCAGCGCCGCTTCCAAGGGAAGGCGAAGAGTGTGCTCCATCGGTATGGGGCTATGATTCGTGTGATCTCGAAGTGGATGCTCCATGTGGCTGTTCATTGCCCCTGACTTGGATGGCGCCGGACCGAGCATGGCTTCTCCCTCACGCCGAAGGAGTAGGAATATGAGATTTTTGAGCACAACACTGCTCTGGCTAGCCAACGCTGACCGCTGGCCCAGTCGCTCCTGCAGTTGAAATACTCGCGTGATGGTCCGCTTGACTGCTTGGGCAGGATCTGAAAGCGGATCAGAGAGGGCCACCAGAGTCAGCACAATTGCCGCGTGAAATAGGTTCATGGCCATAAACGCTACAAGGTGGCTGTCAGTGGCGAGTTCGGCGAGGTATGGCAGTTCGGTGATTCGCGCAGTCCGAACTGCTGCGCTCCACCAATACTCAGAGCTTGCATTTGCTTCAAACCTGGGCGACTGGCCGCTCTGGGATGGGGAGTTGCTGCTGTGTGGAGGTAAATGCTGCGCCCTTGTCTGAGCCAAGGGGGAGCCAACATCAGTGACGCTGCCAGGAGTCTGAGTAGACAGGTTCTCAATTTGACGAGCCAGAAATGGCCGATGTAGCACAATCATTACGTTGTCAAATGTCAACTGTAGCGAGAGAGACTGTAACTGATGAGCCCGAATGTCCCATTCGGTAGTGCTTGGGTGATAGTCTCGATTCAGGTCCAAAGACAGGAATGATGGCAAATCGCGTCGCCAAGCCAACAGCTTTTGCGTCACATCATTAACTAGCGACCGATACTCGGCGTCGAAATGCTGACCGGCTGACTGTGCTGACAGAGAGCCGAATATTGTCTTCAAGGCAGGGGAAGCCAGGAGGTATAGCGTGGTCAATTGGGTCTGGTACGGTGAATATCGGACACCGAGCGACCCTTGTTCAATGGACTCGGCCTTAAAGAAGGGGGACTCGATGAACTCAGCGGGCATCCCCACGTTGCAATCTTCATCATTAATACTTAACGGTCGGCCGTACGAGATGGAAGCAAACCTGTATCGTCAGCATCGCTCAGAGAGTGGGGGTGTTTGGTTTCGTACCTATCCCAGGTGTAGATGGTCCACCATACTCTTTTGCGCTCTTCGACATCATCGACGGATCCACGGCTTAGATTACGATGCAAACCCATAGCGTGCGATATCTTGATAGTTGCGCCCAACAGGGCAAACGAAAGGTTAGGCCGACCATGGTAGACATGATGTGATCCCAGCAGGATGAGGGTCTGAACAGCGGCAATGGAGTGTTGGTCCATGACGTGAACAAGGCGAGACTCAACAATCCTGAGAAGCTCATCGCTCCAGAGGCGCCATTCTTCGCCCCCTTCTTGATCGGGCTTTTTTGACCTATACCACGCTGCCATGCATAGAATAATTGAGAGTAATGTCAAGAATGGCGCCTCTGCGGGATACGCGTAACTATCTTTGATAGACTCTAGGCGTTTGCGAAATCTTGGTTCGTAGATTACCAGCGAGAACCAGTGGACAGATTCGAAATAATCTTCTAGTAGTGAATCAATCTCATTCTGTTTGGGAAACCGGCCACCCAAAATGGTGGATATCGGTAAACGTTGTTCGCTATACCTCATCAGAGGAGTCCTGGCACCACATGCCCCGTCTGGAATAGCGGAGCATTGGTGTTCGTCGATGGTCTGGCTTCCTAGTCTGTAGATCTAACATGACGTGTGAATTAAGATTAGGCAAGCAACGAGGGCGGAATCCGTACTTTTCGAGCAAAGCCCATGGCTGATTCTGACTCTCCATAATCTAGCGGTACCCGCGAGCCGGGCCGCTCTGCTGACTCCGGAACATTTTCTTCCTCAAAACTCTCAGCAGAAGTATTTTCACGGCTAATTGAAGGCTGTTGAGTGGGTGGCGCTGAGGGGGGCAGGGCATTGCTGCTGCTCCTAGATTGAAGGCGTCTTTGATGTGTTATTGTCAGACTTATCACAAGGAATGCAGATAGTCATTCACTTACTGTCGGACCTTCGCTCGACGACGGTGACTGTTGGATCTGGCTCTGCCCTTGCATGCTTCATCCAACGGCGCTGGCTCGCATTCTACATTGGCCCTTACGCAAAGGGAGCAAGGCCGGAAAGAATCACACTATGTGACTATCAGCCTGATTGGCACGTCAAAAAGAAAAAGGAACATACTCTGCTTTTGTTCCGACGGCATCTGCGACATGCATTGGAAACCCTCGTAGGAAGCTGGCGGTTGGCGACCGGTACCGAGGAGCCATTCTCCGCCAGCGGTTCTGTAGGGTTTGGCATAGCAATAGCAATTGTCAAGCCGACACAGATCGGATGGAGAGCTTTCTGGGGCAACTACTGCAATTGTTCACTCCACGTAGGAGATGTGTAGCGGATCGGAACTTGCCATACAGTCATGGAAATGTTCATGTTGAAAGGTTACGGAACCGTGAGCCTTTACAGATCCAAGCCAGCGAGCAGCAACATTAGCTTCCGGCCGTACAGCAGATTCTTAGACGGCTGCCTGGTCAAGGCAAAATGGAGAAGCGCTATGAGAACATTATGACCAACCGTTTCGGACCGACTTGTCACACAGATGTTGGGCTAAACGGTTCCGAGGCTGCGGGGATTTTCCAAGACCCGTTGGCCTGGGGCCCTAGCCCCATACCAGCAAGCTAGCTTAGTCATAAAAGTGTGAGTCTCTCAGATATGTTTGGCTCGCCTAAGGCCCTAGTCCCACAGAAGTCGACAGGTACAAACTTGGACTTGGATACTCTAGGTATAGCGCTCCCACACAGTACAATGTTCGCTGGAAGCTCCGAAGGTATCCGCTAGGAGAGGGTTCCGCCGGATGATGCGATGGACAGTGATGAAAGAAAAAGAATGCGGAGAATATTCTCAGGGTCGATTGAGGGTAGCATCAAGATATACTGATAAATCCCGGGCTGGAGTGTACTTCGTACTAGAAATCCGGGGTACAAAGGCTTGACTTTCTACATATCACCTTGGGCAATCATCAAGTTTGTACTGAAAGTGCCTATACCTGTCCGAAATTCCATTGCTTCTGTTTCACTAAAGCTTCAAAACTGCTCAACTCTCCGACCGAGATTTATCAGCTGCTCTACCTCATATACTCAACGCCATGCCTGCAGAAGTGACAATTCAAGACGACGGTCCGCCCAAATCGAGAAATGTGAGCTACATACCCCTGAGATGTTTGTTGACTTGAGCAGCCCAGGTTGGCTGACACAAAAACTTTGCAGAATCTCTCCTTTTTCCTCAACAAACCCCACGAAGTCAAATTCGCCCAGCGGCCGATACCCCAGCTCTCATCACCCAACGATGTCCTTGTTGCCGTAAACTACACGGGCATCTGCGGCTCAGATGTGCATTACTGGGACCACGGAAGAATCGGCCAATTTGTTGTGCAAGAACCTATGGTCCTGGGCCATGAATCTGCCGGAACCGTCGTCGAGGTCGGCAATGCCGTGAAGAGCCTTAAGCCAGGCGATAGAGTTGCACTTGAGCCCGGATACCCTTGTCGGCGTTGTGGCAACTGTTTGGCGGGTCGATACAACCTCTGTTGCGATATGGTCTTTGCGGCTACGCCTCCCTACCATGGAACTCTGACAGGCTTTTGGGTCGCGCCATACGATTTCTGTTATAAACTGCCCCAGACTGTTTCTCTACAAGAGGGAGCCTTGATCGAACCGCTTGCGGTTGCAGTGCATATCATCAGGCAAGGCCGAGTAACACCTGGCAATAGTGTTGTGATTATGGGAGCCGGGCCAGTTGGCCTTCTCTGTGGAGCAGTTGCCAAGGCATTTGGTGCAAGCAAAATTGTCGGTGTCGATATTGTGCAGTCAAAGCTCGAATTTGCGAAGGAGCTGGCTTTCACACATACACATCTATCTCAAAGACTTTCGGCCGAAGACAACGCGACGGCTCTACTTGAGAATTGTGATCTTGGACAAGGCGCTGACGTTGTGATCGATGCAAGTGGAGCAGAACCTTCTATTCAAACGAGCCTATATGTCGTGAAGACTGGAGGTGTGTATGTTCAGGGTGGCATGGGCAAGGCGGATATTGCATTTCCTATAATGGCGATGTGCCAAAAGGAGGTCACAGCAAAGGGCAGCTTCCGATACGGACCTGGTGACTATCAATTAGCTATTGAACTTGTTGCTAGTGGTCGAGTTCAGGTCAAGAAGCTCATCAGTGGTGTGATGGATTTTGATCAGGCTGAAGACGCATTCAAGAAGGTCAAGCAGGGACAGGTGGTGAAGATTCTGATTGCTGGGCCTAATGAGCCTGCGCAGGCGAAACTAGACCTAGCGCTCAATGTCAATGGCGAGGAAAACGGCGCATATACCGGGAATGGGTGCTGTTAAAGAATAGGGGAATCTTTGGTACTTGTTAAACCACTGTGCCAAAAACAGGGCATGCCACTTAGTTAGTGACATTCTAGGTAAATTGGGATATCTCCGGTTCAACAGTACTCAAGTCTATATTATTATAGCAGCTCCAGTTTTAAGTATAATGGCATTACTCTATCTTTATTTCCAAACTGTAATTAAACTTCTCACAGCATTCAAATTTATAACCTTCTGTATAGTCGTCGGCAATAACCGGAATAATTAAGTATTAAATCTAACAGGGGGGGTAGACGACGGCGATGCGACGCGTTTCGCGTTTCGGATTTCTGATTGTATTAGCGTGGTACGCGAAACGCAATGAGCTTCCATAAGGGGGAAAATGGTGCGAAAATAGTAGACGGTCATTGGTCAAAAACAGGCAACTCAATGCGTTTCTGCTGATAATTCTTGAGTAGGGTGATAAACTCATAGCGTCGCAGCCAACACGAGGTTAGGAACGGACCTGCATTCCACCAATCGTATGCTTGAAAGAGCGCTAGCTAAACGGGCTTCCCCTCTTTTCCATATACCACCTTCTGATCAGGCTCTGAGCAAAGTTCAAGCCACAGTAGGGTTTTCGCTCTTCATTAGTTGACTTTGCTTCTTTAAACAGGGACGAAAGATTGCGTGGTGTCGCTGCGAATTTGTGTCTCCAAACCCAATACTTAAGTTAGCTTATAGTAACGCATTGCTGGCGGGAGGAAATAGTGAGTCATTACTGCTCGCATGCATCACATGTTAGAGCTTTGTCGTAACGATTGTTTGTTGGCCAAGGCCGCAGTCCCCATAGAAACAGAACGCTTGATTGGCTAGGGTACCCCATCCCGGTGACTGTTGGTACTGTTCGTGTTACACATCTTCCTGGTGAGAGAGGAGAGAGGAGAGAGGAGACAACAACACCACAGCACAATGAATCATTGGCTACTGCTTGTGGTTACAAATAGGGCGTGCCTGCGGGGTTAAATCCTACCGCCCCTCCGTTCTTAGGGGACAAATCTAGGTCAAATATCTTCTCTAACCTCAACACCCTCTACCTACGAAAGACCTCAGCGCGCACCTGAAGCAGTTTAATGCTTGGTAAAATGGCTACAGTCGGTGCAGACCCTGTCATAAACGTCGATGTACGACCTCTTCTCCGCAACTTTGCACGATATGAACATGAGCTAACCCCCAAATCAAGGTTGACGACGATCAAGACTCAGCGGTCGAAGATGTATGGATGCATGGCTTCTTTGCTTACCCCTGATGTGTAGTGAAAGAATATAATTGCTGATACAAACGACGACATAGGACAATACGTCATCAACTGCTAGTGTGACCAGCTCTATCCTCAATTATCGATTCGAAAACGGGAGAACATACCACGGGTACAAGGACGGAAGTAGGTTGCACGCATTTATCCTTTGTAAGATTTCTAGGACTCACACCTTTTCCCACCTGCTGTAGAGTACTATATGCCCAATGACGAAACAGAAAACGACAGACTAGGTAATATAGAATGCTCCTCCACTGTCAAAGATGCTGACACTTGAACTTTTCAGACTTGCAGCACAATCTGTTCCTCCTGACTTTTGCTAACAAGCTTGGTCTCTCCCCGCCGAACCTTCCAGACTTCAAGACTGGCCGAGTTCTGGACCTGGGTACCGGTACAGGCATTTGGGCGATCGACTTTGCTGACGAACATCCCGAGGCCGAGGTGAGAGGAAGCACCTGCGCCTTAGAGCAAAGAGCGACTAAAACTAATAATTTGGCTAGGTGATAGGGGTCGATCTGTCTCCTACCCAACCGGAATTGTATGAGATAAGTCCTCACATGGAACATGGATAACTACTCAAACTCGAGCAGCGTGCCTCCGAATGTAAAGTTCGAGATTGACGATATCGACGAGGAATGGACTTATTCTCTGCCATTTGATTATATTCACAGCAGAATGATGAACGTCTCAGTCAAGAACTGGCCAGAGTATTTACGCAAGATTTTCAAGTGAGTCATTTTATTGTTTGGTTAATAGGTCGGCAAGCCCTGATATGCATAGAAACCTTGCTCCGGGCGGTTACGCTGAGCTCCAGGACGTCGATGTAATGATGCAATCAGATGATAACACACTTACCCAAGATCATGCTCTTTGGAAATGGGGCGATTTTCTGGCTAAAGCTGGACAGGAGCACGGAACTCCTTTCATCGAGACTAAGCGACTGAAACACCTTATGACAGATATCGGGTTCATCAATGTCAAGGAGACGCAATTCAAATGGCCGTCAAATCGCTGGCCCAAGGATAAAAGATTTAAGGACCTTGGAGAGTGGAGCAACCTAAACACAATTAACCTTCTTAACGGACTTTCAATGGCTTTGTTTACAAGATGCCTTGGCTGGACCCCTGAGGAGGTTAATGTTTTCCTAGTTGATGTCAGGAAGGATTTAAACAATCCGAAAATCCATGCCTACTGGTCAATGTATTTTCTATCACCCCCTTTTTCTTCTTAATGTGCTGATACTTTGTTAGCCGTTCAGTTTACGGAAGGAAGCCTGAAGCTTAAGAATTGTGCGTAAGCGGATAGAGCTCTCTGGCGATGTATATGGAAAAGGCGGTATTGTTACTTTATATATAGCTATGGCATTCCGTCTCTCTTAATATTATTAACTTGATTCTTTAAGCTAATATTTAAGTTTTATAATTTCATATGTATAAATATTTGAAAAAATAAAAATAAATTCTTTTGTATTATTATGAATCTTTTATAAAAACATTTTTTAAAATTTAAAAAAGTCTCTTATTATAATAATTCTATAATATAAATATATCTCTTATGGCTAGAATTCAAATCTATTTATGAAGTTACTTTTAATATAAGGAATTTAATCTTTTATTCTGCCCTTTTATATATCTTGTGCCGAAATGATGTTCTTTACAAGCTCTGCTGCTCGATCTAGAGCCGCTTTAAATCGCTCTGCGCTCTTTACTGGACTGACAAAGCATATTTCAAGCCTATTGTTTGTTAGCGTATATGCTCAAAGAAACCGTCTCAGGACTATAGAGACTCACGAATCATCAAACACAGTATAATTCATCCATACGGACTCTGGGTGCGGCATGGTGAAGCCCGGATCTTCTGCCAGCTTTGTTTCCACCATCGTTTGCATAATCAGTTGCGGGTAGCCCCTCTTCCAGACGGGGTCGGAGAACAGTTCTGGCATCTCTTCATCCTTCTGATCCTGTGACATGACCTCGATCACATCCATCAGCCTGAAGTAGTTACGACCCTCGGTTCCCTTGGCGATTTGCGCATTGCAGTCGCGTGCTGCCTGTAGGAGTTTGGCACGAGCCTCACCACGGGGGATAGCATCGTCAAGAGCGGCGTCGCAAAAGTCCATCACCGACTTCAGAACCACCTGCACAATCTCTGGACGGCCAAGGTGGAAATGCGCCGTCGATACGGTCTCCCAACTGGCTGGCAGGTAGCCAAAGTACAGTCGACTAGCAAGCTGGATTGTTAAGTCAACGGTCGCCTTGATGGGCGCGGAGTGACTGAGCAAGAGCGTTTTGCCAAAACAGTTGATGATATGTGGGACGTATTGTTTTGTGGATGTGATGGCAAGGTAGTCTTGGCGGAGGATTTCAATGCGGCTATCAATGTCTTCTGTTGTCACCAAGGGGATCTCTTTGAGACTAGCTGGATCAGCAGCAATGCTACCGTCGCTTGATGCGGCATTCCTAGGATCAAGAGTGGTGATAGCATTTTGGAGTCTCTGGGAAAGCTGAGAAACTGTCATGAGATCAATCATGGAGTGCTCAAAGATGGTTGCCGAGCGCCCGTTGGCGGTGACAATAATCTGGGTGCATTTGTCGTGCCAGCGGTTGAAGGAGTCCCCAATGTAACCAGAGCGGACTCGGTCTGCGCGCGTGACCGGGCTATTGTCGTCAAGACACATGACGAATACAGAAGCTTCAATGGTTTCGAGATAAACTGCATTCCTGCTGTCCAAAGAGAGCAGTCTCTGCCGATTCTGGAAGACTGTCAGTTCAACTTCAAGTTGAAGCCCAAAACGCCACTTACCAATCCCCATGAATCGCGATTGTCAGTGGTCAACATGCCAGCCCAAGAATTGTCTTTGAAGTCCAAATCGACGATTGCTTGGTATGTTTCCTTGAGCATGTCATATGAAGCTGTCGTCTCCGCTTGCTTCAGCGGGATTTTGAAGAGATGTCCCTTTCGCAGTACGGCAACGTACTCATTGTCGGGGTACTTCATCATTTTATCACAGTCGACATTTGGCTCTCTTACGGCGTTGAAAAGCCAGGATAATGAGTGCCCACAGTTAGCCCTGGTACCAAGGAAATCAGGATCCAGCCTGCCTGCGTCACGGTCGGCCTTGAATTCATACAACGCTGTAGTCAGTATGGCCGCCCGCTCCGCCTGGGTGTGGGCCATCGGGCTGTCAAAGTGCGTACCCAAGAAATTTCCAAAGGGTGCGAGTGGGTATCGACGCTTGAGATGCAACGCTTTGAGAAGTAGGTCGGCGATCCAACTCTCCACGTTCGGATCATCAGCCTTGACACGCAGCTTATTGTAGAGTCTGCGACCAAGACTATCTGGTGCCGCTAGGGCATGGGCTTTACGACTGAGCTCTGCGTATTCCTCTCGAGTGTGAGCGAAGTGGCCGATGCTGTTGAGAAGGTCCTTAATGGCCTCGTCTAGGTCGACGAGCGGGTATCTGGGTAACTCCTTGCGCGTCCGGCAACAATAGAAGCCGTGATTGGTCTGACACTGCTCGCGTTTCGATATAGATGATTCTTCTATGACAGGGCCAGCCTCTTTCGGGCGTGATTGCCGTATCTCATCAGGAATCAGTTTAGATCGCGAAGCAACTGTGGCCGCGAGGGCCGTGATGCTGCCAGCACCGCTCAACTCAGATGTCTGTAGATTAACCTGAAATGTGCGCACCATCCAATTCTTCAACTCAATGCTGACGAGAGAATCCAATCCAATCGTGGCTAACGACTGATCTACCCGAATCTCCTCCATAGGCCGGTCGAGGAAGACAGCAAACTTGGCGAGTGCAGCGTCTTGAATCAGCTGCTCCGCCTCAGCCATGGTCTTCACACCAGCCAGTGCCTCTGCAAAGTCGACCTTGTCGCTTTTGGCGGCGCCACTGGCCTTTTTCCCCAGTGCATGTGGTAATTGGTTGAAAACGGGATTGTTGAGCAAATACTCGTCGTTGGCTTCCATCATTGATAGACGCGTTACTGCTTGGATTGACTGGTGTAGGCCATCCTTTCGAGCAGAATCTGTCATGATGTATTCAAAGTTTGCGAAGAACTCTTCAAAAGAGATATCCATGACACTATTTTGTCGGAGACTTGCCCTGATAGTACTGATTGCGGTCTCGTTCTGGGATGCCTCCAAAGCGCCGTGGGCATCAATGGAGACAGCGCCGATGTTGAGGGAGACATACTGAGTATGCGGGTGATTGGCATGAGCGCGCGCAAAGGCATCTTGGAAGCCATTGCCGGCTGCATAGTTCGACTGACCAGACTTTCCAATCACAGACACGATAGATGAAAGTGCCACGAAGAAGGCCAAGTCTGGGCTGGCGAAATATTTGTCAAGATTGATGGTTCCAACAATTTTGGGCTGAAGTGGCTGCTTCCATTCATCGACTGTCATTTGAGAAAAGGTTCGATCCTAAAGAGTGTCAGAAT
Source organism: Fusarium sp. 190-020-2 (assembly GCA_014884825.1). Classification (NCBI taxonomy): domain Eukaryota; kingdom Fungi; phylum Ascomycota; class Sordariomycetes; order Hypocreales; family Nectriaceae; genus Fusarium; species Fusarium sp. 190-020-2. The sequence goes on from JACTAS010000075.1 coordinate 31,097, forward strand.
ATTACATTAGTCGATATGAATAACAGCAACTTACTCTCAGAGCCAAAGCGCCCTGCACAACACCTCTGACTGGAGGCAGCGCTGTGCAATACGAGACCGCATTCCTCATCTGCTCCTCATTGGTGATATCGCATTTCAATAGGTGAAGCTGGCCACCATGCGCTTCCACCGCTGCCATATGCTTACGTCTCGTCTCATCGTCGATAGTGCGCCGAGAGAGGGAGACGATATGTCCGGCTCCCCGGACAGCGAAAAAGTGACATATCCGCGAAGGTAGATCGCCGAGGCCTCCTGCCACGATGTAAGTCCCATCTCTTCGGAGTCGCAGAGGTGTAGGCTGCGCTGGCAGACATTTGACTCTTGATGTTGGCTGTGTCACGAGAACAACTTTTCCTATGTGTTTTCTCGCACTCATAAGGCGGAAGGCATCCTCGACCTGCTCGATGGGATGTATGTTAACTGGTTGCACCGGGCGCAGTGCCTTTGACCCAATGAGTTCGACGATGTCACCAAGCATCCGGTATATCTGGTTAGCCTTTCGTGTAGCTAGAGTCACCAGATCAAAGGCATGGAATGTGATTGACTTTTCGAATGCGGCCATGCTCAGACGAGAGGCTTTTTGCATCTCACTCTTCCTCAGCTCAATGAAGACGCCCAAACTTTTGACGCAGTCAAGGCTGTCTCTAAGCATCTCTCCTGTTGATGTGTTGAGCACGACATCCACACCCTCCCCGCCGGTAAGACGCATGATACTCTGTTTGAATGAACCGGACCGGCTGGAATAGATGTGGTTTTCCGGGATGCCGTAATCATCTATGAGAAATTGCCGTTTCTCGCCGTTTCCAACCGTACAGAAGATCTCTGCTCCAATGGACTGGGCAAGTTGGATCGCCGCTTGACCAACAGCTCCGGATGCAGAATGGATGAGAACAGATTGACCCTGCTCGAGGTGGGCCAGGTTCCTGATGCATTGGTACGCCGTCAAATATGCATAGGGTATCGATGCTGCAGTAGTGTTGCTTATCCAGCTGGGCGTCTTGTGGGCATGGTATCCGTTTACTCGCGACAGGTTGCTATATGGCTGAGCACCAAAGCCCATGACCCTGTCTCCCACCTGATATGTGTCCTTCATATCTTCGCCAACGGCCGTTACAACACCAGCAAATTCGCCAACCATTTGCGCATCAGAATTCATTTGTCCGAGGGCCACGCACAGATCTTTGTAGTTGACCCCGTAGGCATCGGGTTTGACCTCGATCTGGCAAGCTCCTAATTCGGGCGACAAGTCACCATCCACGAATCGGAGAGAGCTTAGCAAGCCGGGAGTAGCGACTTCAAGCTTGAGAGCCCGGTCACCTTGATGAAGAGCGCTCTCTGTCTCGGCCACAGTGGAGTCATTCCAGCTGCTACGAGCCCACTTCAAAAACGTGGCGTCTGGCAATACCCGAGGAATTGACACTCGGCCATTCTCGTAGGCGAATTCAGGTTCCAGAGACTTTCCATCATGAGTGCCTGGCCAGAAGCACTTTTGCAAGATCCCAGCTACTGCCTGCCCGGTCACCTCCGGGCTGGGAGCAGGATCACGGATGTCGAGGGTGACAAACCCAGTGTTGCCGCTCTCGCGACGGAGGACTCGTATAAAAGCACTTACTACGCCTTTGTATGCCGTGGACACTGGATCGGGAGTATCTTGAATGACGACCCACAGGATCTTGGCCTTTGAAGCAAGAAGAGCATTGAGTGCTGTGAATAATTGAGGTTGAGGGTCGAGGAGCAGAGGTGTCTCAGCGCGATCAAGGACCAAGTAGAGCGTGTCCTCGCTAACATCTACTCGGTCCCAAGTGCGCTCGCTTATCCGAACCTCGGTCGAAGTAGGCTTGATATTCTTGGAAATCTCAACAATACCATCATCGGCAGCATCTTCGATGAGTACAATCCTATTGTTTCCCATAGTATGTCCGTTCGTCAACAGAGGCACAGCTCTGGAAACCATCATGCTGTTGCGTGCAACATGTATGCCGCCAAAGCCGTTCCTTGATAGAATCTTATCCCATTGCTCCCTGTACATCAGCGCAGTGTCCTCTCGGAATTCGTCCTCGTGAGCCCACCATCCAGATAGCGTGCCAAATATGAGACCGATAACTGCGCCTTTAGGCGAGTTCTCGACGAGAATGAGGCTTCCACCGGGACGGAGAAGCTTTCGCACATGCTCCATTGTGACATCCATCCGCTTCGTCGCATGCAGGACGTTCGATGCCACGACAACGTCATATGATTCGGGCTGAAAGCCCTGTTTGAGGGGATCTCCTTCCACATCCAGCGTCTTAAAATCCATGTAAGACTCCCAGTCGGCAAACGTGCTGCGAGCTTCTTCAAAGAAGCCGCTTGATATGTCCGTGTACGTGTACTGCCCAATGGGAAGGCCGTCGCCGCTGTTCCGACCGGCAATCCCACCGAGAAGTCGCTTTGTGCAGCCGCCCGTCCCGGCGCCAATCTCCAAAAAGCGAAGGCGTGGATTCTTGAATGTGAGAAGTTGAAGATATGCAACTGCAGCTTCATAGTCACCACTGAAAGTTCCACCCTCGTAAGCCCGTATCAGGAGGTTCCCCTCCAGCATAACGCTCAACGGATCGGATGTACCGCTTAGGATTCCGGGAAGGGCTCTGCCAACACGTGCAAGTAGTTGTAACTCGGGTGCATTAGCGAGGGAATCAATGCGCTGCAGTATGCCGACTTCATCCTCGAAGCACAAGCCTGACATGATCTGGTTGTAATAGTCAGAGTTGACCCACTTCTTCATCCATCCAAGATACTTGACTAGATGAGGGCTCGTGATCTCAACGTTGTTGGCCTCAACGTAGCTTAGTGCATCTCGAATCCAAATAGATGCCGCCTGGTCAGCCACACGGAAGCTCTCCTCAGCTTCGATAGCAGATACTTTGCTGCCTTCATAGTTGTATGTCATGTTCTCATCCAAGCCCAGTGTGGTAGAGAGAAAGTGAGAGAACGACGTTTCCGTCATAAAATCTGCGTCCAGGTTCCATTCCAGCCGGTTTACTTTATCCTGGACGAAGGGCCGGTTCTCATCTTGATGCGCCTCGCCGATGGCTCTGAGGTTGACCAAAATTTTGATGACTGGTCTGAGCTGGCCATCCGGCTCTTCTTGAAACACCCAAGACTGACCTGTAGATGCTTTTAGTCCATCGGGTTCGATCTGCATGGCGGCAGTCAGGCTATTGCCTGCTCGTGTCGAGATCTTGGCATCAACTTCCAGCAGAGTAATCTTGGTCGGAACACAAGGAGCGTTGGACACAAACTTCTTGAAAAGCATTCCACTAAGTTGGTGAACAGCATCGAGGGTAATTGGGTGAATGACGTGAGGCCTAAAGGAGCGATACGGCATTAAAGCAGCCACGTCTGGAATAATGATATCGAGAAGACCTTGTTTGTTGCCGTATTTCAGAGAATCAATCGGACTGAATGCCCCGTCCCATTGGTTGCCAGTAAGCTTAGCGAACTCATAGAACTCGGTCTTTGTCATCTCCATATCACAGCTCTTTCGAGCATCATTAAGGAGTTGCATCGATTCTTCTCTGCGCAAATCTGCTTCTCTTGCCCCATTCACCTCATCATCCTCAGGGTTTTCATATTCGATTGTAATTTCGCCCGAGCAGTTTTCGGTCCATGATCCATTGGCATTGTCATATGACCAAATTCGGAACGTTTCCCAGCGACTGCCTTCGTATTGACGTGAGGTGGACATGCTCAGTTGTACTTCAACTTCGCCAGACTGCTCGTCATTATCCGACTCGTTAAGGACAATGGACTTCGAAATGATTACATCACGGAGGATGAATTTTGAAATCGACCGCTGGGCATCTCTCAACTGCACAAGCTGCTTCATCGCCTCGATAGCCATGGTAAGGTAGCCTGCGCCTGGATATAATGTAAAGCCCTCGACTACATGATCACGCAGCCATGGCAAGGCGTCCAAGTTGATGTGGTATCTCCAGCGCGGCTCTTGAACAGTGCTCGCCGGATCCAGGAGGCCGAGTAAATCATGTGGTGCAAACTTGCGAAAACGGTGAGCCTTGCTTAGTCTAGATTCGTGCCAAAATGTGGCAAGATCCCAAGGGTACGATTTCAAATCCCGAATAATTTCAGGCTCTCCTTCATCAGTCATCTTGAGTACGGCTTCCATATCGACCTTGAGGCCTAGCTCGAAAATCTTGCCGGCAAGGGATAAGACTGTCTGTATAGCGTTCTTATGGCGCAATAGGGCAGAGAAATATTCAAACTTGAACTTTGCGCCTCCTGGTAGTGTAAGTGTTTGACGGGAGGGGCCTGCCAAAGCTGAATGAGGACCAATTTCGATGAAAACACTTGTGTCCATCCCCGGTTCGTTTTGTAGTTGATCATCCCGCAGCAAAGCCAATGCCTGGCTGAATTTGACCTGGGATACTAAGTTGTCGCTCCAGTAGTCGGCGCCGAATGCTGTTGATTTGGTTGTACCGGTAACGCTTGAGTAGAATATAACACCACTCCGTACGTCAGAGGACTCGATATTTCGCATTGCTTCCTGGTAATCCTGTGCGATCCGTCGCATGTGATGCGAGTGATATGCAGTATCAACTTTGAGTTTGCGGGCAAAGATTCCCTCGGCGTCAAGTAAATACTTTAACTCTTCAATTCCAGCCAAGTCTCCCGAGACTGTACTGCTCGAGGGGCTGTTCACACAGGCCACACTGACAGTTCCAGTTGTAACCCTATCAATGTATCGCTGCGCCTCGGCCTCTCCAAGGCTGACTGCCATCATGGAACCAGGTACTGCAGCCTCTGCTTTGGCATTCGAGGAGGCAACACCACGGTGATAGGCACTATTGAATATTAGTTACATCATCTCGTAGGCTATGCAATTGACTCACACAATGATGGCGTTGTCTCTGCTCAAGGCACCGGCAGCATATGCAGCAGCAACTTCACCAGAGCTGTGGCCAATAACCCGGCTGGGCCTTATAGAAAAGCTCTCTAGTAAATCCACAAGCGCAATCTGAATAGCCGTCGTCGCAGGCTGGGATATCTCAGCCTCACCAATCCGCGACTCGCTGTCCGCTTTGAGCAGCTCATCAATGAGACTCCACGAGCCTCCTTCCTGCCGTATTGTATTCTCCATAGCCTTTATTGACTGTCGGAAGCATCGTGACGAATTGATGAGTTCACGGCCCATCGCATGCCATTGCGCACCTTGTCCGGAAAAGACAAAATTGAGCGGTGCAAGAGTTGTGGCTCTCTTCGGATGAACCATTTGGTCTAATTCTTCCAGCAGCTCCACGGATGTCGATGCGACGATAGCTCGTCGGAATGATAGAACGGACTTACGAACACCTAGTGTGTAGGAAAGACTGCGTAGAGTCTGAGGATTCAGTAGGTGGGTACTTGCCCACTGCTCGGTATTCTCTGATGTTGAGAGTAAAGCCTTCTCGGTTGATGCACTAAAAACAAATAATTGCGCAGTAGAGTCGACAACAGTAGTGGTATCAGTAGGAGTTGAGGATCCGTTCGAAGAAGTCAATTGAGTTGTCAAGGGTCCATCGGTGGCTCCATTACATGGCTCAGGGTTATTCTGATGAGTGGATGTCCCATTCGTATTCCCATTAAGCTGAGGTTTTGGACCTGGAGCCTCAAGGATAACGTGACAGTTAGTTCCTCCGTACCCAAATGAGTTGACTGATACTCGAGCTGGGCCATTGTTCTGTGGTGTTGGCAGCTTTGTAAGTTCACTGGGGATCTGCTAGCATGTTAGAGCGTCCTCTATTTAGTTCGATGACTTAGAGGTCTGTACCTTTATCTTTTTCTCATAGAGCTTTAGAGACGGCTTTGGTTTGATGAAGTTGAGGTTAGCAGGAATGTAGCCATGCTTGAGGATGAGTATGGATTTCAGTAAGCCGGCGATGCCAGAAGTAGCCTCAAGGTGGCCGATGTTCGTCTTGATTGAACCAACGTAAAGGTCATCTGTCCTACCAGACTCTTCGCAGAAGACCTTAGATATCGATGCTATCTCCTCGCGGTCACCTGCTTGTGTTCCCTGTTCGTTCTTAGTCTGATTCTTTTCTTGACTTGCCGAAAAACTTACAGTGCCGTGAGCCTCGACGAATGATGTATCTGCAGGATTCAGTCCAGCCTCTTGGTATACACGGAGTGAAAGCGCTGCCTGTGCCTCGCTGCTTGGAGTGTTCAGGCCGGGCGTTTTGCCGTCTTGGTTCATGCCCGAATTGGCAATGATGGCGTGTATTCGGTCACTACCATTTTGGTTAACACGCCAAGTGGCTGCAAAGGATCCATGACTTACCCGTCCTTGAGTGCGTGGTCCAAACGCTTGAGGACTATTGTGGCAACCCCTTCACCGCGTCCATATCCAGCGCCTCTTGAGTCAAAAGCATAGGACTTTCCATCTGGGTTGAGCATTCCCATGCCACTCACTACATGAATATCAGCACGGTATTCGTCTCTGGCTTGCGGTTTATAGGCAGTGCTGGTAGGCCAAACAACTCACTTATGCTTAGAACGTCTGGTTGAATGACAAGCTGTGAGCCACCAACCAAGGCGAGATTCGACTCGCCCAATCGAAGGCTGTGGCATGCTTGATGCAAGCCGACAAGACTGCCAGACTACTCAAAGTCAGTCAAGCACTCGTCGGATATCTCAGTTCTAGAATTTCATACGCAGCCGGTGTCAATAGTCATGCAGGGACCCCGCAGGTCGAAACAGTACGATATTCGGTTTGACAGGACTGATTGGTGTAAGCCGCAAGTACAGGCGTCATTGGCCAGCTACATTGACTTACTAGACTCGCCCGTTCCGTTCAGGTGCGTCCTGCCAATTGTGGACAGGTCCTTGTGCCCCATGCGGTCGTAGCTCCTCTCGAATATGCTGGCATACACTGCAGTGTTGGAGCCTCGCAGCTTTTCAACGGGAATACCAGCGTCTTCGAGAGCCTCGTACGTCGTCATGAGAAAGAGACGCTGTTGCGGATCCATCGAATGTGCTTCCGCGCTAGAAATGCCAAAGAATTTGGCATCAAACTGGGAAATGTCATCTTGGAGGAAATACCCATGCTTGGTCACCATGGACTGCTTCGCATCTGGATAAGAGTCGAACCACGCATTTGCGTTCCATCGGTCTTTGGGAATTTCTGTCTGTCCATTCCGGCTCTCCGACAGCAGTTGCCATAGCTTGTCTAAGTTGTTAGCTCCACCTGGAAGCCTACAACCGACGCCGATAATGGCGATCGGGGCTGGAGGGCTCATAATTCGAGACATGACGTTGGTATGACAACAGTTCAATGGTTTTAGATTTGGGGATACGGGAAGAACTATTCAATCAGTCTACATGTATATCCTTTTTTGTTCTCATACACTGCAGTTATAATGTTTCTCAACTGGTCACGTATTTACTTCGCAAGCCAAGGTGTTCCCCCTCTTCGAAGGATTCAGGCTCGTCCCGTCCCTGTGGACATAAAACCTCCTCCTGGCTTGCGAGCCCGAGCTATCACTGCTTTCCAGGTCAAAACAACAATAGGCTAAATTGGTCGGCAGTCAACAATCGAGATCCGGAATCGGGTCGCTCATAGGGGATCATCTCAACTTCTAGTGGCTGCGCGACTAGTTAATGCCCGTTGTGCTGCTCTAGGCAAGATCGGAATCAATGGCTCCTTGTGGCCAGGCGTAGGATTATGGAGCCATGAGCCTCCACTATAGCACGATTCAGGGCTCTTGAGATGATTGCCCAGCTCGGAAGGACAGAAGGCATAGCATTTAACCTGCCAATGGCAACTAAAAACTACCTGTATTTGTATTTCCGCAAGGATCGTGGGGTTGCATCAGCTAACTAAATTGGCGTAAGGATGGGTCCCAGACCTGTAGCGCATGCTCTCTATTGGACAGCAGCCTAAGAGCCGCATAACTGTGCCTCCCATAAGCCAGATCCTACAGCTTGCTTGGCGCCTTGGACCGTACATCCGAGAGGCCGGCTAAATGCTCCTCCACCAAAGCCCAGGTCTCGGGCGGAAGGATCGCCATCATCCACGTATTGTCCTGGCCATCCTTGCCGCCCACTTGGAACATGTTGCGAATATGCGTATTGTGCTCCAGCGAAGTCCACTGGTGCCATGCGAGCTTGCCCGGAGACTTCCCATGGCCGGCTACGGCGGGGGCAATGACAGCGGGTGAGAAATCGATGGAGTCGAAAAAGCCCATTTTACTGAAATTGGACACGACCAGGATGAAGGAGTCTTCGGCGGCAAAGACGGGCGGGTTCTCCTTGTCCTTAGCGTACGACTCCCGCAGGAGATGCAGTTGCGCGTGCACTTGGGGGGCCTTGGTCAGCGTCGCCACGGACTCCCTCACCAGGAGGGCCGTTCTCGCCAGCGGCTGCTGCCGAAGCGCTCGAAGCGTGGTGTTGGTAGAGGTCGAGAAAGTTGCATTGGCGATGAAGACGGGGCTCGAATCGGGCTTGTCCTTGCGTTGAGGGAACGTGTCTGGTAGACAGTGTCTCGCCTCGTACATGCCCATCACATGGACGGGCCGATCCACCGCTGGAAGGATACCACAGCAGAGCCGCGCCGCCCATGCAGCTAAAATATCAGCGTCGCTTACAAATTGTCCATTGAAGAGGGCTCCTTTTGGAATGACTTCGAGTTTATCCGAACCATGGCCACCGATAAAGTCCATCTTGATCCTCTGCAAGGTGGAGTCTGGTAGCACGAGCATGCGTCGCACCGATATTGGGTATCTCACGACGTGCTCCAAGTATTTTTCGTACGTTTTTTTGAAAGCTTCAGGGCTCAGCTGCATACCCGCCAGAGCGTAAGGCTCCTTGGGCGGCATTGATCCAATATTCTTCAGAGGGTCATCGTATGCACCCATGAATTGTGGAATATCGTCGTAGCGTCCGTGAAGATCCATCGACCAGGCCAGGACCAGAGCTTTGATCCCCATGAAATCACATACAACATGAACCCAGCGGATACTGATCAATGTCGCATCTTGGAAAAGAGCTATGTGGACGCCAATAATGGGCTCTTGGCGACGAATGTGTTCAGTAAAGTCAAGCCCCCATTCAGGGCCAAGGGTCAAGGAGTTGAATTGCGAAGTGATGCCGGGAAACAGTTCGGCCTTGCCTCTTGCCCTCGGGAGGTTTTTCGCAACAGGATGATCCGTGGTTCTCACCAAGAAAGTCTCCTCTGAAAATTGAAATGCCGGACGCTCGTGAGTATATGTTCTTGGTGCATGGATCTCTAGCTTGCCGACCTTGTTGAACTGCAAGCGGCCGCCTAATTTTCTCCAATCGCCCAGGCTGAGAAGGTGTGTGAGAGCTGCACACAGCCTCTGCGTGTCAAGGACAGCATCGAAACGCAAGGTCCAGTGTTGCATGTACCGATTGATAGGGGAGTCGTCAAACTCATGCAAAGGGAACACAATGTCAGATGTGGGCATTTTTCCCAGACTGGGAGCAGTGGCATTTCCAGAAGACATTGAGGTGTTGCTTGCGAGCGGATTGGTGAGATATGGTTTTAAAGACAGATAAGAGGTTATACCATCTTGCATAGTAATTGAGAGATCTCGTAGCGAGTTCTCGCTTCCACGAACCCCCGAAATCAGTAAATCCCCCTGTAGAACTGTGACATAGCCCCTTGCAATCCCCCACATGATAGGACTCAGTCGGGCCGCTTTCCGGTTAAAGGATTTTAGGCAGATATTACTATGGGCTGTATAGAGTATAGTCAACATAAAACCTAATCTATTAATAAGTATAGTACTTAAACCTGAAATACTTCTTTAAATACTATTAACGGGTTTCTAGAAGAACAGGGTTAGGGTTACTCTGGGGCATCATCCTCTGGTTCAATAACCGGATCCTTGACCGATCCAATCAATACATCTTTGGTGTCTACAACGGACATAATCTCTTCCGCGTTTCCAACCTCGACCGGTATTGTCGAACCACCCGGACGAGCTGTCATCTTCCCCACCCAGGAATCCAATACTCAGAAACGCGATATTAAGAAACGAGCAACTAGGGGCTTTGTTGATGCTGCTAAGGCCGATTTTTGTACCTTTGCTTTGACCTTCAATCTAGCTGAAGGTCAGCTCTTTATTGGCGGTGTACCGGCCTTTTACTCTGGTGAGGAATACAAGGAGCTCGGTACTCAGGCCGAAGGCTCTCTTGCCAGTAGCGCCATTACGGGAACCTTTGGAACTACTGGCCGAACGCCCGTGTTCAGGAACTCAGATCTAATGATGAGGCAGGTTTCTGTCAGGACTCTAGTGGCCAAGTATATATCACTTTTACTACTAGCCCTCCTGAATGTGTACCAGTTACTTTGGCTATTTATGATGGTGAAAGTAATGTCTATGCTTTTGCAATTTTACATGTTAATCAAGATGCAGTTGCACAACGTCGAAATGGTCGGCTTGTGGGTTTTGACACTTCGACCTCTTCTTGGACAGTCTCCTCTGAGGCAAACACAGCTGAAAATGTCGGTTCTGGAAGTTTCAGTAGCGAAGAGTCTACAACAGCCGAAACGGCCATGTCTACAGAGTACAGTTCTTTCAGCTCAGGTCATACTGAACCAAGTAGTACCCCCTCCGAATCATCTGGTTCTGAAGCATCCACCACTGTTTCTTCCCAAGTTGTTGATTCATCTGCTTCAACCTCTTCACAAGCATTAGATTCTCAAGCATCCACCACCGTTTCTTCCGAGCTTGTTGATTTGTCTGCCGCCATCCATTCCTCCATTTTCTCCAGTAACTCGAGTACTGAGGCATCTTTGTCTACTGAGTTGGATGTTAAAAGTTCGCCCACAAGCACGTCAAAGGTGCCAACCGATACGACCTCTGTAGTTTAGCTGGCTCAACCTCACAGACCTCGTCAGAGCTAGCTAGTTCAGCTAGCTCAAGTACATTCTCAATTGGTGAAGAGACAACTCCAAACGCATCGACAACAACGTCAGAGTCTTCATCAGAGATCACAGCGTCTACTACAGAGGCCATTACCACGACAGGCTTGGACACTACCACCGCCAGTACCGCATACATCACTACAGATCTCATAACGACTACAAGTTCTACCACAGAGCTGAGTAGCTGCGCCAGTTCCAGTAATCCATACACCGTCGAGGGTGTCACCTTTGAGCTCTCCTGTGACGACGATGTCACAGGCGGTATATCGATAGGACAAGTTCAGGCAAACAGTTTCGACCAGTACGTGTTTTTCTGCCCTGAATCGTCTAACTGCGCTGCCATACGATATACAAAAGCTACAAAGCTCTGCAGCGGATACAGTTCAATTACTGGAACTTCTGGGAACAATCAGTTTGACCTTGCAATCAAGATGGTTGCTACCACTACGACCACTGCTTAAGCAACCACAACTATGAGTGCAGTTCCTGATTGTAGCAGCCTCGACAACCCATATACAGTTGATGGCGTCCCTTTGACATCGCCTGCGAAACAGCTGCCTCGGGCTTACAAATCCTCGATCAACTCCAAACGGACCATTTTCCTGCTTGTGTAAAGGCATGCGCCGACAGGTTCAATTGTGTTGGTCTTGAGCGTGACCAGACGAGCGGCAGTTGTCTCTTGTTCTCAAGCTTTTCGTCAGCCGTTGTGCAGAATGATTCTAACGCTACATTTAAGTGACAGCCTATAGGTACCATACTAAATTACTTTCATCTCATTAAATAATTTACATTAAATATTATCAGTTTCTCTTACTTCTACAGAATAGTGAAAATTCTTTAAATGCAAAGCTTCAAAGGATATCACTCCACAAGTTTACAGGGGGGTTCGGACTACTAACCTCAAAGCGTATAGATACAGCCGATGATCGATCTTTGGATGAAACGCTGCCCCATTTCCAAGCATAAAATTGGGACCTCTCTAATCACATATCCATTCTATCGGTGATATAAGCCCCTCTGGTCAGCACAGTTCCTGGTTCCTCTCACTTTCATTTTACAAATTTTCGTCAGCATGGAGCCAAAGTCAGTATTGCCACCGGCCAATATTACAGCCGCTGCTGTATTCCAGACCATTGCCTATCTGGTTGCTTCTTGGCTTGCCTATCGTATAGTATTGGTAGTTTACAATATCTCGCCATTACATCCTTTGCACCGCTTCCCTGGGCCTAAAATTGCTGCAGCAAGCTATGCGTACGAGGCATATCATGATTGGTGGCGGGTCGGGCGTTATGGACATGAAATCCGCCGCATGCACGAGCGTTATGGTAAGTTCGTGAGTTCTGTCCCTGGAAAAATATCTAACAACACAATACAGGTCCGGTTGTGCGAATAAACCCGGATGAGCTTCATTGCTCAGACCCGTACTTCACTGACGAAATCTATGCTGGCCCTGGCCGAATCCGCGACAAATGGCAGCACCAGCTGAACACGGGGGGTGCCGGTCCCGTCTCTGTGACTGGTTTCTCAACAGTTCATCACGAAGTTCATCGTATGCGGAAAGGAGCCTTGTCCAAGTATTTCTCTCGTCAGCAGATGCTCAAACTCGAAGGTGAGGTTAAGGAGTTTGCACAGTCAACGGTTGACAAGATGCTTCGATACGCTGGTGGAGAGCCCTTTGACGTGAAGGAAGCCTTTAACTGCTTTACGGCAGACATTATTTCTCAGTACGCTTTCGGTGAATCCATGGGCTTCATCACCCAAGACGGTTGGGAACCGAATCTGGCTACTTGGGTTAAGTCTTTCTTCCAGAGCGCCTACATGATGAGACATAATGTCTTTGCAAGGAAGCTGGCCCAGTTTCTTCCGTTTCTATCTGACTACCTGGGTGAGGACATTAAAGCAGTCATGAGACAGATGAATGTTGTTATTCCTGGGTACATCACGGCTGCTTTGAAGAACCCTGAGGGAGGAAGAGTTTTCGCCGATGTGATGGAGTCCAAATCACTACCAGAGTCGGAGAAATCCATGTATCGATTATCGGGAGAGGGGTTCAATTTCCTTCTTGCTGGAACCGAAACTACTGCCGTAAGTGATTGCTATTCATTTCATATACGACGCCGGTACTCACAGTTCTCAACAGGCCACTCTAACGGTTATCACTTACTATCTTCTCGCTCAGCCATTGACATATAGACGATTGATGGCCGATCTCGAAGGAATCGATCCGAAAAACCTCAAGTGGACCGAGCTCGAGCAACGTCCTTACCTCTGGGCCGTCATCCACGAAGCTCTTCGTGTAATGCCTGGTGTATCTCACCGCTCGGCCAGAATTGCCCGCGAAGAAGACTTAGTCTATAAAAGTAAGGATGGTAACGTTGAATGGGTGATTCCAAGAGGAACTCCCATTGGCATGACTTCGATGATTAATCACTGGGATAAAGAGATCTTTCCCAACCCGGACGAGTTTACTCCGGAGAGATGGTTACAGGCGGGGAAGCCCAACTTCAAACTACAGAAGCTATTAATTGCCTTTGGTAAGGGTAGCCGTGCATGCATTGGTGAAAAGTAAGTTTCATGTTGCTCAACTCCAGGTTTTTTGTTAACTTTTTTTTAAAGTCTCGCTTATTGCGAAGTCTACATCATGGCAGCTTTGCTCGCTTTTCAGGTTATTCCCAGGGCGCGCCTATATGAGACAACGCTTGAGGATATTACATATGACCATGACTTGATTGTAGTCCAGACGAAGAAGGGATCTATCTCAGTCCGTATTGCAATTTCATAAGTCATGACCTAGTTAGAGCAGGTTGGACCGAAGCTTCATATTACAAGTAACATCAATAAACACTAGCTACGCATGCGTATGTGTACTTGTCTCTACAACCCATAAAGGCCGACTTGGCCACGCAAAAGCTCCTAAGCGTGTTCGACTTCTGCAACTGCACTCTTCATCTGAGCTTGGCTCTTGGCGATCCCAGCAGCAGAGTTCTGTCCATCGAAAAGAACGGCGATCTCTTCTAGAGTAGGGCCCCTCGTCTCGACGAAGAAGAAGTAGATCACGAGACACTCAATTACCAAGCTGGAAAGCGATGTTAGTTTATGTGTTAATAATGAGTGAATGATGACTTACATGACAATGTAAACAAAATAAAACTTCCACTCAAGTTGCTGCAACCCAAGAGGATTCACCCACTGGTTAAATACCCCCGAGAGAGCTGTGAAGCAGAAGCAGAGCGTGAGTCCCTTAGCCCTGATGTTATATGGCAGGATTTCAACAGTGTAGGATACGGTCAGGCCTGGCCATGCAGCACCAGCCACGCCGTAGAAAAGAAAGATCATAGCGACGACGGCAATACCAGCAGCAGAGGATTCAGTCTTTGCATAGACGGCGCTGCATGCAGTCCAGATACTGAAGGATATAAGCATGCCGACGCCAGCAAAGAGGAAGAGAACTCTTCGTCCAACACGATCGACAAAGAAAGCGGCGAAGAGGGAGACAAGCCAGCACCAGATAGTGAGGCCACCATTGATGTATGCTTGAGTGACAGCACTGGAATGTGTTAGTAGCTCTCGATAGCAGTGCTGCATAAATATTCACTTACTCGGTAATGCCAATAGTTTTGAGAATAGCGGCAAGCTGTGGTCAAAGTCAGTTTATACTCTCAGCCGCATTACATCATTGGCTCCGCTTACATAGTATGAAACAAGGCCATTACCACTGCACTGAGAAAAGATCGCAGTAGCAATAATCAGCCCACATCGCTTCCGGTTACCTGGGGTACGCCAAAGCTCTGCCCATCCATTGTCTGATGACTCACGCTCGAGTCTAATGGTGTTGACGATCTCAGTGAATTCCCATCTGACAAACTCATCGTTATCGTCCCCGTTTCCATGGTACTTGACAAGAATCTTGCGAGCTTCCTCCTCACGTCCTTTACTTATCAACCATCGGGGGCTTTCAGGCACAATGAAGATGGCTAGAAGCTGAATACCAGGCATGAGACACTGTAGTCCGGTCGGAAGGACCCATTGGAGGGTTCCAGTCTGGTTCCTCAGAGTTCCAAAGCATACCCAGGCCGCAATAATGCTCCCAAGATACCAAAGTGTGTTATAAACAGTCGTGATCTTGCCTCGATGTCGGGGATGGGCGATCTCGGTGATGAGGAGAGGGCAAGTAGCGTTGGAAATATTGGAGCCACAGCCCATGATAAATCGACCGACGAGATATAGCGCATCGCGTCGTGCTCCGTGACCCTTTTGAGGAAAGCACTGCATAAGGGCGCCGATAATAACGACAACACAACCAACAGCTGTGCCTTTCTTTCGACCCAGTCCGTCGGCGACATATGGAGCGAAGAGGAGGACAAAAAGACCTCCGAAACCAGGCATGGCGCCAAAGATACCTAGTCGACTTCCTTCGGGGTGATCAAAGACTATGTTATCATGTCAGCTGAATGGAGTACTAAATGTCAATGAAGTGACTTACATGTTTGCCATGATCCCATTGTTTGAAGGCCATTGAGCAAGCTAGAGTCATAGCCGAGGGTAGTCGAGCCCATGAAGAGAAAGACCATCATAAGATACAACTTCCTCAGCTCAGTCTGTTTCCAGAAAGGCAAGGTTGAGCCTTGGGGAGCATGGGTCTCCTCCGAAATGTCGACATCAGTCTCCTTTGAGGTCATGGTGAGCCAGAGTGTTGGTGAATGTTCTAATTGTTCAAGAGACTTGGAGTTGAAAGCAGCTACAGATCGAGGGCTGATCTTGGCTGCTTCCCCGATGTGTTATATATCCAGGACAAGTGTCTGGCATCTGTGTCTATACCTGACAGCCACATACTAGTCAGAAATCAAGCCATGAGTCTCGTGACAGTAAGTTACTGTAATGCATCATGGTCCTTAGATGGTATTGTTTGCCAGGCTTTTCCTGCTCTCCCCATGGGGAAGACAAGGTTGAGAAGTTTGTTTGTGAGACTAAATCACAACAGGTTAAGCCATTGAGAATGGTCCACAGCATTGGCAGCTTTAATTGGGTAAGAATGTCTTAGCTTGGCGACTACCTGCAGTCGAACCATTCTTTTTCAGGCAAGGCCACTGAAGTATATCCGAGATTTCGGCGAATTGGTCCATACAGAAGACTCTAAAAGAGAAGAGGTGATCCGAATATTCTCCTCGGACTATCTCTTCCTTTTTACCAGCTGATTCCACGCACCAGGACCCTCACCTTGCTACTCCGCAGTAAAGCCTTGGAATCAATGGCTGACACAGTCGACAGCGCCCCTGCTTCTGTCTCCGCAGGTGCATCAACAGCAAATTTGGGGCAACGGTCTCGGAACCAAGCAGCTTGTGATGTCTGCAGAGCAAGAAAAATCCGGGTTGGTAACCTTACGGCATCCATAACGCCACTGTCTACCCTTCATTGTTGATATGATATGCTAACACTGTCGGTAGTGCACGTATGATCCCAACTGTCAGCGATGTCAAGGCTGCGAGTTTTTAAATGTGAACTGTACTCATGAACGACCAAGAAGGAAGCGTGGACCTCCCAATAAGTCAGTCCATTGTATGCTGCTAACTAGATTAGCATACTGACGCAAAACAGACATGCACAAAAAGCTCAACGGCAAGTTGTAGGGGCACCAGGAATCCCTTCTCCAAACAACGTTTCTATCTCATCAGGCGGAAGCAATGATGCTCGCCAATCAACAACACCACTTCAAAGTCCTCAGCTCCTGGACCATATGAACCGTTCCGCGACTTGCACCTGCTCTGGACCCAGTAGCAAATGGCTCTCCGCATTTGCCCCGGAGCCGATCGTCATGTGCCTGCTTGGGGACTGGTTCAATGTGATCCACCCTTTAGCTCCGATCTTACTCCGTCGCCGGTTCCTTCAGCGCCTTCAGAAAGGGGTAGCTGACGTTGACGCCGAATTCTGCGGGCTTGTTATCAGCGTATGCGCAGCGACCAAGGCGACACTACCGCGGGGTGATTATGGGCCAGTGACTGTAGACTATTGCGTTGACTTCCTCGATGCTCACGGACTACTCAAGAGTCAATTTACCCGAGACTCTTTTAGTATGGACAGGTGCATCGCCTTATACAATATCGGGACGGCCATGAGCGCTACCACAAAATCAGGGTTGAGTAGTATGCGCGCCTATCACGCCTTGAGCGAGGCAGCTGCAGGGGCCAGGTACCTGGCGTATTATCGGATACATGAGCACGATGAGGCTGAACAACAGCTCCTGAGAAGACTCATATGGCTATTATTTGCTAGTGCATGGTATGTTTCGGCACTGGGAGTGGATGACTCGATCAGCGCTAAACAAGTCACATATTCCAGTAGTGCGGATATTTTCGGAAGACTACCCATCAGTCTACTTAGTCAAGATCGCATCGAAAACTTTCCAAGACCACTCCCTCTCTCAGACAATCAGATGGAACCCAATGCTGCAGACAGCTGTCACGAGCCGCCTTGGCATGGAGATGACACGACCTATGTCCCAGGACTTAACTCTTTGAGCGACTTGTTCCTCATCTGGCAAGAGGTGCAGCAACTCCATGATAATATCGAACCACAGATTACTATCACCAGATATCTGGGAAAGATTCAACAAGTTTTGGATAATCTCCCGCCCGAGCTGCGGTGGCGTGGTGGTTTGTCACGTCCCGCCCATGTCACAGAAGGACACGACGTCCAAATCGCCAATTTATTTGTGACAAGTCTCAACATCCGCTCCAACATTCTTCAGAAATTTGGCCCCACAGACAAGAGCGCACAAGAACATCAGAAAATTGTAGACGACCTATTAGAAATCCTATACCATCTTCCCCGGGCCGTCTTTGATGCAAACGGCAGCAGCCTTGTCCCCAAGATTCGGGACATTGGAGCCGCCTACCTTGAGCAGACTCAACTGGGGAATGGCGTGGGTGAAGTGGAGATAGGGGACGCGAGAATTAAACTCGAGCGATTACTTCGGAAGCTGGATGACCTAGATTGCTGGCAGGGAATTGGGGTGCTCGACACTCCGCCCTTGAGGATAGATACGTGACCCGAATACACAGACATCAGATCATTAGAGTCGGAACTGAAGACTGGGGTCTTGGTCAATGCTACCCAAACTTCGGAGGCCTTTGCCTCGCAACCGGGAATGCTGCAACTATTCGCCGAGGCTTGGGGCGATTCCTCCTAGGTTAATGCGGAGTAAGTCCGAGCATCCTTGTAGGCTTGGCTAGAGCTCCGCACTAGAACGCATGATCCACCAACCCTACACTCTATTTTATGCGGTTCGGGAAATACAGAAGCTATTTGAACCATCTGCAATTCGTAACTACCATCAATTTCATCTTTTTCAACTTATTATTTTTGTATCATTTTAATGCTCTACAGCCATGACTGCCACACAGATTCCAACAGCACCAGCCCAGCATGCCTACCCTCATCTTCGGCGATCTGACAAGGGCTCAGTCCAACTCATTGTCAAAGGAAAACGATTCTTGATGCTTCCTGGCGAGCTTCACAATTCATCTCTGAGCTCCGCCAAGTTCATGAGTGAGGTTTGGCCAAGAATGAAATCCGATCATATTAACACATTGCTCGGTTCGGTAACATGGGAAATGATCGAGCCCAGGGAAGGTCATTTTGACTTCAGTGAGCTTGATTTGGTTCTAAAAGGCGCTAGAGAGCATGATATGCATCTCGTTCTGCTCTGGTTCGGAACATACAAGAACGGTCTGTCAACATATGCCCCAGGATGGGTTAAGAGAGACCCCAAGCGGTTCCCCCGGGTTCAAGTTCTTGAAGCTGGAGGCGTCAAAAGGACACTCGAGATGATCACTCCCCTATGCGACGCCGCATGCGAAGCTGATTCTCGAGCTTTCGCTGCCCTTTTGCGACATCTTGCAGAAGTTGATTCACAGCACCAGACTGTCTTAATGGTTCAAGTTCAGAATGAGACCGGAGTCCTCGGCGATTCTCGGGATCGATCGCACCGAGCCAACAAAGCGTTTGCTGAACCCATTCCAAGTGATCTCCTGCAATATCTGAGCCACGTCGATACCCACTCCAGATTCAGAAAACGAATCTCAAATGTCCCTTCGTCAGGCACTCATTCCTGGGAGTCCATTTTTGGGCCTGGAACAGCAGCTGATGAGGCCTTTATGGCGCATTTAATCTCTTCTTACGTGGGACGAGTTGCCGCAGCAGGGAAGAAGGAGTATTCCATCCCTCTGTACACAAACACATGGCTCAACATTGAAGGACAGTCCGAACTGGACTTTGGTGGAGGCGCACCAGTTGTGGTTGGTGGTGGTGACAAGCCTGGAATTTACCCATCCGGAGGTCCTTGCCCACATGTCCTGGACATTTGGCGATTTAACACGCCCTCTCTGGATCTACTAGCACCGGATCTGTACTTCCACGACTACGAAACTGTTTGTCGCAATTATACAGAACAAGGGAATATTCTATTCATCCCAGAACAGAGACGTGATGAGTATGGGGCAAGACGCATCTGGTTATCCTACGCGACTTATGGTGCTCTTGGGGCCAGTCCGTTTGGCATTGATACTGGTTCTGATATCATTGGCCGCGAGTTCAAGCTTCTCAAACAGACCGAGCAGTATCTCCTTGATGCTGCACCCGAAGATCGCTTTGGATTCTTTTTTGACGAAGAGCCAAGCGAGAAGAAGCCGGAACAGTGGACTAGGACATTCGGCGATATCAAGGTCATTGTTGAGCGCTGCTTTGTCTTTGGCAAGCCTGGCCCTGGCGCTGGAATGATTATTCACTTGGGCAACTCCAAATTTCTCCTCGTCGGCCGGGGCTTTCACGCCCGATTCAAAGCAGCTCGCAAGGACGCAACATTTGGTGGGATCCTTTGGGGCGAGGAGAAGGAGGTTGATGAGAATGGAAACCTGCAGACTTTGAGAATCTTGAATGGAGATGAGACGAGGCACGGCGAATTCATGATGATGCCTAATGACGATCCAGATTATGGCGGTTTCCCTATTGCGGTTACGCCTGGAGCGAGGACATGTATCGCTGAGGTGGAGGCTTATTGGATTGCTGAGGACGAAGATGACAGATAATGATAATATTGATTCATTGGGTAGCCGAGATTACAGTAGCATCCACAGTAATACCACTTCTGTAACAATTCTTGTCGCATCCCTTGTATGTCACGTGTTTCAGACCCATGTTGGTCACAGATCACCCCTCATCATTCTCATCCACGTCCAGTTCAATTAACTAAGAAACTACGGAGTAACTATAGTTAATTACTGCAGCCACCATGGCAGACCAAACCTCGCAGTCGCCCAATCCGGCAGAAACACCCTCATCGCCTGCCATAGTCTCACCGCCGCAACAGACAGATCTTATCCCTGCCGACGACGAGCACGTACGTGGATAAAATACCTCATCGAGGTTTAGTCATGAGTTTATCTCTTTTGTAGGACAACGAGGTGCAAGACGATGCCGATTCCACTCTTGGTGCAGACGCGTTAGTTTTCCCTTCAAGTCGTCCAGGAGTGATTAAATGCTAATATACGAAACTTAAGAGAAAGCTCGACTGCCTCAGTCTCCGCCAGTATCCTTGAATATCGTCGCAGTCAAGGCCGCACTTATCACAGCGATAAATTTACCACCAACTACTTTTTGCCCAATGATGATCAGCAGCTAGAGTCCGTGGACTTGACGTATGACCTTTGACACCTGAAAGCATTGTTCCAAGTCTGATCTTTCACAGTCATCACTATTTGACAATCTTGTTGGATGACAAGCTGTTTCTCCCTCCCTTAGAAGCAGATAATATTAAAGTTGGTATCTCTGATCCAAGCAGAGCTATATTGATCGTATAACTGACCGCTTGGTGCTTTATCAGAAAGTGCTTGACGTGGGCACTGGAACTGGTAAGTCATCTCAAACCTATTCCTTCCATGCACTGTTGACAAGCTGTATCAGGTATCTGGGCAATGTACGTGCAGTATTGGTTCCTTTGAATGCCTGTCACTGATAGACCTAGCGAATTTGCTGACCGTTATCCGAATGTCGAGATTATTGGTACCGACCTCTCCCCATGTCAACCAGAATGGGTTCCACCAAACGTTCGCTTCGAGATAGACGATGCAGCCCTCAGCTGGACATGGGAGCCTAATGAGTTCGACTTCATTCATATCCGTTACATATTCGGTGCTATCAAAGACTGGTCTGCCCTGTTCTCTGAGGCTTACCGCTGCTGCGTCCCTGGAGGCTGGGTTCAGTCTGCTGAAGCCGATGTCGAGTTTCGTTGTGATGACGGCACAATCGATAAAGAGCCAAACCTGAAGCTGTACAAGAAACTGTTTGAAGAAGGGGGAAAGATTCTCGGAAATCCCTTCTTCGTATATGACCAACAGGTTCAAGGGTTCAAAGACGCTGGTTTTGAAGACGTCACGACTCTTGACTACAAGGTGACTGCTGCAAGTCACTCAATTTTACAGGATCATCTATTAACAAACCCCCAGATTCCCGTCGGAGATTGGCCAAAAGACCCCAAGCTCGCCGAGGTAGGGAGATTCGTTCGCGCTTGTTTGGAAACTGATATTGAAGGTAAGTGGAGACCTCCAGCATAATAACTAGCTAACTTGGACCCAGGATATACACTTATGATGTGGAATGACGTACTGAGGTGGCCCAAAGAAGAATACCAGCTGTTCCTTATGAGCATCCGCAAAGCTATCAGGAACCCAAGGATTCACACATACATGAGGGTTCGATATGTATATGGACGTAAGCCCTCACCACAGTGAGATGAGACTTATATCATTCGAGCATTTCAATATATAGATACTTTGTGGTATTCAAGAGTCGCCCCTCCAGTTTGAATGTAATCTAACAGGGTACCAATACATTCATGAGCCCTATTTTCTCGATCCAGGCCGCCGAGTTATGTCCAGCCACTCCCCATTATCCTCTGCTGGGGATCGAGGCAAAAAGGTAGCGGGGTGGATAAAGTTGAAAACCCCAACGGCGATTACCATCATGGCGCCATCAAGTGCGATAAAGTACCGTTCATGCGTAATAAGGTATCCCGTCCAGCCCTGTGAAAGCTCTATAGTGCGGTATATGCTCCTCAGATAGATGCATAACAACGACAACGTCATGGAACTTAGTATGGGGATGGAGGACTGCTTTCGGGATTTTAAGATGCCTTGCCTGGTGGATCGAATTAAAAAGTCAATTGCAAGAACAACAAAGACGCTCATGGAAGCCAGTTGGAAGACTATTCCCGCAACCATGATGTTGGTGCCTGGATCTGTGTTACCGTTGATCTTGTTCACTTCCGATGAGGCCAGACCGCCGCCAACTGCCTGGACGACCAAAGAAATCACGTCGCAAGTACAGAATATCTAAAGATATAGACTCGGTCGAAGAATGGAGCAGTTGCGGTCGAAGACCTGGATCAAACGACCAAGAATAATGTAGACACCAGCAGTGAAGAAAACAGGGGCTACCGATGATCAGTCGGTTAGTTAACAATTGAGAGGGGTTAATCAGATAATGGTCGGAGTGCATACCAATGATGAGTGTCGAGATCTGCATGAGAAATGCCGTAGAGTTGTAAGGACATTGAGAGGATCATGTACGGCCCGCCCAGCCGATGATTTCGACTATCGGAAGTGATTAATTCAAGCCCATATTTATAGATGTAGTGGTTTCAACATACCCAGACCACCAACAACAAAGACGATACACCACCAAACTTTGGATCGGCCAAGCTGAATTATGTGTGAAACGGTGGAGAGACGGAACAGTATACAAAATACAATGCCTGCAGAAGTGGTTGGAGCGTAGCCATATGAAGTATGAATGCCCGTTACCAAAGAGTGGCAGCCCTTGCGTAGGTCTTGATCTGCTGACATGTTGCGTTGGTGCGTGCCAGGACCTGGGGAAAAAAGACTGAATTGGCGATGAGATTGAAGACCTAGACTCTAGCTCTTGCTTTATATACTGACCAGTGTTACGAGATCTTTCACTCTTACAGGGGCACTTTCACCAATGAGGCCGCAAGTGGCGCAGCGGCAAACTGCGAATTTCGCAGTTTGATACGCAATGAATGGCCTGAGATTGAAAGTCACACACGATGGGCTATTCTGGCACTGTCAAGGCAAGAATAGAAGCACCTTGAGCTATATACTATGTGGATACCGCTCACATATGCTGGTTGGGGTTGCTTGTAGACTCGGAAAACCAGTTTCACACCAGACATGGCCTTATCGTACCTGCGTAGGCTGACAAAGCAGAGACATGCCATAAGCCATAAGCCCCAACTTATCCTTGTTTCATTCGCCCGCATTTTCGGACCTCATTTGCGAAGGCTGTTGAGAACTGCGAATTTCGCATTTCGCACTTCACTCGTGGCCTTTGACGAGGAGTCGATGCTATCTATACCCAGCTTTCATCGTTTGTTTCAGCCTGGCGTCAACAAATTTTTTGGGTCTACCCGTTCGTTGCATTTTGCTGTTCGTTGCCACCATGCATCCGAAACCTAGCCGCGCAAGAGCTGCACGGCATGTCGACAGGCCAAGCTGGCTTGTGATGCACGCCACAAATCTACTGGAGTCTCGTGTACGAGGTGCAGCAAGCGCAGGCTGCATTGTCGGTTCGATTCCAATTTCAAAAGAATTCCAACAAGAAAGTTAGTAATGGTCCCGTTGGACTCGGAGAGCATTTGGCCAAACCCCATTCTTGATAACGACTGTATTACTCACACTCACAGTATCGTGGAGGCTATCACCAACCGTATTGAACTCCCGCAACCAGCCCTTGGTGAATCAAGTTCGGCTCAGTTGACCATGTCTCAAGGACCCTGCATGTCCTTTTCAACCCGCACGCGCTCCTCCAGCCCGTCTTCTCATACCGACTCGCAATTTTCCACCGCCCCAATCGGCGCTACTCAAAACGCTCCTGCAGTTACTGCTGAGGGGTGTGCCAGCACCAGTGAGGCTTGGCTACAGCTCAAAGCAGTCGACATACCTTCTAGTTACCGGCTCGGAAGCTTGGCCGTGAACAACGTAGTAGCTCTGGAATTATTCCAACAGTCAGTATCACCATCCACAGAAGGTGAGTTTAAGCTTGCCAGAGAACCGAACTAAGTGATGAACACAGCTTTGAAAGCTACTACCGTCCGCATGCCAAGTTCTTGAGGCCAATACGAACGTCTTTGAGCGAATACTCACATTCCTCCCCACATCTTTTCTGGACCATCATACTATGTTCGTCGCAAATGCACGCAAAACACGCACACATGTACCCTTCTATTGTAACTGAGCACGAAGCCATGCTCTCAGGTACCTATCTCTGTGCTCCAATCACCATTGAAATGATGCATGCCCTTCTTTGTCTTTGTTTGTGGCCAGTTCCGAAGTTTCGCCTCTGGCAAGACCCGTCCTGGGGATATATAGGGCTTGTCGTGAACTCTGCCATGCAGCTCAACTGTCACTTGCCACCCAACTCGCTCCTCAGCGCACAGCTAGGACGAAATGCTAACCGTCGCGCCATGCCAGACATAAGCGCTTCAGTGAGGGACACTACCTGGCTTGCGTGCTTTGATATAAGTACTCGGTATGTACTCTCGGCTGCTTACTCGTGTCGCATCCATAAGGTCCGCTACTCACACATCGATACTGCCACAGGGTTAGTGAGTCCCTAGGGTTTCTATCGTCGCTCTCCTCTGGATACCACCTGAATCGCGTATGCCGTGCCCGAGAACGCGCATCAAGTCTTCTGGAGCCGTCCGATCAAACCATTTTGCAAATTCGCTTACTCACCGTGACTTCGATGATACAGCTCGACATGATCACGGACTCCGCCCTTCACTTCTCCCAGACGCAAAGCAGCATCAACGACTTGGAGATACTGAGGAGCTCAGACCGACACTCCTGGAGTCCCGAGACCGAACTCAATTTGCAAGGCGCAAAACTGTACATGTACGCCATGACACTTCTGTTGCCTTCCCCAAAAGAACCTTCAGAAGCTCTGCAGGCCATCCCTAATCGGGACGCGGTGTTGATCAGTGGATTAATGTCTGCTTCAACATTGATATCAGATATGCTCTATCAAATCCGTGAGAAAACTGCTCAAGGTTCAGAAAACATTACCTGCAGTATAGCGTTCTGGCCAAAGACACACATCACTTACTTATTCTTTGCCGCGACATTTATTTTCCGGGTTCTTCTGCCACATTCCAGTTTGACGCAGCAGGACATAACCGTTGCCATATCACGTCTTGCAGATGCACACGCGGTTTTTAGAATGGAACCATTGCATCCAGATCGCACACGTGCCGCTGAGATAATCCAGCGTTTAATAGAAGTTGCCCGCGCATACATGGTAGAAGACGAGGGCGAAAATAACGCCAAGGACCTGCCCCCGAGAGGCCTTCTTATCACTGGTCGCTTGGGGGCATCAGTCATGTTTGATGCCGTCCTGCGGTCTGTACACCATCACAGACAAAAGGCACAGAGGCGCAAGTCCCGTTCATCGAATGAAGCTGGTATATATCAGGCCAGCATGCCTTCTTCTGGCACGGGACCGCGTGTAGGCTGTGAAGCGAGTTTAAATGCCGAACTAACAGGGTACCGTTAATCTGTAGAAGCTCATGCAGATGCATCAGACGCTCCAGATGTAATCGGTTTTGGCGATATGTTTGATATCGAATTCATGGATCCCTATGAGTATATTATGAGCACCGACCCGTCCCTGATGATTGATAACCTGGAGGATTCAGGATCTAGGACTTGGTGACCTCCCCCCTGTAGCTTGGAGATTATTACATATATGTATATAACGTCCTGGCTAGTCCCATTTAGTTGTTCAAATGATCTGAATCGTTTATAATATTCTTTGAACCTCTCAATACAATTACTTATTAGCCTGTTTCATAGACCAACCCCAGTTCTATCCTGAAGCGGTGGTACTACACCCCTCCTTATGAAGACTGGAAATTGGTTGCGTACCATCAGTCCCGGTGGATTTTCTCGCATAGTCATGCATCTACATAGCCTCATTTATACCCTTAGTCTTTCTTCTATTTAGTTAGAAGTCTAAAACCTTCTGGGTCTTTTCACTGACCACAGCTATTGCCGCCATGACCGTTTAGAAATCAGTGTGCAACCTAGCATTCTGCCGATGTTGTTTACGACAGGTGGATATATCTCATTGACTGACAAGTAGTTGGATTTATACCGACATCAACTTCAATTTGTAAGAGCGTTGATGCTTGCCATCTCTTTATAAATTGTATCTATCTAGGCTCACTTCATTAACGCCGCTTTCATGATCAAAGATATTGAGGCAGATGACGGATAACTAAACTGGGAGATTGAGTATTGCTTAGATGCACTGCTACGAATACACATAAGCCTGGGTGGCTTTATTGAAGGAATGCAATTAACGAGGAGTATCTGTTTAAGCCGATTGTAATTTAACAGCTGATACATTAGGCAGAAGTGCATATCGCTCATCATTTCCCAAAAATCATCAACACTGCCACCACCACCCGCCTCACAGTTTCTGCTTGTTCCAATAACACGACCCTCCATTTCTCACCGCATCGCAGCCACTATGTGCTCCGGGACGCTTCAAAAGGCAGCCGCTTTGTCCACCGTTTCTCTTCATTCTACAACCGCGCGACTCCTAGAAGCTACCCGGGATGCCGGGAATGTTGTAATGGTATGCCTCCTGTTCTTCAACTTTACACAATGTTACTGATCAATTCATAGCAGCTTGAAGTTTCACCTCCGATTCGAGAAGTTGTATCTCAATGGCGATGTGTGAGTTTACGATTACCCTCTTACTGTCTATGTGCCTAACTCTCCAATAGTGTAATTGCTGCTACGGCTGGATGAGTCTCGCTATTAGCCCTGCCTGTGAACAGTGCGGAGTTCCTCGTTGCAACAGCTGTACATACGCTTAAGTCCCAGAAGATTCGTCGGCATGGATATGCCAACAGAGCGTGTCAGTATGGCCAGTATAAACTCATCAGCCTATGCATGGAACCAAGAGTTCTTCGACCGACAGATTCAAAAATATCCAGCAGAAAACATGCCTGCAGTTGGAACTTTTTCAAGCACCTTCGATCTCATTAAGAAGTTTCTTTCTGCATCTGGTGATATGGAGGCGTTCCTTGGCCCCAGCACATACCAAATGTTGGAACTTGAGCCGCTGTGCACGTTATGCAGTATGGATGATTTGATAAGTGGAATTGACCCCCGTGTGACCCGACCCATGGCTCTTCTTGATGATCGCTGTCGGCGAATGCATCATTCTGAACCACCTGGCGGTCACATGCGTCGTGACCGTGGGCCTTTAAGTTCCTCACAGCTATTGCAAGAACTCAAAAAAAGGGTAGGTCATACCAACCTGGCCACTTGGAATCGTAACTAACTATGGCGATTGTAGCGGTATGGATGCATTAGTGAGACTGATGCTGCAAGGCGCCTACTGTGAGGCATTTTCCATGATTATGCGACTCTGGCATCTGCTGACCATTATTTCCAGGTATGTGGCTAATCCAGACTGCTGGGTAATTGTGGCTTTGGCTTCAACTGCTTCCAGCGTTCAGGCTACTTTTCTAGCAGACTTCTTCTACAAATACCTGGGGTCCAGAACATCACTAGGTATCCATCGACCGATGCGAGGACCACTTATCTTTGGACTCGAATTCCATCTCCAATTCTACGTCTGGTGTGAAGGCGGCCCGCAGTTCCGCGACTTTAGGAAGAAACGGAACGGCAAGCCTCTACGCCAAAGTCGTCAACCCTACTACCTCAAATTGGATGATGAAAATGAGCCGCAGGTTCATATCTATGAAACCCAGGTCTCCTGTCTCATAACAGGTATAGATGAGGACTCCTGGGTTGCATATCAGTTTGTTGATACTTACTACCAAGGAGACAAACCGCTTGAGCAAGGTGAACAGCATGGTGTTAAGCCAGACCCTCTAACAGGGGGATTGTTCGATGCAAATCTCCCTATCTGGACTCCAAGAGAGTATTTCCTCATTGTCTATGAGTGTCGACTCAAACAAGTCAGACATGCTATGCATAACCTGGTCGCAAGACTGTTTCTAAGGTTAGAACCATATGTAAGTGCCCCCAGGCATGTGAAATAGCATGGATAGAGCACTTACTTAGCTTTAGACACAGGATGAAGGGGACATGACAGCTTCTTCTGATGAGGGAATCGTGGAGTCGATGGCCCAGAAGAAATTGACGCAGCGAGTCCTTAACGAAGCAAACAGGTTTCTACCACAAACTATCCACTCTATCTGCAAGGCAATTGAGGTTTGGGATAGGTTCAGCCGAAGAGATCTTGCCTACCTCTCAGACATCCTAAAATCAGATTCTAAGAAGAGTCCAATTCCATCTGTCAAGGTAGTTACCATGATTGAAGACCACATTGATGCATTGCGAGACCTCCAACGACGTGCAGAGGAACAAAGGGATTTGTGCGCGGGGCTTGCTCGAAAGGTATGTGAGGAGAGATGACGAGAGGGTTGAACCTACGTGGAAAGGCTTACGGAAATAGCTGGAAATGCAGATTGTAATGGAGGATAATGAAGTCACGGCCCGACAGCAAGCAGGGAGTGAGATGACCAGGTATTGGGCCGGCATTGGCTTGGTAAGTACATGCAGTGTGTTTCTATATAGTACAACGTTAACTCCTTGTAGGTCTTCCTACCGCTCACGGCTGTTACTGCTATATTTAGTATGCAGCCAGGCATTTTGCCGGAATCCTTTTATAGGTGGTGGATTTTCATCATTTTCTGGGTTGCAGTCACGCTTCTCGTTCTACTCGCCATCAGATTCCAACCATCGCGATCTACAATCCCGATATTGGTGAGCGATGATGCTTACAGAAGGGCTTCTCCCTTGCATCCTATTGCATCAAGGCTCTCTCTGCTATCATTGGCAACGGATTATCCTGCTGAATTCGAGCTCATCCCAACGTCCCCGGGTAGGACGGTTTAGAGTAGCATTTTCTGGGGTGCTGCATTTTCCCCAGACATCATGAGATATTGTGGCCCCATTGATAGCTCTTATTGGTGCGGTAATGTCTTTCCATAAGCGATCCATGGACGATCAGCTAAACACGATATGCAGTGGAGACCGGTAGGTGTTTGACTGGGCAAGGATATCAGGCCAAGCTCCATACGGTATTTCGGAGGCACCAACTCCATCAATTGGAGTGAGCTGTCATTGGCTCGTACCGGCAAAATGTAGTTTCAGATGCTGATCCCCAAATGTCCCGGTTTAGCCTAATAACACTTTCTGCCGTAACCTCATGCCATGACTGTATAAGACCGTTGTGAAATCGTTTAATAATTCATTTTCTGTAAATAGTTGTTTTACTATTATTGACAATTGAGGTCTTGACTGCCGACATGTTCAACAGTATCACGACAAAAGCTCTTCTAGTAGCCTGCCTGGCTTTCTCAGGTTCGGCATTACCCAATGGCAATGACAAACGCCATTGGGTAGGTACATGGGCGTCAATGCCACAGGAAGTTGAACCTGCAAACTTAGCTCCGGCTCCATTTGTACGTTTCCTTCCAATGCCGTTCATCAAACACTCCTACGAAACCCCCAAACACTAATGGATGACTTCGTGACAGGGAGGAGCGGATGCTGCAGCTCAATTCGAAAACACCACTCTGCGCCAGACATTTCACATGTCGATTGGAGCTGATAAGATACGCATTCGATTTTCCAACATATTTGGCAAAACAGACTTGCCCATCACTGCGGCATCAATTGCTCTGCCAGTCGGTGGAAAGGCCGGTGTTGGTCAAATTGATACCAAGACCACGAAGCAGCTCAAGTTCAAGGGCAAGAAGTCCGTGTCTGTCCCAGCAGGAGAGATTGTTTACTCTGATCCCATTGACTTCAAGCTGAAACCTCTGTCTAACCTCGCATTGTCTGTTTACACTGAGAAGGGTCAGCTTGGGAACAAGATCACCGGACACCCTGGCAGTCGAACGACTTCTTGGATGCAAAAGGGCAACTACGTCAATGCTGCATCTGTATCCGAGGGAAGCACCAAACATTGGTATTTTGCAAACGGAGTTGACTCGTGGGCCCCTAAGGACCATTTCGCTGTTGTACTCCTCGGAGACAGCATCACCGACGGCCGAGGAAGTACGGATGACACCAACGATCGGTGAGTGGAATGCCCGACCTTTTGGTGTCTTTGCTTACAATCTCTAGATGGTCCAATGCTCTTGCGGCTCATTTGCAAGATTCTGGCATGTCTAATGTCGCTGTGAACAACATGGCAGCAGGTGGCAATGCGATCCTCTCAGGCGGTCTGGGACCTCCTCTTCTTCAACGATATAAGCGAGATGCCCTGGAACAGCCTGGTGCCAAATTCGTCGTCGTCTTCGAAGGTGTTAACGACATCGGACCATCCGCTACCGACGAGGTTGCCCAAAAGAAGATCAAAGACGGCCTTATCGCTGCGTATATCCAAATCGTGAAGGACAGCAAAAAGGCGGGCATGACCACCATTGGGGCGACAATCACACAGATGCTTGGAAACCAGTACTACGCTCCCGAAAGAGAAGCCACTCGAATCGTGATCAACGACTGGATCCTGGGAAATGGGACTTTTGACCATACCGTCGACTTCGCGTCATTGATCGGAAGTGGAGATAAGCTGCTCCCTCAGTATGACTCTGGCGATGGTCTACATCCCAACCCTGCTGCGTACAAGTTGATGGGCACAAAGTTTCCAATTAAGTTTTTTAAGAAATAATTACAGATATAGGCATAAGGAGGATTAAGAATTAATAAAATAGTAAGAAAGGGATTTCGCCTTTTACAGTATTAACTAACGTAATACCCATGAAATTGGGGCCAGTATGGAAGGCCGGAATGCTAACGTAATAAACATCTTCAAATCTACATACACTAGCTTTGTGGCTCTCCGTATTATCAACCTTGCCCAATCATAGCCAAACATTTTTTTATAAACCCCGCACCGCCCTTAAATTTCACTGCTAACAACTCTGACCCTGGCGGAATTTCGGCCTTTGTGTCCATTAGTCTAATACCCAATATGCCACCGGCTAATGCTTTTACGGCCTGCGAGGCATGTAGGTATGTCTCGGCCAGACTTGATATTACTTAGCCACAACTGACTGGCTCATAGGCGCCTCAAGCGCAAATGCTCACGAGATACCCCTTCGTGTCGTCTGGTAAGTACTCACTTTAGATTATCCGTTTGGGTATAAAAGTCTCAGATCTGTCTTTAGTGTACTCGGCTAGGTAAAACATGCAACTATGGAACAGAAGATGCCAATGCAAGCCTGAAAACCTCTACCAGTGGCTTGACGAGTCAAGAACGCACAGATCCTGCTACAGAACTAGGTGTACATCGGACAGATAAGTTCCCGTACTCATACTTTCTAGACTCCGATTCATTCCAGCCGATATCCAGAGACAACTTGACAATGCATGACGGCCCGTTGTTCAGTGAGCAGCAAAGACGCTTTGCGGCTACTGGTACATTGGACTCTTTGATAGATCACTACGAGACTACCATCCACCAGTGGCTGCCCATGCTAAGTATTAAGCGCCTAAGGCAAGACGCAAAAGCTCTAGGAGATTTAAATCAGGGCGTTGTCGACGTTCTGGTCTTCTTGGCCCTTGAGGCGCTTGTTAGTCAGAGTTGCATCACGGCTGATAAGCATACCATGTTGCCGCAAAATAACCCTTCATATTTGAAGGCAAAGCATTACAGCTTTATCGCTGAGAGTGGGGGAACTATCAACATTCGACTGATACAGACTATTGCTTTGGTAGCCTTGTACGAACTTGGCCATCGTATCTACCCTGCCGCTTATTTAACAATAGGACAAGCTGTGCGACTAACCACCATGGTTGGACTGCACAGCCAAAAAGATGCAAAACAACTCTTTATAGAACCTGAAACATGGACATTATGCGAGGAGCAGAGACGGACTTGGTGGGCGATCGTAATGCTTGACAGGTATGTGCAGACCTATGTCTCATGAGAATTTAATCATTGATTATTACTAGAATTGTCGTTGCAGGCTCCCCGCAACTCCTCATGGCTGCTCCAGATCCGAGCACAAACGATCTTCTGCCTTGTAACGATGATGACTGGAGGAATGGACGAATAGGTTTCAATGAAGCCCTATTCACCCGCAACTTCCATTCCCCCTCGTCTATGGGGCAATTTGCAAGAGTATGCCAAGCGGTTCACGTGTTTGGCAAAGTTCTTCGTCACATACAAGCAAGAAAAAAAGACACTGACCCAGTCGAACTTACTGCTGAGGCGTTGCAGCTGCAGATAGTCTTGACGACGTTAGAGCAGGGCATCATGAGCAATGACTGTGACATCATGACGACGCATGGGAGCTTGCATTCGGCGTTGTCACTGTGCAGCTTAGCCCGACTGCTACTATACAATGAATATGCATGTAACGAGCCCAGCTTCAGCACGGCACGTGAGAGACTGGCTGCTGAGGTTGAGATGCAACAGATATCTTTGGCGAGCATCCAAGACATCGTATCCAAGACAATACCGCAGATGGCGAGGCAAATAGTGTCGGCGAGTCAACAACAATCAATGGGACCAAGACATTCGCCCATCTTGGCTGGCTGCCTGTATCATGCTGCAACTGAGTGCGCGTGGTTTGTCAAAGAGAACAATGATGCGGACATGGTGGCCGGGTTAGAAGCTATCACGCAAGCACTTGAAGTTCTAAAGTCCGAGTGGGCTGTTTGCGGTAGGCCTTTATCACCTTGCTAAGTCCGAAGTTGACATAACAGCTGATAAATTCTACGCAGATGAATATCTCTCCTACTTGGAGGGCAATAGGCCTCAAAACTGACATCATTACGAGAATAACAGGGCCGATAGAAGTTTAGACAGCTCACTAGCGTCAGTCTGTCTGTCCGCAGCAACTTCACATTCCCGCTCTGCCCGCTCTGCCCGCTTTGCTTAGCTGAGGTATACAGCAAGTTAAAGCCCCACCTCCGCTCTGCCCGCTCAAACGCTGACATTCCCGCATGCGCCAATATGCGCTGCTCCACTCTCTGGCTGTTATCCAGTAAATTCCCCGAATCGTCATTAATGTCAAACTCTCTACTCAAAGGTCCTCAGATTGTTATAAAAAGTGCAATACCTCTCATTCTGTTTTCTTTTATTCCATCTTCAGGATATCTTACACTTGTCTCTTCCATCCACAACCCTTATATCTTATTGTATTTGGTCGTTCATCGTTACTCTTGTTCTGCCGATCAACATGTCTCAACTCGTTTGGCTTGTAACTGGCTGCTCCTCTGGCTTTGGATCGGAGTTTGTGCGTCAGATCCTGTCACGAGGTGATAAAGTCATCGCAACAGCCCGAAATAGTGCGAGGATCGAGTCACTTGCAAGTCAAGGAGCAGCTGTCCTTGAGCTAGATGTCACGCACTCACAAGGCGACATTGACCGAATCATTGCCCATGCAATTACCATATATGGGCACATTGACGTATTGGTTAACAATGCTGGTTTTGTAGCTGCTGGCTCTTGGGAGGATCTCAGGTATTGTTTTCTTAATAAATGGTATTGTCGACCTTGCTAACATGTCTAGCTATGATGAATTTGTTGCCTCCTTCGAGACCAACGTCTTTGGGCCAATCAAGGTTACGCGTGCAGTACTTCCGCATATGAGAGCCAAGAAATCGGGAACTATGGTTTTCATCAGTTCTTTGTCTGGCTGGGTTGGACACCAGTTTACTGGGGCTTATGCGGGGTCAAAGTTTGCTCTTGAAGGCCAGTTCCCTAGATTCTGTCCGTAAGAGTCTACCCGTCTGTGTTCTAACATAAGATTAGGCGTTGTTGAAAGTCTACATAAGGAAACCGAGCCTCTGGGTCTTCGCACTCTTCTTATGGAACCCGGTCGATTTCGAACGCCTCTACTGTCAGCAGGCCACCTCCGGTCAAAGCAGAGTCAAATTCCCGATTATGAATTAGCTTCCGAGACTCATCATAACCACCTTCATGGCGGAGACTTGAAGCAGCCTGGAAACCCAGAAAAGTTTGTCAAGATTGTACTGGACCTGGTCAGACAAGAAGGTTGTGCAGAGGCGAAGCGCATCCCGTTTCGTCTGCCTGTTGGGAAAGATGCGGTAGAAGAGATTGGGGCCAAAGCCAGGGAGGTAATGGAGACAATGCAGGATTGGGATTCTATTATAACAGAAACTGAGTATTAGTGGGTACACTGAGAGCGAGTACTTGAAGTAATTAAACCATATCCGCCTCTAAACTTTTGCAGCCAGGTTCCTGCTTCCATGTGATAGAACCGAGTGGGATGTTGAGTGGGATATCACGTGCCAGAGAAACTTAAATCCCAGTCAATTGGCGTTGATAGTACAAACTGCATCCCACTATATCCCACTCAGTGGGTCCCCAGTTACGGCTTTCTTGTTGGGTCCAAGCTCTCGCTTTGCTCAGTTGCATTACTATCCCACCGGATATCTTTGTCATAATAAAGTTCAATCCAATGGCGGCATAGCCGCAAACATGACGAAACATACGTAAGAGCAATTGAGTTTGATTTCTCAATACATTTAAAAATTAAATAAACCCTGCACACTTGCATCTATAAGTAGGATGCTGCATTCCGCCTCAAAAGCAGCTCACCATCAATATCCTCGATCATATTTCATCGTGCATTTAGAGTTGACGAAACACAAGCAGAAAATCATGATTCATTCGAAGATATGTGCTCTCGGCTTGGCCGTTCAGGCTAGCCTTGCAATCTCGATTCCTCGGCCATACACTTGTCCACCGATTTCTGGGAACAAAACGATTGATGCTTATCAATTGTATCCCGAGAACGTTGATTTCGATACACGACGTTGTCTTGTGTATTCGAGGTTAGTAATCATGGATATTCTTAAACAACATCGACCAAGTCCTGACATTCATTATAGTGTACTGTACAATGCAACTGCTGTCGCCTGGGATCCCTATCGAGAAGAGATAGTGCATACTTTCGAAGCTCCGGGGCTCAGCGGCAATCCTCTGCTCCATTCAAGTGGCGTACGTGTTGACCCTCTGGACCGACTCTCTGTTGTCATCGACGCCGGCGCTGCTTTCGATACTGGTGGTCAGAATATTGAGGGGGATAACTTCCTTGTCAAGTTCGACCTTGTAGACAAATCTTTGCTGTGGCGAGCAAACCTGACCAATGCGACCGCTGGTGTATACGGCGGTTATCAGGATAGCGAAAGCGACGATGCCGGCAATACATTCGTTCTCGGAACCTTTCCCAGCAGTCTGATCAAAGTCAGCGCAGATGGAAAGTCGATTGTCCCGTGGTATCTCGTCGAGCCAGCCAACCATACCATTCACGGCTTCTCAGGAATTGCTCGTAAAGACGACACGCTCCTTGTGACTGATAACTCGGATGGCCAGCTTTACCGATTCGATATCAAAGCATCAAAGGGCAAACCGGTTCATGTTCCGACATCGAAGGATGGCAGTAGCAGTGCTCGGCCCTTAGGCCAGGGGCTCGACGGCTTGCATTTGCCTTCACTCTACGCTGGTACTGTTCTTTTAGCCAGCGACAATAACAACGGCACTGTTGTGTTGAGATCTAGCAATGGAAAGTGGAAATCTGCTGAGAATCTCGGCACCATACCTAATCCTTACCTCAACCAGGGCGGATTCACTGTTGCGTCTGTGCAGATCTCTGATAGTATCTATTCTGTTACTGAGTTCTTTGGAGATGCTATCAATGGCACTCTCCCTGGCAACAGGACAGCTTTCCCCTTGAGAGATATCACAGGAGAGGTTGAGACTCTACTGAGAGCCTAGTATCGTGAAGGGTCGAGGGTTGGGTGGTATTAGTTTATAAAGTGGAAAATACTATTAGTTATTATTATAACAAATAATATTAGGAATAAAATAGAGTTTTTATAATATATCAGATTTCCTTTACTAACATTAATAAAGGTGTTAAGCTTCCATAACATTAACATCGACATTTCAGTTAACAAACGCACAAAGACCCAATAGCATTCCTCTTATTTATATTCTAGTAACAAAAACACAATGACTTACGTTTTCCTTTTTACACAGTCTCCTCTTTATGGGCTACCCAGTAGCTGCAGCTCATCAGTGGAACAGTTCCTGTCCCACCTCGTCTCTATCATCCCTCTATTGATTAACTGCTGGAAATCCATCATCGCGCTCTCAGTGATAGGCGACTCTCGCACGCTTGCTACCGGGCGCGACTGCATCATCAGTATCGTCGTTGTCATCAATATGACGTTTCTTGGCAATCTGTGTCAGTCCGTGCGGCTCACAGTTTGACTCTTTGTTAGACATCTCAAACACTGAGATCTGAGTAGTGAGCTCTTCGTCAGTGGGTTTCGGTAAATTCATATTGATACCAGTCAAACCGGTCGCTCCATCACTTCCAGTAGGTAATTGCCCACGGCTGAACTCTGTCTCTCTCCAGTGTTTCGAGTCTCTCAACTGGCTTCGCTCTGACCACTCGCTCAACTCTCTTGAATCTTCACACATCCTCTCAAAATGGTCCGATTTATATCCATCGAGGCATATTTTTGCCTCTCGATCTGCCTCCTCACGTGTCATATTTTTACCTCCAGAATACTTGCACAGCCGAATGTAGTGGAGCGAATATCGTTCTGTATAGTCGAAGGGTTAGGGAGCCGAGAAACTGCGCTCGATTGTAGCTGGGCAGAATATTAGCAATTCCAAGTCCTTTGGGCAAGATTGCATTTGAACACCAGTCAATTCTTCCAGCTTGCTCTCAATTATATATTTGAGCTTAGTTCGGCGGTTATCATCGAATTATAACAAACTTTTAATTACTAACTTACTATATAAATAACCCCTAAACGAAAAAAATAAAATACATTAACTCGGTCCACCTCTCCTACTATAAAAATGCCAATTTAGCCCGAGTAATAATCAACCTCCTAACAGTATAGTCTTCCCTTCTGATCCCGCACCGTAAAACCAGACACTCCAAATTTATCAGGCTTTTTTCCCGCTGCATCCAAAAAGGTCAACGGCGCATCGGCTCCTTTCTGGGGATTATTATCAGCCTGCAATGGCTTAAAGCCCTTGCTCTTTGCCTTATTATATGCAAGCGTAACATCCTTCGGCAGATTAGGACTGCTGTATAAAGTGCATGACCGTTTGCCGCTATCCCCTTTTGTGAAAGTATGCTTCCACACCCAGTTTGTACACCGGGTTGGTAATTCTAAGCATTTCGCGGCGCAGTCGCAGGCAGACTTAAAGCCATCCTTAAAATAGAAGTGTAGCTCTGTGACGACACCTGTCATATCGATACCCTGATAATACCGGACGCAGCCGCCGTTATCATTAGGAGCCTGTAGAGTTTGGAAGCGGCCCTTAGTGATCTTCCCCTTGCAGATTGCCCAGTCGGAGTAGGTGTTGAAGTTTGGGAAGATATCGGCACCTGAGTCCTGATGGGTATGGGAGTCCAGGGGCGTCGCCAGGGCGGCGGAGGCGATGAGGAAGGAGAGAGCAGCGATAGTGAAATGCATTCTGGCGAGTGGGCTTTGATGAGTAAAGGAGGAGATAGTGTAAGCGAATTGAGTGAACTCCGGTTTTGTAGATGATCAATCCTGGAGAGAACGGGGCCATTTTATTTCGCATCCTGATGACCGTTATATATACTTCTCAATTGGCGAGCAAGTCTGGCTGGGCCATTTTGGTCTGAGGGATATTTAGTGTATACCTCCAACATCATGACGACGATCCGCAGTCAGGAGGCTTCGTCGGCCGACTGTGATATATGCTCTGACCTATGAAGGAGGGAGGAGGACATTCAGAAGACTTTCCGCCATAGCAGATAAATCGGTCTCCGTCTAAGAACTGTAATTAACAAGGAAATCTATTTATAAGGCCAGGCTATTCTTAGAATGGCCTGTTTA
Source organism: Fusarium sp. 190-020-2 (assembly GCA_014884825.1). Lineage (NCBI taxonomy): Eukaryota > Fungi > Ascomycota > Sordariomycetes > Hypocreales > Nectriaceae > Fusarium > Fusarium sp. 190-020-2. The sequence goes on from JACTAS010000075.1 coordinate 69,044, forward strand.
GAGGCTTAGTTCTCCTGTTAACAGATGGTCTGGTAGTGCACCTGTGTACAATGTCTGGTGAGATTGCCGTAGCTAAGTAGATAGATACTGAAAAACCTAAAAGTTGGGCATAATTACGTCACTATGAATTACCTCGAGCTGCAACACTTGCATTTAAAGGCTATCGGTACTTCCCATCCAATCACTATAGATACTTTAAGATAATACGAGAGGCGGTCTCACTTATGATTAGCTATTATTACACTATGAGTTCACTAACATCCACTACACCTGCACTCAGAGGTATTTATTCCAGAAGTAATAAAAAGGCTCTTAATATGTCAACATTTTTTACAGCATCCAAAGGTTGATTTATATATAGAATGTTACTAGGAAGTATATGTATAATAATTAGAGAACTCTACCTACTGGGATTTTAGCAGGGATAGCTATTCTAAAATTGCCCTCTAGACAGAGGGCCAAGACTAGCTGCCCAAAGACCGAGAGCTAAAAATAAAGATCTACTTTACTGTTTTAATTGTAATAATTAGTCTTTGTTGAAACTCGCAATGCTAGGAAGGGTATGCCGCTTTGCTTTGTGTCCATTGCTTTTTTCTTTTGCTTGCAAACAACCTAGATCCTGGGGAAGCCTATGCAATCCTTAAACAAGCATAAGGCGTCGACCACACTGCATGCCATCTATAACCGCAAGCCGTCTTAGCGACAAAGGATGAGCTGCTCAGTCATGATTAAATAATCATCCAAGCGTTGATTTATAAGGAAGGATTATAGCAGAGAGGAATTAAGTAAAAATATAACAAGAGCTAATACCTAAGGCCTATAGTTAAAAATATTTAGTGCTCTATGTTACTAGCTTTATAGTTTTTTATTTATTCTTTTATTAGGTTTTTTTTTTTCCTTATTAAAGGCATATGCTCTGTGTCTAGGGAAGATAAGGCCTAATAGATGCACAGGTCCGTATAGTCACAGGTCGGCATACATAGTCAGCAAGGTCTACTGTTATTTCCCTCTCTAAGTAATGCTTCTTGGTGTTTGGGAAGCCAATATTTGTTAAATCCTTCCTTAGCCAATACTGAAAATTGGCAGCTATAACGGAATCGATTACATAAATAGGTAACTATAAGCCAACTAAATGCACTAGTCAACCTTTGTATAATAAATGTATAGCATCTAGTTATTGCCCATAGATTGAGAGCTATAACTAAAGCTTCTCGCAATAGGTACCACTATGTCAGAGGAAGTTCAGCTGGATTGGAATCCGTTGCGTTATGATAGTTGAAATAAGAATACTAGAAAGGCCTGCACCTAAATAAAACGACGAGGCAAGGCAAGACAAAGCAAGCTCCGCGGCGAATTTGCTGCTGTTCACGAACCTCCACCGTTAATCAACCACCCACTCAGGATAACTGGATGTGGGGATCTCCGCGTCGGGCGGATGAAACTATCCGACGGGGGAATGTGAGGAACGGGTCTTAACTTAGCCGGCCGGGGGAGGGTGGGGTCGGCCGCCTCTAACTTGGAATAGACCATCATTGCTTTAGTCATAGCCCTCCAGTATGTATTTCGCCCCACTTGACCTCACGTATAAGACAATTACACAAGCTTGCCTTAGGATAAAGTAAAAGAAACTTATCAACCAACTGTAGCAGCTTGACTTTTATAGCAAGTAAATATTCTTGAGAATCAGTGCATATAGGGGTTATTAATACGATCTATATATGTACTGCATGATTAATATACCATGATTGGCAAGACGGGTAGAGTCAGACAACAGCCGCGAATAACAAGCGACTGTACGCCTTCTCAGGCCAGAGCGAGTCAGCGATCCCCGGCAGCATTCCTTCCGAATAGCCAAGACAGGTCAATCCCGAACCTGCTTAAGCGCATCCTTAATAGCGGACCTTCAGGACGGTTTTTGGCTCAGTCCAGGATGTAGCAGTGCGTGATGAACCTTATCGCACTCCTTTGGAAAGCTTCCTCTGTGGACTCCTATTTCTGGGCTTCAGGCGGATCGCACCATGGGGGTGAAGCCTTTTCTTTTCTTGGCTATAATGTCTGTATTTCTGCAGTTTGTCTTTCCTGGCCCCTGTTTGGCGCGTTCTTTGACTTGGGGGATCAGCGTTTCTTCGGTGACGGCAACTCCATCTGCCGAGCCTCTAAAGTGAATAGGAATCGTAAGACAGTAGAGGGTGTCTCTTGTCCCCACCGGGGTTTGGGTCTTGCAGATATCGCCCAGTCGAGATCGTTTGAGATCGTGCGTGGTTGTGTCTTACAGGAGGTGGCCTATATGAACTGTGCCTTATCCCTCGTGGCATACTCAACCTCTTCGCGTCTTCAAGCAAACCACCTCTCCTCCGCATATTGGCTCATCCATCCATCATGACATCAGCATATGGCATGTTGCTTGCCTCCATAGCGGCGTTGTGTAAGTCGTCCACCAAATAAACCACAGACTTTCAGAAGAACCCCTCCCTAACATGGTCGTTTCCTTGACCCACAGACACCTGCAGCACTTCAGCTCTTACCTCATCCTTCTGTCCCAACAACGGGGACGTATGTTTCCGTTGGGGTGTCCCAAAGGCATCCGCAGTGTCAGGCTCCGGCAACATCTACTTCCAAATCGACGCTCCCACCAGCCTAACATGGGCGGGGCTCGGCATAGGCACAGGTATGCGAGGCGCCGCTATGTTCCTAATTTATCAGAATGGTGACGGCAATATCACTCTGAGTACGAGAACCGGACGCGGCCATGTTATGCCCGAATACACAGAACGAAGTGAGGTCGAGCTGCTCGCTGGCTCTGGCGTTAAAAATAATAAGATGGTTGCCAATATTCGATGCGGCGACTGCAGTAGCCTGAACCTTGAAGGCTCCAACTCTTGGATCGCCGCCTGGAAGAATGGCAACCCGCTTGACTCCACGAGTCTTTCCGCGAGAATCTTGGAGCATGATGGGGACAGCAGCTTCAATATCGACTTTGCCCAGGCGTCCATGAGCTCGGACAGCAACCCCTTCACGTCTAGCGGTAGTGGGGACTCAAGCTCCAACTCGGAGTCTGATTCTGATTCTGACTCCGGCTCCGGTAATGGTGCTATGTCAGAGGCAGAGGGCAGTAGCACGAGCGATATAGTGCTCCGTGCCCATGGAGTTATCATGTCTATTGTCTTCCTCGCCGGATATCCCCTGGGAGCCGTACTCATGCCTATGATCGGAAAGTGGTTCATCCACGCCGGCTGGCAGGTCATTGTTTTCGTGGGTATGTGGGCCGGCTTTGCCCTTGGTTATGTCTATGCCCGTAATGATAGTGATGTAAGTGAACCCGGCCAGATACAGATGCACTAGCCCCATAGTAAAGCCACGCGTGCTAACTATATTTCTCTAGTGGTTGAAACAAGCTCACACGATAATGGGTACCACAGTCGTCGCACTGATTGGCCTGCAGCTTATTTTGGGTTGGGCTCACCATCGGTACTTTGTGAATCACGGTAAGCGAGGACTTATCAGCCACGCCCATATCTGGTTTGGACGAGTCCTCATGATCCTTGGTATCATCAACGGAGGTCTGGGTCTTCAACTCGCAGGCTCGCCTCAATGCTATGTCATTCCGTATTCTGCCGTTGCTGGCATCGCCGCGGTGCTCTACGTCACTGGCATCTTTGTAGGTGGGGTGAGGAAGACTGCACGCGCGAAGCAAATTTCGCCTCAGATAATCCAGGAGGAGCAGCGTTAATTCAGAAAATACGAGGCCATGAAGGAAAGGGAGCTAAAGGGACTTTTGGAAAAGTTTAGTATGATAATACACTCCACAATTAACTTAAGATACCATCTATGGAAGGAAAGCTATTTAGTTAGGCGTAAACTCGATTATGGATGGTCTGAAGCCCAGGATAATACCTTCACAACCTGGTGGAGTTGAGCGTTCCCACTTAGTAATATAGGCACTTGTCAACCTATAGCCTGGTGGTGCAGCATAGCCATAGTATGATCCATGCTTTGCACTGCCACATTCTAAAGCCTTATCCTTATTGTTCCAGAACCTGACCTTTCCGAGTTTTTGCCCGTAATAAACACTAACCCAATAGAAGTATTCGTCCTCCGCGAGGTCAAGTTGTTTGGGCGCACCCCCAGTAGTCGATCCATAGGCATGACCCCAGGAGTCTCCGTACCTCATCTGCAATCCATCAACGTCATCCCATCCCCTCACGTATGCGGAAGTGATGCGAGGACTACGGTCGGTGATGGGAGCTTCACTCGAGTCGCTCCATGCAGCATGGGCTGTGTGACGGCCAAACGGGCCAAAGAAGATCTCTCGGTCCAATCTTTTCAAGACGGACTCGGGCATCTTGTCTCCCGCCAGGTACGGCCAATATTCAGCGTAGTTGAGTACATTCATGACCATACCGGAATCGTAGTCTGCGTAGGCCCTGAGTTTGGCTGCAGCTGCGCTTCCTCTGTTGTCATAGTCGTTAAGCTCCGCACGGTAAGGCTTGACTTGTCCGCGCCCTTTATGATAGACCTTGTTGACGTAGGTTGCATAGTCGAGATCATCATAACTGTCCTCATCCCCAGTGGATCCTGACGCAGGAGCAACAAGGTCAGAATATGCGTCCTTCCAAGTATCGACTATCTTAGTTGGCATTTCCAGGTCGACGGCTGTGGCAATAGCTCCTTTGAGTAGATGGCTCTGTTCCGACACAATGTTGCCTGCCGGCCCAACGACATTTTTGGGCGACGTTTTCCTCTTAAACTCGGCACGCATGGTGTTGACGTTCTTTTCCGAGTAGCCCCAGGCTATGCCATGCCTGATTCCATCAGATAATAGCATGAGGTGGATGTTGGCTGCAAGAGCAAACAAGGGAAGAGAAGGCACTGCAAAGCGTTCGACCCGAAACTCGGGAATGGCAGCCCTTACCACGCTTAAAAAAGCGATGTGAGTCGTCTTGAGCGTGTCTCTTGCTCTAATTCTTTCCTCACCCGACGAATCCTTGAAGTCTTCCCAGATCTGTGTGTAATTTTCCATATTATCTTGGAGACCTCGAATCTTCTTCCTCAGAATGTCCATCTGAGTTTCAGTGATCTTGGAATCAACGAGTGCCTCAATGCGCTCGCGCAGCTTCTCCCAGATCTTCTCAATTGAATTCGGGTGAAAGAGTAAGCCGCCCAACAGGGTAGTGAGCGCGCTGAGGCTGCTTCCAATGACAGGAATAAGTTCACAACCCAAAGCCAAGACGGAGCAGGCATATTGTCCAACCTCGTCGGGGTCAGTGATCCCCAGCTTTTGACCACCGTCGGCGGCTTTGAGCAGCTTGGTGGTCAGATCGTTGAGAAACTTTTCACTAATTTTAATACCCATTTTTGAAATATCGGCTGGTAGATAAGGAGACGAATTGCAAGGTAGATTATGGGAATAAGTAAGTTTCGTGAGGTGATGGCGGAATGGCTTGGGAGGTTTCTTCCAATAATTGAAGTAATTCTCTCGGACTTATATACTAATAGATTCTTTATGCTGTACCAAGGATACTTGTTGCATATTTTCATGGCGTATCTCTTCTATCTACTCACAACACTAGATCAGCGCAAGTTGCGTAATGGCTGAAGCTAACAATACAGATTCAGGTGAGATATTGTCTAAACTAACCATCTTGGAAATCTGGTGCAGCTGGCCTTGAACTGTGTCGATTCCTATTGGGCAGTAAACTTAGCGTGCGGAGAATGTGACGTGCAACGACACGGCACAACACGGCTCGGCATTTAGTGGAACAGATCCTTCTTTCAGCTGCTATACTAAATGCATATCCCTACCTCTTAAAGATGGAAATTTTATCATAGGGCAATGGCTGACGTTGACTTATCTAAAGATCGAGATCTTCCCAAGCAATATGTAGCAGTTCTTATTCAGATTCGAACTGTAGGATTATGTTGGCGTTGAAAATTAATATGCCGCTTACCTGGCTGGAGTGAAACCCTGCTAGCTTTATAAAACGCTAACTTACAATAGTATAGCATTAGTATATGGATTGTGAGATTTAATTAGTTATTAAAGGTAGATGTCTTTAGACTGAAGATGTAGTCTTTGTTACATATACGTGACGTAACCGTGTGTCGAAGCAAAACGCGGTTATAGTCTTTAATTGTAATATTGGTTTTCAATCTCTTCCGTATAGTTCAGTACCCATCACTGTCGCAAACTGAATCGACGCTCACACTGCCTTTAGGTTTTTCGCAAGCAATAAATACAACGTAATCAGAGGCCTCCTCAGGTAGCCCAAGGTTGCCCTGAAATTCTAAAATATATTAGCCGTATTATTACCACTCCTCCTATTAGTTCAACAAGAACCGGAATTCCGCAGAAGGACATTGTGAGGTACGGACTGATACCTGAAACGATTAATGTCTAACCTCTTGGGTTAGCCCATTCGCGGCATTGGACTGCTGGCCTTCAAGTCCTATCATTGACCAGGGTTTATGGCAAGATTGTGGCTTAGAATAAGCATAAATTAAGTCAGCTGCCCTCCAAGGTTTAGCCTAAGATATAACAACCAATGCATACACCCTGTCAGATAAGACAGCACACTGCGCCTGCTTGCCAAGTCCAAAATACAAGAAATCACAAACATTCAATTACCTCCCTTGGTCTGGAGGCCTTTTTTGAACATGTGTGAAGATAAAGAGGTCGCTGTAGGGACCATTGAGGGAGAAAAAAGAGCTCCATCCTTCCTACTCACAAGAATTTTAATTGCGACACTAGCAAAATCCAACCAAACATGCTCACCTCCATCGTCATCCTTCTCATCGCTCTCAGCACTTATGCCGCTGCTCAAACCCAAACCCCAACCCCAACAGCAGCACCAACCATGACGATTTCACGTCCATCTCTTACGACGCCATCATGCTGGGCGCTCATAGACTCCCTGTCAATTACCGGCGCCCCAGGGCCTCCCATGGATATGTCTGAGCTGGGCGTATCCTTTGCCCTCGGAAGTCTCTACAACACCCAGGACCCTTGCAAACTTCCTGTCATCACTGGATCGTCAGCTGAGGGGTTCTCGAAGTGGGCTTCTGAATGGACAAGCTGGCAGGCGGAACATGTTTCTGAATATCGGGTAGTATGGGAGGCTTGCAGTGATGATCCTGCTATCACTGATCTTGTGCCAGTTGGACCTGATGCATGCAGCACTCTGAAAGCTAAAATCACTGGGACTTCTGCTGCAAATGAGGATAGATATAAGGACAAAGAGAAGGGAGAGGGCAATAAAGATGATAAGCCGGAGGCTGTGGATGGTTCCTCGGGTTCTCGTGTGGCGGGGTCTTTAGTTGTTGCATTGATGGCTGGTGGCGTACTGGTTGCAGGATTATGGTGAGCAGTTTTGGACTGTATTTCAAGTATCTTTTCTATCTGGCTTAGACAATAGACTACTAATAAACTTTCCAACGCGAGACTCTCCTCGATGCACCTGATATTAGTTTGAAGGCTTGAATGCTAAGTAAACGTCATGCGTCCATTACTAGGGACTGGAGGATAAGGCCGCAATTCCAGAGGGATATAATTAGCGAGGATTACACCTAACATGCAATGTCTCACTTACATTCATTAATGCAATGTTTGGCGTATTTGAGACCGCGAAGCTGCTTATATGTCGGCAGATCCTTGTCTAACTGTTCCACTTCCGCCCGTATCTTGGCCCAAATATCTGGTCTACGTGGAAGGACAAAAAAACAGGTTGCCTAGTAAATTGGAGGCCGTGTCTCTTGCGGCGATCAAAACACTCAATAGTTCTGCGCGTATTTTCCGTAGATAGTCGGATATAACATTGACCATACCTACAACGGATGGGAAGGATTGGATTCATTGCATTTTAGATACTTAAGCTAGGGCTGAGTTTATCTAGTACCGCCGAACCAAATATTAATTTATCAGAAGCTTCAGCGAGTCAACTATGCAGGTTTTCAAATCCCGATACTTGCGGCCTGGAACGTCTCTCGATGGTGTTGTGTCAACCTCCCAAAGATCGGCTGGTGTATCATCCACCAGAACCTGGGAGATCTTATCCTTGAGCTGTGGATATTCATCTGCTGCCACCTGTGCAATCTGAATATTGCTCATTTTGCCTTGCATCAAGAAGAACCTCCTCCCTCCAGCACCCAGCTTCTCCAATGCTCTGACGTGAGCAAGAGCAACATCTCAGATGTCAACCCAGTACCACGAGGCTGTTAGAGGTAATTCGTTTTCCCATTTTCCCTGGCCAAGGCCTCTCAAACGCTTATTTGATGTATTGATTGAGTCTATAGATTTAAGCCATGGGACTGGTGGACCAATAATGAGAGATGGATTCATTGTGGTAAGAGAGAATCCAGGCTTCTTAACTTGCATCAAGTCCCAAGCAGCGCGCTCAGAAAATGACTTAACAGCTCTATAAGCCTGTACACCATCTTCATATGCCTCTTGCTTAGTTATTGGGTTGAAATAATGCTTTTGATACATCCTCTCGGGCTGTTCAATATTAACCACCACAGAGAACGATGATGTGATGACGACGCGCTTAATCGTTGGGGTGTAATCCCTCTAGGAAGGGAACATCCTTTAATGTACTTTATATTAGATCTTTTCCCTGCTATTCCTATAACTGAAGTTGTAGGGAGATTCGCTCGATCTCGATTGGGACTCAGATAATTTAGTTCCGTTCTTAAACAGGTTAAGATTTAGACAATTGAGTCCCGTTCCTAAAGAGGTATAGCACGATTCTTCCCATATCTCTATCTACTGCGGGCCAGGGAGGTTTACTAACTGTGGTGATACTTTACTTTTAATTTGTGGTAAATTTGGTAGCGGTTTTATTGCTCGACTTTCCCTTGGTGGATTAATCTACTTTAACTCTATTAAGTAATCGGTCCGACATGGCTGTCCCTTGCAAAGTATTTTAAGATCTGATGATCCTCCTCTAAGCCCTATTAGTTGCTGCTGTCTTGGGTAAATACCCTCCTGAGGTACATATCCTATAGAATAACTTAGTATATATTGCTAAGAGATTCTAGGCACATAGGTAGTTAAAAATAAGATAGAAAATAAAATAGAAAGGGTAAAAATACAAACTTAATTAACGAAAAGATTCAAATAGTCATATAATAGAAACTCTTAATTAGGTGTCTATTTAAGATGGCATGACTAAATATATTACGAGTTTCAGGTGGTATTTCCATGTCATCATACGCGTAAGTAGTCCTGCTCCACTCATTTGTAAGCGTGTTTCCAATTTGAGTCCGGGGCGGGTATTTCCATTACTGGAAATCTTGATGCTCCGTTATATAATGACCAGAATTGATATATAAGACATCAATCCAGCTGTCTTACTATCGATTAGTCTATAACAAATACTGCAATTCATCAACCGTACAATACGCTTTATCTCAATTATCTCCTGAATACCACAGTCTTTGCCAAGATGCAGCTCAGCAGCCTCCTCACTGTTATTTCCCTTGTCTCTGCTTCTATCGCAGCTCCCGGTGACCGTGGCAGTTACACTGTTTCTGGCCTTGGTGCCCGCAAGCAGGCTATCCTGAACGCTGGTGGCAACACCCTTGATCTGGCTATTGCCATGCTCGAGGATGAACACATGTCAACCGGCTACAAGTATGGCGAGTAAACCCATCTGCAAAGTTGTATCTATTAACTGGCGTACTAACATTCAATCTTCCACAGGCGACGGCAAGACTCTCGATGCGGCCAACTTTGGCGTCTTTAAGGTCAACTGGGGAATGCTCCGTGTCTGCGCCAAGCGAGCTGGATTTGTAGGACAGCCCGAAAGTCAGTGGAACAACGGTGCTAAGCTCAAGTAAGTTATTGGAATAGGCATGCGTCATGTGTACTAGCTAATTGGCGGTTCAACTCACTCGTAGCTCTGATATCTACGCTGATGTTGCCTCCCGTTGGGACTGCCAGGAATACTATGGTTACGACAAGTGGTTTGCTGGTCACCGTAACGGTGCTACTGGCTTATCTAACCCCAACACTGAGGATATTCGATTCTACCGTGAGTCTGTTGAGTGGATCCAGAAGCAAATTGATTCGAAGTCCACTTATAAGACTGATGACACTCGCTTCTGGGTTGATGTCACTCCTATCTAAGCAGATCTATCAGTAAGTGTTTTTCTTAGTTCTTTTTTAAGTTTTTACCTTTAAGTTCAATCCACTGTTTCGAATGTCCCAGACTGACGCCTCTTTATAGACCTGGACCTTACTCCTGTTTGATCGCTGCCAGTGTAACTTTTATCTCTGTATCCTTCACTACTGTTATCTTTCGACGTATGAATCAGCTTGACTGTGAGCCTTGATGATTTTCTTACTGCTGCTAAGAATGACATTGAATCATGGGGAACTTCTAAGTCCTGGAACAATCGACCCATTGGCGCAAGGTATTTTGAACCCCAGTATAGACCTTGCAAAATTGGATTTTAGCCAGATGCTAGATAGCTTCCTCTGAAAGAATTTTAAGCATAATTTAAACCCCCATAAGGCAAGCAGTAATTTCAATGGTGTCTAGTTGACGCTCGTTTGTATTAAAGTAAGAGAGCAATACCGCCAATCGTGTTATGTCTCATGAGAAACGCTCTGCAACGGTCGGTGGTTATCTCTAAGTTCTGTATGGTGATTATAAGCTCTCAGCCACAGGTCTTAACTGCAAATAACACATCTAGCTTACTATTTAGATATTATTATTTTTTTTAAGTTTGCAAGTTAGCCTCGAAAGGTATATCTAAGCATCTCTAGAGTCTAATATAGTTTAAACATTTATTGCCCCTACAGCCGGTAAAGCTTTATTAAGTCAAATCATCATAGTTAGCTGCCTCAATTGCAGCCTGAACTTAGCTGCATATATGCCAGCTGAAAAGCCCTGCTTATCAGCTGGCCCCAACCTTCTTCCTATAACCCACCTAAAAGGTCTTTTATCGACCTCTGCTGCATACCACGCTTCAATCATCCATCACGCAGTAAGTCATCCGACCCGACCCGACTTCTGGCCGCAACCGCTAACAGCATCACAGCTGTCCCGTCACGATGCCTGCTATCCGAAGAAGCCTGCAGGCACCTAGGCCTGACGAGCCTTATCTGACTGAAGGCTATAATATGATCCCTAAGATTGAAGAAGCTCTTAGGCGAAATAAGGGTAAGGGCGATATGCTGTATATAATGGCTATAGATATTAGAGAGGCCTGGTTTAATAAGGATAATGCTAGCTATATTAGGATAGTGATCTTTAGTTATAAAATCCTCCTACTTATATAGTCTATCTATAAGAACCCTCTAATTAATAAAGACTTCCTTAAATGCAAGAAGCAGAAGCTTAAGGATCTAGAAAGGAAGCTATATAGAGGGGTGCAGCTAAGTAGGAGGGAGAGGGGGTTCCTTAGGGCCCTTAACGGCGGCTTGCATAACGAGTGGCTTAAGGATATCCGGTAGCAGGCTAAGGAGGTACTAGAGAAGACCGAGAACCTGTAACGCGATATCTAGGATAGAAGCAGGGTAATTGCGGGGTTTAGAGGAAAAATGTATTGAGTTTTATGTAAGTTTAGTTGCCTGAAGTTAAAGACCTGAAGTCATAACTAAATTTGGCATTGGCGGCGAAAAGAGGATTAAATAAGTCATAAGACAGATCACGTAACCAAATAAGCAAATTAGCTATAATATTAGTATACCATTAATATAAATAGGGGATTTAGATATTATATTATAATGCCTAACTAATTATTATAATATAAATATTAATAAGAATAAAACCTAGATTATAATTCTTTTATTTAACTTTAAGGGTATAAAAAGCTTTAATAAGTTTATTAAAATAATTTAACTTTATATTATAAAAACTAAAAATCTTATAAAATAATAAAATAATAGCTATATTAATAAGAAAAGTCTTTTATTAATATTATTTAAATTAAATTTATATTAATAATTATATAAATAGAGCTTTAATTATATTATAACTTATAATATTATATAAAATAATCTTTTAAACCTAAGAAAGTTATAAGACTTTTTAATAATAATATAATAATATAAATTATATTATTAATATAAAGAAATAAACTAACTTAATAATTATATCTTTATTTAACTAATAGCCCTTAATTATAATACCCTTATGTATTTAGCTAATAGGAAAATATTTTATTTAGAAGTCCTTAAAGTTATTTAATAAAAAAAGATAGCCTTAAATAGCCTTAATAAATTAAATAAAAAGAAAAAGGAAGAGGCTATATAGCTAATTAAGAAGAATATACCTTAGATTAAATTACTAATTACCTTATAAATAAAAGTTTATTTATTAGTTAATAGAAGATTATATTATAAGGAATAATCTAATAAAGGTTATATAGATAATATATATTTAGCTTTAAGATAGGGCATATAGCTATTAGATTTATTAAGAAATACTAATATATAAGAAAAGGCTAATTAAAGGTTTTAAGATAATATATATATTAGTATTATATAAGAAGGAGAGTTAGAAAGAAGGTTTGGGGCAATTAGAAGGCCATAGCGGTATTGAGTTTATGAGTCAATTATAAGGTTAGCAAATACACTTCTGGTTTAAGACAATGGGGCGGTTATCTCCATCGTGACGTATCACTAACATGACAGCGACACAGCAACTCAAGTATCTACCAATACCCAACTACAAAGAGCCAGAGTTGTCAGCACATGACCAGGCTGCTGAACCTCCAGATACTTTGTATGAGGCTATAATGTCAACCACAGAAGCATATGTCCCAGCAATAGTTAGAAAAGTCCCCAAAAGGATAATTGTAATGCTCCAGAGTACTCCGATGGACCAAGTGATCAATCGATCTTGCTTCCCACGCTTCCAATTATCGTAGAGCCACATACATCCCATAGGCTGGAATGACAGTGATGTAGCAAGCAAGGCTCCGATCAAAGAAACGAGCCCACCAAAGATGGGTATACCACTAGCTATCACATACGCAATGACTGTGATACCGAAGGTACATCCTATCCAAGAAGCCCAATGGGTGAACGTATTGGCCGCAAGGTGCTTGGAGCCTCGCAAGACACGCACAAAGACATGCTTACTTGCCAGCTATAATATCCACAGTATTAGCAACATCTCACATGCGCATTTTAAGTAAGCACTTACATGGCAAGTCAACATAGTAGTGACTATCAGTCCAGGAAGTGCGATTCCATAACTGACTCTCTTGATCAAGACACCTGCGGATCCGAGAGCTGGCGAAGCAACATACGAGCCACAGAAATAGTATACCACACAGCCGATTGCGATATAGCAGGCACTGATGACTGTCTGGCACAGGATCAGAGATCTCGTATAGTGTCTAGGATCCCGCATTTCTGCTGCAATACTGAAAAAAGCCGGGGTGCCTGCATAAGCAAAGATCAACGCACAGATGGCAGACATAGCGTTGGTGAAGCTTGGCTTTTTGAAGAGCTCGTAGTCTGATACCCAAATTGCGTCTTTGGGTGCAGCTGCAGGTCTATCTTGTATACCCACGGCAATTGTAAGGATGATGACTGTGTTCGAGACTTCAGCACGGTATTCTCAAGGCAAGGGCGCGGTTAGTTACTAACCAGAAGAGATGACACAGATTAATCCCAGCCAAGCGAGCCAACTTAGTTTTCCCAGTGTTCGGATACTGGCAAAGATGAAGCCAGTGATAGCAGCAATTGCGACAAAGACGGCAGTACAAGTTCCGTGGTTAGAAACCGCATTGAAGCCAATTGACACGCTGAGCATTGCTGATCCGCAAACAAATGTCCAGTCTACATCACCAGGCATCAGTTAAAGCTCAACCGCCCCAATTCCAAAATGGAGTGGCTTTGGACTTACAGAGACCAAAGGCAAAGCCAAAGATTTCCTGACCAGCACGACCGAACATCAGGCCACCCGCATCATCAATACCGTAGACTTCACGATGCCGAAGCTTGAAAGTGCCGACTATGTAATCTGACCAGGTCGTGATTGCAGCTATAACACAAAGGCAGATGAGGCCAGGGATCATTCCCAGCGTGTCGAACACAGACGGGATAGACAAGATTCCAAGACCAAGCTGTGTCTTCATCATCAGACCAGCTGTGCCCACCCAACCGACCTACACATATATAATTAATAATCTGGAGGATCATTAGGCAGAGCAGACTCACATTGCGGTAGTTTGGGCCATCATCAGTGAGTCTTCCGAAAACAGCATCATGAGCATGACCAGGGTCATCATGAACTTCACCAGCAAACACTTGACCCTCTTGGTCATCGACCTTCTCGGTACCTAGCATAGTAATAATTTATCAGATAATTGAGCTCGTGTTCACCTTCCAAATGTTGGAGAACAAAGGAAAGTAACTCCGAGATCTGCATTTTGTCACGATGTGAAATTTTCTCCATTTCATCAGTATGACCTCCGATTCCAACCGCCAAGACCATGAAAGCGGAGCATATTTGTGGTATAAGTCAGGTAATTGAGCTTTATTGGAATGTAGTAGAGTAATTTCTTCTTGTAGCTCCAGAATGAGTTCCACTTAGTAAGAAGATTTTGCCGATACCGGATGTTGGAGAATGGTGGGCGAGAGTTTGATTGGTTGGGGTAGTAACTCAAGTGGGCTATTGATTTAATTTAAACTTAATAAGAGATCTTATTTACTTAGTATAAGTAATAGAATTTATTAACTTTATTATATATTTTAATTATTTAGTAATATAGATATTAAGAAAAGTTTAATTAAATATATTTAAAAAATTAATAAATTAATATTTATAATAATAATTTATTTTAATATATAAGTATTTATTTATTAAATACCTAAGTTTATTTTAATTTTCTCTTAATTTATAAAAATAAATTAATTAAGTTATTATATTTAATATTTATTAAAAAATACTATTATAAAAATAAGTAAAATTAATTATAAAGAGTAAATAATTTTATATATAATTATAATTAAGCTAATAAAAATTTTAATAAATTTATATAATCTATTAAAAATAATTTAAATTACTTATATATATATTTTTATATATATTTAATATTAAAGAGAACTTAATGTATTAATAATTACTAAAACTTTCTTATAATAATAAGCCTAATATATAGTATTTAAATTTTAAAAAATATAATACTAAATAATTATTTAGCTATTATTTTATAAATATATTAAAATAAACTTAATATAATTTAATTTAATTCTTAAGAAATTATAATTATTATATTATTTTCTTTAATATATTTAATAAAATAAAATAAAATACTACATATATATTTATTTATTTATTTTAGGATTAATTATATGAAATAGAAAACTCAATATATATTTAAGAAATACTATTAATGTACTACTTAAGCTAGTAAAGCTAAGCCTTATCTGCTACATAATTACCTCTGGAAAACTCAATATGTGCTTTAAGGCGGTAGGAAAACAGTTGGAGATCTGCCCACGCCGCATGCTGCTGATTCAGGGGACTTCGGAGCCATGCGAGCATTATATCCGTTTTGCGGTCTGCCTCTTCAAAGTCGTGGTTGAGGACCAGCTTCTCAGCAAACCTACCGAGATAGGACATACTAGCTGCATCCATAGTATCCACGTCTATCTCTGGGACCAACTCTTTGGTCATTCTTCCCGTGATACCCATATGTTCTAATAACAGGATATAGTGACAGTTGAGTCTTTCGACCATACGGTCACTAATACTGAGGTTTTTCAAGTTATCCAAAGCTGCCCTAAGGATGATAGCAATAACCTCATATCGATCTTTTTCTGATAGACGAACAAGGCGATGTAGCAGTAAGGATAAGGGATGACCTTCTCCAAAGACGACAAATAGTGTATCGTGTGTATGCCGGAGTAATTCGAATGTCAAGGCTTTGTGTCGCTGGTCAAAAGCGACAATAATATCGCACAGATAGAAAAGAAGAGTAGCTTCTTGATCCTCCACGATAGACCTAAGGTAATTAAGGGACTTGTTGAGAGCCTGAAAGCCAGGCTTCATGTTGTTGGCCATGATTAAGGTGCGGGCTTGAGCTAGGCTTGTGTAGCATTGAATAGTGGTAGAATAGTCGCCAGCTTGACCAGGGTGGGATCTCCTTGCGATTTCATGGTGGTCTGAGTGATAGTAGCCGTAGAGAAGTCGAAGTAGCTCGTCTGTGGATTGCTGAACACTGGAAGCATGAAGAATGGGATCTGGCGACGGCGAGCGACAGACTATGTTTGAGTTTGAGCTACTGATTGTGAGCATTCCGACTTTGATCTTCATCTCGAGGTCCGGCCTGCGGTGTAGATATCTTTCGATATCTCCCCATTCGACTTGTCTACCTTGTAGAAAGAAGACAGATTGTTTTCCGGCAATATCTCGTTGTTGTTTGAGTAGAGACATCTGAACGACTTCCTTCTCTTTATATTTCTTATGTAACTTCCACTTTTGAAGGCGATACTTATACATCCTCGGTCTATTTATTGTTTAGTATTTGTATGCTTTATGTATTGGATTATGTCTAAGTGACCACTTACGTTGCATGGAAATTATATCTCACCCGCATTATCTCCACTATTTCTTTAAGTGGCCTCGCCTCATCTGAGTAGAGCCTCGTGATTTGGTGCCGCAGACGAGCCCACTCGGCGTCGTTGCACGCATTGGCAATCATGATCTCCGGGCCGCGGTGTTGAACATGGGTGAGAGACGAGTGGATGATGCTCAACAAAAATGTGCAAAACCGTGCTCAATCTAAGCCGGTAAATCAGTTGTGTCTGATCCACAGGAGAGCAGGTCCAATAGTTGTGAGGAAGAAGGAAGTGGTTCAAAACCTGGGCACAGAAAGTGTTCCTTTTCGATCACGGGATTGGTGGAGAACAAAAGAACAAACATATGCGGACCCTGTTACATGCTAGGAAGCTTGGCAGCTTAGGATGCTTATTGTGATTGGCTGAGAACAAAAGGACAAGGCGGTGGATCCATTTCAGGGGGCTGCACCGCAGTTTGCTAGGATTAAAATGAGCCGACACCACTTCTGGTAAAGAAGCGATGACATATGTCAATTGTTGGGCAAAACACTACTGTCCAACATGCGCTGCAACGACATCCTGATGGGATCCAAAAATGGCCTCGATCCGCTCCACGGTATGTACTGCTGAGAGAAGGTCTGATATCCTTTTACTACGTAGTACGCTCAAAGCCTGAACCCAATTCAAGCCACCACTCGCTACTATGAATACTCTAACATTATTCTTTCCTTCCCTTTATATAGTAATCTTCCTTTAACATAGAACCTACTTATGTCCCTAACCTTGGGTAAAAGCTGCCTGATCTGCTTGCTGCCTACTAACTCTAGATTATATATTAAGCTTAAGCTTCGAGCTCCAGGGTACGAAACTCCCAACTTGCCTTCTCTTACTTCTACTCTAACTTTTCAATCTCATATCCCATCGTCCGTCAGTACCAGTGCCTCATCTCGCTACTGGGGTACGCCATAAGTCCTGCCCTGCTCTTGCCTTGAACCTGACACTCCAACGTCACGCCACCGCCAACTATCTACTTTCATCTCGACTCAACTTCCTTGGTATTTACCTTGAGGACCAGGACAAGTCTCAATGTATTAGGTCCGTCCCGCAGTATGGACTGAGTCTTAAGGCATAGTCCCCCATGATTGGTGGGTTAACTTGAAGTTTGAAACATTCCAAGACAGCCCACGCTGTCGACCCATAGGAAAGCGGCTGACGAGCTACCTGGTATGCCCATGCATGTTTACACAGATACATCGGATGAAATTTAAAAGATTCTGAGTCGAGTCAACGGCCTTCTTATATTCACTGATCAACGCTTGTGATTGATCTTCTGTGCCCTTCCTTCACTATTTTCCTTTTCTCATTCCAACTTGACTTTCAGTCTATTCCTCTCGTTAACTTCTTTCCTGCAACCCTGATCAGTTGACCTCATCATGGTTCATCCTACAGTTTTCACTGGAGCAGTGCTCCTTTTCTTCACCTCTCTTGCTACCGCCAAGCCCGTTATCATCGCAAGTCCGATTGCATCTGGAACTCTCATTCCTGGCTTCCCTCATCGTGAGTCTGCACCCTCACCTGCCATAAGGTAGCTTACCTTATTAATATTTTCTTACAGAGTTGAAAGATGGTGGTAAGTTCTGGAATCGCGCGATGCCAGTAACAGCTCTTTCCACAGCCGCGGCTGTCGAAGATGCCGAATCTACCGAAGATGAGGCATGTGAGGAGTCTGAAGAGTTCGTCACTGAGACTACCGAGGATGGTTGTGATCTTGTCGAGGAAACTGAAACCGCGCTGTCCCCGGCGGTCTCCACGACCACACCTGTCGAACAAAACTTCGAGTCGACGTCCGCCACGCCTTTGCTTGCATCTGCTACGCCCACTAACGCTGAGTCAACCCCTGTGTCGTCCACAGGAAGCGGAAGCTCTGACGGTTGCGGCAAGCAGTCCTCTCTTACTAGTGGCACCTATAGCGTCACTATCAGTGGCCGCACTCGCTCGTATATCCTTGATGTTCCTGAGAGCTACAATAGTAGCAAGGGATACAAGCTCATCTTTGGTCTTCACTGGCGTGGAGGCACCATGGAGGATGTGGCGACGGGTCAGACTGTTGAGGCCGGTGTCTGGAATTACTACGGTCTGAAGCGCCTGGCTGAAGACAGCGCCATCTTTGTTGCACCACAGGGCATTGATAACGGCTGGGGCAACAGCAACGGAGACGACCTCAAGTTCATCGATGCCATAATGGAGCACGTTGAAGCAGATCTCTGCGTTGACCAGTCCCAACGCTTCGCTACGGGTTTCAGTTACGGGGGTGCCATGACATACTCGCTCGCATGCTCCCGGGCCGATAAGTTTCGCGCAGTTGCCGTCCTCTCGGGCGCCCAGCTCAGTGGCTGCGATGGTGGCAACGACCCTGTCCCGTACCTTGGAATTCATGGTGTTGATGATAGTATTTTGAGTATCTCTATGGGCCATTCCCTGCGGGACAAGTTCGTGTTGAACAATGGTTGCCAGGCCCAAACCGCGTCAGAACCAAGCTCTGGCAGCTTAACTCACACCAAGACCTCTTACACCTGCAATTCAGGATATCCGGTGACATGGATTGCGTTTGATGGCGGGCACATTGCTTCCCCCCAGGATGGGGCGACAACTGATAGTGGATCGAGCACATGGGCTCCGGGGGAGACATGGGAATTCTTCTCTCAGTTTTCGTAAACTAGGTAGCACATGTTTGGGTCGGGAAAGAGTTGGTCAATGACAATAGCCGTTCGTAGCTGCACTACTAGGCTCACCCCTTTCAACCCCGCCCAATAGATAGTTACATACTGTAGGTAGGAAACATGTGTGGAGAAACAAACGACTGTGCCGCCATTGTGTTTCGAATAATTTACAAGTTACTTTGTATTTTAATTTACCCACAAACTTGCTAATATTAGCAATAAGTCAACAGGCCAACCTAATTCTTTAGGACTAGTAAATAGCTGTATTAAATTAATTCCTAAATTGTAAACGGTGGCCGGTTAAGTAGGGGTGGTTTGCCAGAATTACCTGTCAGATCTTGTGGACATGGATTCTTTCAGCGCGGCCCATCCGACCAGAATGAGGCCTGATAAGTTTAGCTCATCTCCGTTTGCAGTTGAAACAATCGGATAACTTTAGTTCTTGGCAGTTTCAAGTGCTTCGGTAAAACTCTTCCAAGGGTTTTTTATGGTCAGTTTTATCCCCTTCGTGGTAAGGCGTGGAAGTGTTTAGCACCCTCTCCTGCTCAACCAGGTTTGGCATGTGTTATCGTAAGATGACCAACGCTCACTTGGACAGGTTTGCAAGCGCTTGAGTACACTCCTGCAATTATACTAAGTCGTAGTGAAGTTCGGCTAGAGCTCATCCTGTAACATGTCTCCGATTTCTTTTCGATTAATTCTTCCAGCAATTACATGATAGAGATATTGTCCTGGAGAGGGATAGTCTAATTGACTTTGGAAGTGTTGTCTTATTGTAATATTTTTACTCCACTACACATCAGCAGTGTTTATCACTTAAGAGTAATATAAAAGGGCCATATAATCCCGCTCTTGATGTTTTCCAGTCACATTCCTTACAACTCAGCAGGCAATTGGCTTCGGTGTCGTGTCTTATTCTCTCTTTAGTCATTCTCTTTTCTTTTTCTTCCCTTCGTTCAAGCTAGACTTAACATTTTGACTCTCGTTACCTCCAACAAAATGAAGATCTCACTCGCTTCTCTCGCGGCCATGGTGCCCTTCGTCTCCGCTCACTACTTCTTCGATGTTCTCGTCATAGACGGCAAGGAAACTAACAGCATGCAATACGTCCGCTCCAACACCCGTGATGCAAAGTACAATCCTACGAAATGGGATAACATCCGTGACGATATGACTCCCGACAAGCTCGACTTCCGCTGCAACAAAGGTGCATTCACCTTCGCCGGCCAGACCGAAACCGCCGAGATCAAAGCTGGGTCCAAGCTCGCCATGAAGCTCGCCGTTGGTGCCACCATGCAGCATCCCGGGCCTGCCCTCGTCTACATGTCCAAGGCTCCGACCACTGCGGATGCGTACGAGGGTGACGGAGAGTGGTTCAAGATCTTCGAGGAAAGTGTGTGCAACAAGGACGGAGATTTCACGCGCGATGCTTGGTGCACCTGGGACAAGGATCGCATCGAGTTTACCATTCCTGCTGACCTTCCTGATGGAGAGTATCTCATTCGTCCCGAGCATATTGGTATGATCTATCTCGTCCCATCTGCGGCCCGTCCAGGATATGCATATTGACTTCTCTCTTAGGTGTCCACGGTGCCCACGTCGGCCAGGCCGAGTTCTACAACACGTAAGTCTAATCCTCTCCGTTTCTTTCCATCCCCACCAGTTCCTCGATGAACACACATAGCCTAACGCTTTCTAGCTGCGCTCAAGTCAAAGTCACTGGTGGTGGCAGCGGTGTACCCGGTCCAACGGTCAAGTTCCCTGGTGCTTACAAGAAGGACGACCCGTCCTTCAACTTCAGCATCTATGGCGGCTTCAAGGAGTACCCAATGCCCGGCCCGGCCGTGTGGACTAGCGGTAACAGTGGAAGTGGCAGCGACGACACCACTGATGTTACGAACAACACCACCGTCCCGGACGAGGCCGCATCCACAGGGGCTGGCTGCACTAGCCGTAAGCTTGCGCGCCGTGGCCTAAAGAGTCGTCGCCACATGCATTGAGCACATTTCCCAATGCACCGCCGGCCATGGTTCTCCGCGGCTTGAAAGTTCAGTGATCAATATCCGGGCGATACTATGGATCTGAGGAACTGCGAGCTCTTGGTTTACTGCTGCTTCTTCCCCTTCTCTTTATTTCTCTATGCTTGCGACTCACCAGGAGTGATCTCGCCTTTGTAGTATATAAGAAATATTTTTATATTGTATATTGTCTAAGATAGTTAAATTATTATCTTATTTCTTATATTAATTCTTCTTTATATCTTAATTTTCTCACGTGTTGCCTGCCCCTAAACCAACAATGGAGAGGCTCTGAAACTTTCGGACGTTTTGTTCCACAGGCCTATTAAAAATCATCTTTTGGACCCACCCGAAGCTGAAACTCATGGACCTCGGTTATGAACCCTAATGCTTTACGAGAATTCAACAGATGTCTGCCAGATGCTGGATTCAAGCGAAGATAAATAGAAGCTGCTGCATAATAGCCTCGATAATATGTTAACCTTGAGATTTGTTCTTGGAAATTAGATATTGTCTATAGTATTTGTCTTGGCGGTATGCTTATCTATGTTTGCGAGGACAAGTTTCCAGCTAAATCTTTGCTGTTAATTTATACTCTGAGTTTGCCAATAGCATAAAAGCACATACTGTCAAAAATACAAGAAGAACCCATTTTAATATATGACAACTCTGGGGATGTTTATTCTTTTATTTTGATTCTCATTGAGATATAAGAACAAAGACAACAGCAGACATGTGAGTTCAGGGTAGGCATCTCTGCTCTCGTCAACGCAGTCGGCCCGATATCCCAACCAATTACAGCACGTTGCTCAAGGAAGATCGTGGGCGCTGATTGTGCCTACGATATCCTGTCTCGTGACGCGGGATGGATTTGGACTTGCCAACTTGATCTAAGTTGATTGCCACGTGTTGGTGATAGTTTGCAGCTACAGTGATGCTCGGCCGATGAACCGAAGAGCAGCGTAACCAATCAAGATGAATAAACAGCAGCTAAGCTTCACTGGACAATTCATGACAGGCGTCTAGACGTAGCAACAATGTTTCAACAGAGCTATCATTCGTCATTTTCCGCTCCGGCAGACTAAATCGCGGGGAAATCTGAACCATCCCTCTGGATCTAGACCATTCAACGGACTTCTCTGCCACGGACTTCTCGCCGTCATTATCCCTCATCACGAGTCACGAAATTGCCAAGCCTAACTGAATTGAACGCTGGACCACGAAACGGAACGGGCGCTTGGTGTTGAGCTATGCGGGAATTGGCCGAGAAAATCCCTGTTTTTGGAGATGGGGACATTGAGATTGGCTGGTCTGTTCGAGAGCATTCTGATCCACATTATTAGCATGAGAGATTGCCATAACCTTGTTTCTCGTTGGTCAATCATGTGTGAGAGTACCCCACCCCCAGAATGGACTCGTTGTTGCGGAGAAATTGGGCCTTGAGAAATTACGTACTGGAAGTGGGAGACATTTCTCCAAGATTCTGTGGTGCCATTTAGCGGTGAATCGTGCCATGTACTGACAGAAAACTGGGAATGACCTTGAAGAGATAGTCACAGAGAATATTCTACTCAGTCAGGAAAGTAAACATAAAGAGTCTGCCATCTCTAGGTGCCTAAACCTGAGCACCCAAGCCGACGATTGCCATCCTCCCCCCATCTTTCATGTGCAAGCTAATACCATTCAGGCAACTGTCCCGCACTCTCAAGGCTAGGCAAATTTCTTAGCCCGTCTCTTCCTCCGGAAACTTGGCCGATCCTCTCCATGTTTTCCCCCTCTTGCTCCCCCAGCATTTAATAGAAATATTGGGGCGGTTGCAATCTCCATCTTTCCCCAGATCACACTTCCCCGCATCTCTCTCTCACATCTTTCATTTTTCTTATTCTTTGAAAGATTTTTCGGTCCCGGCTTCGTGAACATGTCGGACGAAAAGGTCTCGTCTGCCCCAGAGGCTCATCTCGATACCTCTGATCCTAGCAAGACTCATCCTGATGTTATCGACCATGCTCGTTCTGCGGCCAACAAGGAACAGAAGATGACCCTCATGCAGGGCATCAAGCTGTATCCCAAGGCTGTCGCGTGGAGTATTCTCATCTCGACTTGCATTGTCATGGAAGGATTCGATATCGTTCTTGTTAACAACTTCTGTGAGTTGCGTCGCACAATATTACTCGACTTGGACTGACAATTGCTGTTCAGATGCTTTCCCTCAGTGGAACAAGAAGTACGGTCAACTTCAGCCTGATGGAACGTATCAGGTTTCAGCAGCATGGCAAGCAGGCTTGAGTAATGTATGAGCCATCAAAGGTCACTCAATTGACAAAGCTAACCATCACAGGGTGCCAACGTCGGTTCCATCATCGGTCTCTTCCTCAACGGTTGGCTCTCAGAGCGATTCGGTTATCGATACACCATCATCGGCTGCCTCATCTGGCTCTCGGGCTGCATCACCCTCTTCTTCACCGCCCAGAACGTCCAAATGCTCCTCGCCGCCGAAATCCTCTGCGGTCTCCCATGGGGTATCTTTCAGACCATCTGCGTCACATACGCCTCCGAAGTCTGCCCCATCGCCCTTCGAGGTTATCTCACCACATACGTCAACTTCTGCTGGGGTCTCGGACAGGAAATCGGCATTGGAATCTTGAGATCTATGATCGGTCGAACCGATCAGTGGGCTTACAGAATCCCCTATGGTCTGCAATGGATCTGGCCTCTACCTTTGATGGTGGGATTGTGGCTTGCTCCCGAGTCTCCTTGGTGGCTTGTTCGCAAGGGCCGTGTTGCTGATGCCAAGAAGAGTCTTCTACGACTTACGAGCCTTAACCGTGAGACCGATTTCGATGCTGATGAGACTGTTGCTATG
The DNA here is from genome assembly GCA_014884825.1 of Fusarium sp. 190-020-2. NCBI lineage: Eukaryota > Fungi > Ascomycota > Sordariomycetes > Hypocreales > Nectriaceae > Fusarium > Fusarium sp. 190-020-2. The sequence continues at coordinate 93,164 of JACTAS010000075.1, forward strand.
ATGGTTCATACAACTGCTCTCGAGGAGAAGCTGACAGAGGGAAGCTCTTATATCGATTGTTTCAAGGGTGTTAACCGTCGCCGAACCGAAATTGTCTGTATGGTTTGGGCCATGCAGAACCTCAGCGGTAACTCCTTTTCCAACTACTCAACCTACTTCCTTGAGCAAGCCGGTATGTCTGCTGAGCACGCCTACTCCTTTGCTCTTGGACAATATGCCATCAACATGATTGGTGTCTTTGGTGCATGGGGTCTGATGTCCATTGGAATTGGTCGCCGAACTCTGTACCTTTACGGATTGTGCGGCCTCTGCACTGTCTTGTGCATTCTTGGCTTCCTAGGTCTTGTCCCCGAGGCTGATCGCCAGAAGGGCGCTCTTGCTACTGGAAGTCTCATGATTGGCTGGGCTGTTGTTTACCAGCTCACTGTCGGCTCCGTGGCTTACTCCCTTGTGTCTGAGCTTCCCTCTCGTCGTCTTCAGATCAAGACCGTCGCTCTTGGTCGTATCTTCTAGTAAGTCTGACCTACAAATGCCAAAAGCACACGCAGCTAACCAATTACAGTGGCATCGTCGGCATTGTCAACGCTGTTCTGGCTCCTTACATGCTTAACCCCACTGCCTGGAACTGGAGCAACTACACCGGTTTCTTCTGGGTAAGTCTTGAAGCGTTTCCTCACTCAATTGCCAAGCTAATGTGATCAACAGGGTGGTATCTGCTTCCTCTGCGTCATCTATACCTACTTCCGCCTGCCCGAGCCCAATGGCCGAACCTTTGCCGAGCTGGGTGTTCTGTTCGAGAAGGGTGTCAGCGCTCGAAAGTTCGCTACCACCAAGGTCGATGTCTTCCACGAGTCTGTCGATGATCACGTCCTCGATCAGTTGAGCAAGGCCGATCAGGCTACAGTTGAGACTGTTGAGCAAGCCCCAGCACGCAAGTAGATCTTGATCAAAGGTTACGAAGCGTCTGGACCAAACTCTACTGGACAGTCTTTGCTTGAGCATCAACGAGCCAAGACAGCTTATGTATATAATATTAACGCATAAATAATGAGATATTGATTGATTATCATGATCGCGTGCTATCCTCGGCAAACCCTAAGTACCTTCTCCTTATGTAGATCCGTGCATACAACCTTAACGGAGCTGTGTCTCAATACGTGACCATTTCTGTCGATCCCTGATACTTTCTCGGCGAATCCGCGAAAACCCCCACTTCTGCTTGAGCTTGGCGATTGTCACGATTATCCAACACCTTTCATTGCTCTTGTACAGGTCTAGACAAGCAAATGCACCTAAGCCCAATGTTGACTGATCACCAATCATAATGGCTCCCAACCCTTTCGAGTATACATGATAAGTCCAACCGGAATAATCGCATCTTCCCGATAGACAACAAACTCTGGGTATTGAAGAGAACCCCCGTTATCGATAGTAACCCCCTCAACCTTAGATATCGTTAGTGATCAATCGCTTGCAGTTATCATGGACTTACACAGTTGAAGCCACGCGAGGGCCTGGTGATGTCATGGTCTGCTAGAAGTTTGCGCTGAGGCTTACTCGCTACGACGTAGCAAATAAGCATAGCATGAAGGTTTGAGCTGACATAGTGGTTCTTCACGTAGACGTCTGCTTCTATATCTTTCATGAGCACTCTGGTAAAATGAATGAAGAAATTGTGACTTACTTGAAGAATTTGGCGTAGAGTAAATGCCAGGACCAAACATCCCCTCATCATCTTGGAATGTTAATTCACTTTTGCAATTTCTCCTCAACGATGAACTCACCGGCATATCTCAGTTTGAACGATTGTCTTAGAATACTGCATACACCACACTCATCGTCGTAGCAAAGCTTCAGATCATTGCCCGAGTCTCCGATGTGACATGCACGTGAGGTACCATGATACAGCCTCTTATAGCTCCCGCCGTTCCTGGAGTTGAAATCAGTGGCTACCCAGTTTTAGTAAACTTGAGTTCTGTCATACAGGTATGCGAAGAAGCGCTGTCCCCGATACGACTTGTCTATGTCGTCTCGACTAGCTAGGTAGATCGACTTGACCTTGGCGCTTTTATCATCGTGGCACCATGAATGGTTGAACTTGAACTCATCTAAACATTTGGATTAGCCTTATAAGATAACTGTAGAATGAATTATCTCTTACGATCTTTATAGCTTGGATCACTTCGACTCAAGCGTTTCATCCGCTAGTAGAAGACTAGTCAGTATCCATCCCCAATAGTTGATCCAAGTACATACAATGGGCATGGTGGTGATGGGACACGAGGCTTGAGGTTGGCTATGTGTAGAAAAGAAACAAGTAAGCTATTTCAATAAAGTGCTGTCGGTTTGAACAAAGTTTAAGTCTCAAAACACACTTCGATTTGTCTCATGCGAGTCCGGCTCTGACTGCCATGATGACCTGATCTGGGGAGCCATATAAGTACACTGACTTTAAAGATGCATTGCTTATTCTGAAGGCAAGCAGTTAACGGATCAGAATGCCCGGAACCTCTAGATGCTATTGATGAGAAGGATTAGACAGCTCACTGCCAATCGAGGTGTTGCCTCACGCTTGCTGAGCTGCTTGGACATTGATGCATATCAAAAGTCCTAGATATCATTGACGTGGCCCAATGCCTTTCCATTTTTCGACCTTTTTACACTTTCAATCTGCAATCATCAATCACGAAACCTCTTTGGCGCTATCACAATGACTCTGAGAGCTCTACGGCTCATCAGATGGAAGTTGGGTAGCCAATAACAACCCAAAGAAATTTGGGTGGTTGGAGGATGGGTGACTTGACTCAGGTGAGAACTCAGGCGAGCGCATGCAGCTCTGCAGGGAAGATACGCTTACTTACAAGCTGTTATGAACAAATGAGCTTCTGACGGACGGCCACGTAAGTAAACCACTGTTCTGAACCCATGTACCGACTCCCCAAAAGAGAAGTGCACCATCCTGTATCGTTGCATTCGTTTATTTTTAGGTTCTGTCTGATGTCCAGTGATTGTGATACTGTGTTTCAAACCCCCTGTGATAGTGCGTAATCCACCACTCTTTCGACAGAAACAATTAATTAGCTACACTGTTCCACCGTTGTGTGAACAATTGAGGCATGCTGTCTCATGCATAAGCGTGGCGTTGCTGACTGATCAGTTCACTGGATGGCCTTTTCAACCCCCCCCCGGAAATCTTACTGCATCGAATGACGTGGCGAGGCTGCGAAGGTTGTAATCTTCAAAACGGGTCTCGACATCAGCTCTGTATGTGTCTCATCTAATTGAGCTACTCAACCTAGCACCAAGGTATTAGAGTCTTGAGAATCCCCGAGCGATTCCCTCACGAGAGTGACTTGTATCGCGATTTTACTCAAAACATGAAAAGATCATCATTTCCAGACCAAAGGCGACATGGCCAATCTTCTCGATACTCAACCCCATACCGTCCTTATGACAGCAGCCAGAGAGAAGAACTCAGAGCTACTGCACAAGAGACTTTAGATATCTCACGTACTCTGCTCAAAGAACTGGGAACAAACGACTTGGCGAGACATTCCGTCAAGTACTCTTTTGACTCTCTTACTCGACTTCACCCTGGTCACTGTCCGTCATACAGACAGCCTGCTACCATAAAGGTCATCAACGATGATACGCTCAATGCTGCCATCGAACTCTGCCACAGAGCACAAGGCCGTGATACCGGACCAAACAGTCAGCCTCCTATTGTTGTCAACTTTGCAAATCGTCACTCTCCCGGTGGAGGATGGCTCAACGGCGCCATGGCCCAAGAGGAGGCACTCTGTTATCGCAGTTCCCTAGCCTTGAGTCTCAACAAAAAGCACTACCCACTCGAGAGAGACGAGGCTCTCTACAGCCCCTACGCACTCATCATGCGCGATGATCTATCATCGGGCCATGAGATATCTACACTCCCTGCAAGAGAGCTCCCCGTGGTGAGCGCCCTGACTGTGGCTGCCCTTCGAAGTCCACCTGTGCGTCTCTTCACAAATGAGCCACGCAAGGATAGACCGCGCAGATCCAGCTCTGAAGTATTTGAAAAGCGTGTCTTTGCCAATGATCGAGACCGTGATATAACAAAGGCTAAAATGAGACTCTGTTTGCGTATGGCGGCTAGACACAAACATGACATGCTCGTGCTTGGTGCTCTGGGTTGTGGAGTCTACGGCAACCCACCAGAGGACATTGCTCATTGCTGGCTGGAGGTACTGAGAGAAGACGAGTTTTCAGGAAATTGGTGGCGGGAGGTATGGTTTGCAGTCTTTGACCCAAAGAACGAAGGCAATTTCGAGATATTCCATCAAGTGCTTGACGGGAGGCAAGTTTAGACTCGACGGCTTGAATGAGAGAGTCAGCGGGTCTTTCATTGTAAGACCTACCTTGCTGTCTGCACTGGTTCTTGTGGTGTTGGTGTCGAGCTTGGTCCGCTCCGCATATTCAGTTTAGTTATGTCTTTGATATCTAAGATGGCTATATATTTGGCGAAATATACTACCTTATGATACTGGCATTCTTGCTTCATACCTAGTTCTGCTGGATATTGTATGTATGCTTTAACTTTCAAGTAATTTAAACTAAACTCTCTTATAATCTGGCTAATACAAAAGTCAAGCACTAGATTTACTTAACATAGAACTCATAACGAAGACAGCCAGCGTCTCTATATCCTCCTGCACCGCCGTTATTGCCTTGATATACCGAGCCAGTTAATTGCCCCCAGCAAATATTGGGAAGGCTTATACTCACAAGACTTGTAGTTAGCACGCATAAGACTATAGCAGGTCTCGCCATCAACAGGCTTCTCCAGCGACTGCTCCTCGAGTCCCTTGCAGCCCTCTTTCCACAAGATCTTATAGTTCATGTGCGAATGTCCAGTCAGACCGGGCGGCCCCCAGTAGACTTCCTTGTCACCAACCTTGATCTTCTTACCTTTGGCCATCCACCCGCATCCGCCGGATGCCCATGAGTCTTGGGCGTTGTCTCGTATGTCTCTATGCTTATGCCTGTCGTGACATTCCTGGACGCCGAGCGTGGGGAGTTCGGGTTCGGGTTTGGTCTCCGAAGGTGCCTGAACCTTCCACTTGAACTCGCCGCATCCTACGTCGACTTTTGCATCAATTGTCATTCTGTTCTTTGCTGAACCGTGGTTCTTCCCACCTTCCAAGAGTTAGTTGGTCTCTGTAACGGGGAAGAGGACATGGACTCACAAGGTTGACTCTGTACCAACTTCTTGAACGCTCTAGTGCACATGTTGTCACTCTTCGCGAGACATTCCCCTTCCTTTGGAATCCATGAAACCAAGAACGTGTAATCATCGTAGTAATCTGGCTTCTCTGGAGGAGCTCTTCGAAAGAGCTTCCAAGATCGATGACTTGGCCCATCATCCTTGACGCCGTGAATGTTGTAAGGAACATCCTTATTCTCGTTGTCAAAGTTGTCCTTGATGTCACCGCAGAAGCTATCTGCTAATTCACCAAAGAATTCGCTTGGAACTTGAGAGAATTTGTTGGGGCATACGATCTGGGGCTCCTCGGACTCGTCCGGCCCGTCTAGTTGTTTCAAGACAGCCCGGATCTGGCTCTCGATCTCCTGGTCGAACGTATGAGTGTGCTCTTTGCTCTTTGGGCTACATCTGCAGTCCTTGGCCTTGCCCTATAAATAGAAAACATCGGTTCAGAATCGGCTCTTGCTATCGCAGGGTCTCCTTATCTCTGAACAGGTCCATTGAACAATATTGGTTGGTTTAGCGTTTGCAATTTGGTGGCCATGCAATCGTCCTCGCAATCAGGCTGCAAGACTTGATTAGTTTAATATCACCGCCGTGCTTTCTAGAAGAGAGTTACTCACCAGCTCAGTGGGAAAAGAGTTGGTTGATGTCGTGGTAGTCAATGTTGTCGCTTGCCTGGGTGACTCTGTTTTGGTCTTTGACACAGTTTGGATGTCCTCAGGGGGGATATGATAGACAGGCTCAATTTTGCCTGTAGTATCAGCGGCCTTCAACAGGATACCCAGAAACGTCACAGCAGTAAGAGTGATGCCACCGACTACGATGGCACCATCAACCTCTCCGACTGCAGCTGCAATAGCAGCTGCTTCGGCTTCCGAACCCAAAACAACCGTCTCAACTGTTTCACCTGCTTCGGATCCTGGAAGTCCTTCTGCACCTTCAACGAAACCGTCTTCATCGGTTCCATATTCAGAGTCTGCGTCCGTGTCTAGCCCAGCCTCTTCCGAGAGCTCCTTGTGAACTTGCTCAGAAAATACATCAGCTACGCCTTCGTCTTCGAGCACTCGACGTGCAGCAGGTTCAATGCCACAACTTGGACCTTGACGTCTGCGGAGCTTCTCCTTTGTGCAAGGCGGCACCTCTTTGAGAATCGCTTCAACCTTCTCTCTGAAAGCTGGACTCAGGATCATATCCAGACCACCGTTGGCGTGCTTGACAACGTCAACAGCCTTATTGACAGTTCCCGTCACGTCAGCCCCTTCAGCATTCTTGGTTGTGGTTGTTTCAACTGAGATGTATGATGGATCAGGGCCAATCCACTGCATTGTGTCTTGCGTTAGTTCTGGAATTGTAGTACACGGAAGGGGCACTAACACTGGTGGAGCCTTCAGCCTCTGTCAAATACTCTGTCCAGATCCCGATTGAACCTTTGCTGTAGATGGAGAGTTAGCAGAGGAGACAAAACTATCTGTAATCGAGATATTGAGACAAATAAAAGGCTGTAACTTACACTCTGTCTGGCGGAGGTGGGTTGAGGGGAATCTGAGCACGACCAGGAGGCTGTAGACCGTATACATATTCTTCACTGCGGCCTTGTTTAGTACCCAGTAATAGATATGAATTTGAAATGCCTACGCTCTTGGATTAATTGCTGGGGCTTGTGTCTGACGGGGCATAATGCCGTTTGCAGAAACCTCGGTCAAGAAGGCGGCGTCAACGACCAAATGAAATAGAAACTTCATGGTAGAAGAATGGAATGTTTAATTATAGAATAAATAGCTTTAATCTATAAGAATAAAAATATATTTCTTCCTTTAGTTAATAGGTTAAAACCTCTTTTAATTCTTAACCTCTAAATATAATTATTACTAATATAATAGGTAAGAAAAACTATAATAAAATTAGTTAAAAATTATAACTTTAATTATAAAAATATATTATTATATAATTATTAGTATTAATACTTAATTAAGCTATAATTATTTAATTAATATAATTTATATATATATTATAAAATTAAGTAATATTATACACCTTAAGGTTAATTTTATTAGAAAATTATATATTTTTTTATTATTATAATATTTTAAATAACCTTTTTTTTCATATTAATAACTTCTTATAATTATAGTAAGTTAATTTTAGTATATTTAATTATTAATAATTAATTTATGGGAAAAATTTACATAAGTATATAATTAAATTTTCTTAATTTAAAGTATTACTTTTTTACTAATTTTACTTTATTTATTCTTATATATAAGGCTAATTAATTATATATCTTACTATATATATTTAATTAATTAAATAATAACTTTAAGTTAATTTTACTTTTATTGAATAATTTATATAAATAAACTTAGTATGATTCCTTTAAACCCCGCTTTTACCTTAAATTTATTTAGTTTTATATATAAGCTCCCTATTCTTATTAATTTAAAAGCAGGTCTCTAATAATATTAAATACCCTTGTAAATACCTTAAAGAGCTACTTTTTATATATAGTTAAGATACTTATAAAGGTAATAAGGAAAACTACTTTATTTAATTAAAAAGAATAACCTTCTTATTACAGCCCTAGTTATCCTATTATATACACCCTATAGTTTCCTTTAATTACTATAATCCTTATAAAACCTAATTAGCGCCAAGCCTTTATAATTAAAGCTAATTTATTATAATTAATACTAATTTACTATAATTAATACTAATTTTATAATGACTATACTAATTACTATTTATAGCTATTAGTATATAAACCCTATTTATTAATACTTTTATAAATTCTAGCTTACTAGCTATTAATTAGACTTTTTTATATTAATAAGCCTAATATATATAACTTAAATATTAAAAAATATAATAACTTGCTACTACTTAATATAATGCCTTATATTATCTATTAATATAAACCTAATATAGACTAGTTTATCCCTTAGAAAACCTAATTATTATATTTATTTTTTAGCCCTAACCTACCTTCTGGCTATTATTCCTTTAATATAAGAGGCAAAAAGGCATATTATTTTAGGCTCTTATATATATATAAGTATAAAAACTTATAAACTCTTTAAATAATACTTAAGATCTTATAATTATATAATACTTATAGACTTATGTAAGTACTTAAGCTATTTAAATTATAACTATTATTTAATTCTTAGGAAATTATATAGTTATAAAGGGAGAGCTTACTTAAGAAAGAGAAGTTATTAAATATATATAAGTCTAAAAAGATAAGGTATATAAATATATATATTAAGAAAGTTATTAGTTACTTTTAATAATATTAGTATATTACTAAAATATATTAATATTATTAAGCTTAATTAGCTATTTATTAACCTTTTTATATAAAGTATTAAATTTAAGTTAAAAATAAGTTTAATAAAGGTAATAAGGAGTATATCTTATTTAGGCCTATTAGTTAAGTCCTCTTTTTTATTTTTATTATAATTAGTTCTAAAAATATTATTATTATTATTACTGTTATTAGTATTATTAATACTAAATAGGTTGCTGTTATTAACCTTACTATTACTGTTATTGTTGTCCTCTTCTTTATTATAATTATTTGCCTTTGTAAAAACTTTATATATACTTTTATTTATATTTATATACTTATATTTAATTTATATTTTATTTTTAACTATATTTTTAGCCTGCTATTATGCTTAAGCTATATCCTTAATAGGATATAGTTTTAGGCTATTAGTAGTAAATTTATTAGGTCTTTATATTATTAATATATATTAAAAAAACTATCTAGCTTCTTATTTAAAATATATATTAATAAGCCTTTTCTATTACTTTATATTTATATAGTATACCTAAAAATAAAATATTAATATCTTTTTTAATAATAAGTAGTATTTAGTAGTTAATAACATATACTTAATTAGTATAAATAGCTTTAATTAAGGCATATAGGGATAGTTGCTTTTTAGCTAATAAAGGAGGCTATAGCTTATATTACAAACTGCCTCTTTATAGTAGTCTATAATATTATTTACTACTTTTAAAATCCTATTAATTTTAATCTTATCTTTATATAAGCTAGCTAGATTAATAGAGAGGCTAAGAGTATATATAATAGTTATAATTTAAAATAAATATATTAAACTTATTAGTATAAAGAGGTCTTATTAAGAGCTATTAAGTTAAGTTTTATTTAATACTAAATAAATATATATATTTATATAATATATTATTTTATAATATTATTATAAGATATATTAATTATTATAAAGGGCTTTATAAGTCTTATTATTACTTAATCTTAGCCTTAAGTAAGGCTTTATATAATAAGTAAAAATAATATAAGGCATATATAATATAAGTGCTTGGCTTAGTTAAGTTATAATAATATAGGCTATATTAACTAGGAGGTATAGTAATATATCTAGCTTTATATATAATTATAAATAAGGTATTTAGATAAATCTTAGCTATAATATTATATAATAAGTATAAGGTTAGTAATATACTACTTATAATATAGATAAGAAAATCTATTATAAGACTAAAGCCTTTTATTTTTAAATAAACTATTTATAAGAGGTATAGCCTGTTTTAGATTTTTTTAGGTTTAAGGTAGCTAATACCTTACTAAGACCTTTTTATTAAGATAGAGGAATCTTATATTTATCTCTTAAATAATTAATAAAATAGAAATTATTAAGAGAGATTATATTTTATAGTCCGTATTAAAGTAAATTAGTAATAATAAATTATAATAAATATATAAAGAAAGTAACTTAAGAAATTAAAAAAATAATTATAATTATTATACCTTTATAATTAAGGCAATAAGTAATAATCTTATAATATTTATTTATTACTATATAATTAACTAATAATTACTATTACTTTTATATATTATTATATTTTTTTATTATTTAATATCTTAAAGCTAAAGTAAAAAGTAAAAAGGTAAAAAACAGTAAAAGAGATAAAATAAAAGTAAAAAGAAAGAAGTATAAATATATATAAATAAAAAGTCCTTTATTTATATTAATAATATATTAATATTATAGCTAATTTGCTTATTTAGTTATATAGCCTATCTTATAATTTATTTAATTCTCTTTTTACTATTAATATTAAATTTAATTATAACTTTAGGTCTTTAACTTTAAGTAATTAAACTTATATAAAACTTAATATATTTTTTTTATAAAACCCTATAATTACCCTACTTCTATCTTTATAGGTTTTTAGTCTTTTTTAATACCTCCTTAGCCTATTATTAAATATCCTTAAGCTACTTATTATATAAGCCGCCTAGGTTAAAGGCCTTAAGAAACCCCCTCTCTTTCTTACTTAGCTATACCTCTTTATATAGCTTTTTTTTTAAATTCTTAAGCTTTTATTTTTTATATTTAAAGAAATCTTTATTAATTAAAAGGTTTTTATAAATAAATTATATAAGTAAAAAGATTTTATAATTAAAAATTATTATCTTAATATAGCTAGTATTATTTTTATTAAATTAGGCCTTTTTAATATTTATAACTATTATATATAATATATTACCTTTATCCTTATTTTACCTAAGAGCTTCTTTAATCTTAGGGATTATATTATAGCCTTTAGTCAGATAAGGCTTATCAGGCCTAGGTGCCTGCAGGCTTCTTCAGAGCATCGTAACGGGGCAGCTGTAATGCTGTTAGCGGTTGCGGCCAGAAGTCGGGTCGGATGACTTACTGCGGAAGCGTGATGGATAATTGAAGCGTGGCTGCAGGGGTTGATGGAAGGCCTTTGAAGTAGGTTGAAGGAAGAAGGTTGGGGCCAGCTGATGAGCAGGTAAGGCTTTTTAGCTGGCATATATATAGCTAGGTTTAGGCTGCAATTAAGGCAGCTAATTATAATAATTTAACTCAATAAAGCTTTACTAGTTATAGGGGTAATAAATATTTAAATTATATTAAACTTTAAAAATATTAAGATATACCTTTTAAGGCTAACTTATAAATATAAAAAAAAAAAAATAAATAAATAAATAAAAAGTATACCCGTTGGCTTATGCCGCGAGGCGGGGCGAGCTAACTAAGCAAGCTTAGTTAGGCCTAAAAGTATAAGACGGCATAAAAGTATAAGATAACCCCTTACCGCCGGCTATTGCGAATTTTATTGATTTTCTATATAATATTTATGTAAATCTAGATGCTAATTAGTAGAAAAGTACTATTTCTATCTACTTACATTATGCTATTAATACCTAATATTAAAGCTACTTAGGCAGTAGTTATTTTACGCTAATAACTCTAAAAGGGCTTATCTTATAATGCTTCTAACAGGCCAAAGAAGGCTCTCTCTCTCCGCGATGCTAAACGACGATATCCTGGCTTTAAGAGGCCATCTATTGCTCGGATTATTAAGCAGCTTAAAGCTGCTAATACCCTTAATTATAAGCTAGTTATTTAGCTAAATATAGGCCGGCCGCGACTTCTTTCGGATAATAAAGATAAGGCTATTATAAGCTTTGTTATATAGATATAGAAGTCTGGTCTTCTAGCTTCTAAAGGCGAGATTATAAATGCAGTTAATACTATAAGAAGCCGCTATAATGCTAATGCCAAGCCGGTTAGGAAGATATAGTATAGGCGCTTCTGTAATGATTATCCTGAGCTTGATACCTTGATATTAAAGGCGAAGGAAGCGGCGCGCTATGAGTATAAGGAAGCCAGTATAGAGGAGATAAAGCAGTGGTTTAAGTGGCTTAATAAGGTTATTACGAGATATAGAATTGGCGCCTTGGAAATCTAGAATGCTAATTAAGTAGGTATTAGAGTCGGAATACTATAAGAGCGAGTATAATGCCTTATTATATATACTAATAAGAAGGCAGTAATAGAGGTATATTCCCCTAATAATTAAGAGACTTATACCATAATTAGTATAGGCAATGCTGCCAGAGAGACTACTCTGCTATAGCTTATCTTTAAAGCCTTTCTAATACTTAAGTAGGCAAATATAGAAGGCAATCTCGAGATACGGTTTATATAATCAGATATAGCATTCTTAAATAGTAATATAATGCTTAAATAGGCAAGAGACTTTAACTAGAAGTCTTAGGATAAGTCTGCAGCAGTTTAATATTATTAGCTAGATTTTAAAGAGTGGTTTAGGTATAATAAGCACTTAAAAAGCCCTTCTAATACTGCCGCTTTATATGATAAGCCTCTAGGCATAGAAGGAAAGGCTAAAGAGGATCTTATGTAGCGGTTGCTTGTTATTAATAGCTTCTCTGGTTACGGCTCTTTTGCCTTTTAAGAATACTATATAAAATTTAATATCCTTATTGCCTTCCTTCTTCCTTATTTAACTTATATGCTTTAACTAATAGATCTTGGTGTTTTTTAGTAGTTAAAGAATGTATATTAAAAAAGGCTATAAGATGCTTTGCAGAAGGGAAACTTAAGCTTTAACTGCCATGACTTTGCCGGCTCCTTTAAGGTATATATAATTAGCTTTAACCTTCTCTTAAATACCCTGCTTCTCACATACTAATCCTCGTTATCTTAGGAGATCTTTAATAAAGGCTTTATGCCGGCCTATATTATTACAGGCTTCGAAAAGTCAGGAATCTTCCCGCCTACCGAGGTGCCTGCAGTTAGCTATCTTCTAAAAAAGAAGCTAAAGACGCATAAGGCTATTAATCTGGCTTTATCTTTGCTTTTACTAGCGGAAAATTAGTTCCCTTTAGCCTCTAATATAGTAAGAGATATTAGCAACCGCTATTACGATATTCTGAGCTCCCTAACGCTCAGGGGACTAGAGTCGGTCCGGAAGATCATTAGTGAAGCTATTATACTTAAAGATATCGTGAGGAATCACATTAAAGATCGCTAAGGGCATATCAAGAAGAGATATTACTAAAGAAAGCGCGGTAAGTAAGTAAAACTAGTAGGAGAATATATTTATAATATAAGCTTAGAAGAGCTTTAAGAACAGTATACTAAGGATATAAATGCAGGAAATAAGGCATAACAGCGACTTTAGCTTCAGAATCTTTAATCTTTTGCAATCTGGCAGATAGAGGAGATAAGAGATAAGTGGCAGAAGAAGAAGGAGGTTATTATTAACGGCATTAAAAAGAGGTTACAGTTTAAACAGTAGCTCAAACATACCGGAAAGGATGTTAAATATGCCTTATATAACGCCTCACGAGCTAAGATACGTTCTCAACTGAATAAGAAGGAGGATTTCTTTATAATTAATACCCAGCTTGCCCCGGAAGCCCGTGAGGCTATTTGCAAAGCACGCTTTGCAGATAAGCCCCTCTCGTCAGCCGATTTATCACGACTTCTCTACAGCGATGATACCGTCGATTTCACGCTCACACAAGCGCCGGCCGATCAGGATAAGGATGAAGATAATGATCTATCTAATGAAGATGACCTCGAGATGCCCTCATCGCTGCCCTGCCTACTAGACCGCGAGTCCCCCCTTCTAATAATACCCTTAACACCATGCCCGCCTCAATACCACGCCCGGTATAACGATGCCTTTATTAATCGGATAATAGAGGAAGCCAAAGCCTTAGAGGCTACTTAGGCACTTTATAATAAATAATAATACCCCTAAATTGCATAAGAAATGCATAAGAAGTCGTTCTTAATTAGGAAGCCATTTAGGCGCCGCAGCAGTTATTTCGCCTAGTTATATATAGTTAATAGCAAATATATTATTATAAGAAGCTTTATTTCTATAATTCTAGCAATTTTTATATTTTTTGACCTGATAAGAGTATTAAAGAACAGGAAATGCCGCAAAGAGCACTAAAAACCGGGCCCTTTGGTTGTCTTATACTTTTGTGCCGTCTTATACTTTTGGGCCTAACTAAGCTTGCTTAGTTGGCTCGCCCCGCCTCGCGGCATGAGCCAACGGGTATAAATAATATGTTATTTTTATTAAATATAATTACTATATTAATATATATATATAAATAATATAGAATTTAAGGGTAATTATTTAAGAAAATATTAAAGTGGCTTAAGATTAGTATAGACAAAAAGTAAATTACCTGGCAGGATTCTAACAGTCCTTTATACAGTAGTAGTAGTAGTAGTAATAGGGCAGCAGACCTGGTATGGCTGCCAAGTGTGTGATGTAGCGATTTATAATAATCGGAACTACAGGGACTTCTATTACTACCTAAATTAGGTGTGCGAGGAAGTACCTCTCGTTTCAGTTATTTTGATTGGCTCTAGCTCTTGTTGTGACCCTGCTGGAGGCTTGTGGCACTCAAAGAGATAGTTTCCTTTAGCTACTACGTGTTTATTAGCCAGAATTCTCACTATGATAGGGGTGCGTAGGTGCGTCGTCATTTTGACGGCGCCCACGAAATTTTAATTCGCTCCCACCAATTGGCTACCAGCTCACGCACAAGAGGTTATAACCACTGGGTCAAATTCCAAAGGTAGGCCCGTACAGGTACATTAACACAGAACCCTTTTTTTGCCTTTGGCAGCTCTATGGACGCTACTACTGCTATATCGATTATTGCGATTGGCAGGAACGCATAAAGAGTTCTTACAATCCTCAGTTTCGGAATTCCGAAGCTATTACGCTGCAAAAGCGCTTCATTTCAAGCTTCGAGTTATCGGTCAATTCTTTTCTCCTACCTAGGCTGTAGGGGCAGAGAGCAATATATCTTCTGGAATAGATATTTAAGCAGCAATTAGGAGCTAAAATAGTATTTCCACTCAAGGAAGTAGCATTCTCGATGCACATTACACCCTCACCAGTAAGGTAGTATGCTTTGCTTGGCTCAAAATGAAGGGAAGAAGTCCCAAGGGACCATTATTTTCCATACACTCACCCCGCATCGACCCTCCCAATCGTTACTGTGTAGTTAATGAGGAGGCCGAAGCGGCAAGCTTCGTTAGCGCAGCTGGTATACCTTAGGGGCAGGGGCGCTCAAGGCGTTGGCTTGCCTTCTCGGGAGCTCACTCTCTGCGCCGTACTCAGCCTGCAGCCTCTTATCTATACTATGTATAGGGCCGCTATTGTGCTCTCGTGGTTTGCCCCAAACGTAACATGTAGAGCAGCAGGACGCAAAACAATGGATCTGGGAACCATCCTACTATGCGTTCAAGCCTGCGCAAGGTATGGAATAACAGCCTCAGCACACTACTCTGCCGTCGATTCGGGTCCAGTTGTGCCTTGGGCTGTGAGGCAGTGGAAGGTGTGGGTGGGAAAACGAGACTTTCCGTCCACGGCTTGATCGCCATATCCGCAGGACCTGCTGGCATAACATTCCAAGGTCAGTTCAGCTCAAGGTAGAGGCGAGCCACCCGCCCCCTGCGTTCTACGATCTACATCTCCCGAGAGACCAATTTTCTGGCACCTTATTTTATTTTATTTCTTTATTTCATTTTGCTTGGTTACCTGCTGGTTGCCTGGCTGGTTCGTTTTCTCTTCATACGCAGCTTTATAAGCACCACACGCAGAAGTGTTCTCAACATGCTCTGGAACTGTATCAGCCCTTTACTACTCTCCCTCTTACGGAGAGAGGTTCTTGCCGATCGACCTCCGAACCAATCAGTTTGTGACTACTACGCCGCTCAGCGCTATGGTAAGAGCAACAGCACGACGCAGCTGCTTCTAATGCAGAGCATCGTTGCTTACGCCTATGCTGGCGGTAGTTCGCTCCCACACGCCGAGTCTAACAGTACCGGAATATTCAATCACGGGCAATTTGAAGGTCAAGATGTGTACCTCCGGCCGTGGTTTGACGGATCAAGTATGGCAGTCCAAACACGTTTGCTCTAGGCTATTGCAAACTGATTATATTGGATAGACGCAACCACCAACCTCAATGAACAAGCCGTAGTCGTTGACTGGCTAGACGGAGGCGGTACTGCCCCTCTCATAGCTTTCTTGAATGGCTCCACTGCCACCGCAGAAATAAAAAATGGAACAAATCAATAGTGAGTTTCATGCACTTCTGTTGCTCTTATCTTGTCTACTGCACAGCCGCTCATAATCTTCCTCTAAACCAGTAAATTGTTTTCTCATTGGTATTTCGTTTTTGGAAAGATCTACGGCTGCAGCCATGTGAAGGAGTTCCTGGAAACTAGTTTCACTCCTCTCACGCCAGCCTATGTGCATAAATTCATGAACTTGAATCAAACCCACATCGGATACTTCATCGACCAGTTTATTACCGCCAGCAAATACTATGGCTTCTCAGACACCGATGCTGCGACGCTTTCTACTTTTATGAACGCGAGATACAATATCCGATGCTCGCCACCAGTCGACGGACAATTGTATGCAATCTGCCTGGCAAAGGACTGCCCTCTTGCTGCACCTGACGCCGAATGCGATATGTATTCCAGCATACCGCCATATGGAGTCAATAACACGGCGGTTCCAAGCGGCACTGGAACCATGGTGCTGCCAACAACTCTGGGGTCTTCAGCATCATCCTCTTCTAGTCTCGCCGGAACTTCCGGGGCGACCTCTACCGCTGCGGCCAGCGGTTCATCTTCTAGTCTGTCCGGAGGTGCCATAGCAGGCATCGCCATCGGTGCAGCGGCTGTTTCTCTGCTTGCGGTGGGCGTCTGGCTGTTCTTCCGACGTCAACAGCAGGCCCAGGCGATGAGTATGCCTGCTCCAAGCCAGACGGGTAACGGAGCAGCTCCTGCATACAGCATCGAAGCGAATGAAACTTGTTATAGGCCGGAGATGTCGCAGATAGCGGAGATGGAGAGTCCCCAATCGCCACGCAGGTGGTAACGATATCGAGACGGTATGACTAAGATGGTCCGATCTGCTGGTGGATAATATGTAAGAAGCTGTGCTCCTCTCAAACACATGTAACTTAGAACTAACAACAACAAAATGAACCTATTCGTTTTATCAGGTTATGAGCCCGGAGGGCACTGTTTTCTCTAATTCCAAAGCTGAGTGTTTTCTGTCTCCTTTTAACCTCTCATTGCTGGCATAAGAAGTCGAAAGACTTCCTAAGTAAACAGGAAATCAATGCATTTACAAAAATCCTAAGAAGTAATTGCCTGGTCTCTAGTCCCGGCGTCGTTCTGGCAGAACGACACTTGGGGTTAGCGAGATTGTATGGAGATCCGGGGTAGTACCGGCCATTCCTCCAGAACAACGTTCCGCCAGGACAACGGCGATCATTGGGGCGATGGGCTTTTCACAGTCAACAGGGAATTAACCCTACCCACAATGGGTGAAATCGGGTTTAGTAGTCCCGATTTACAGAGCAGGGGGTAGTCCCGATTTGGTGTATTAGGGTTAAAATTAATAAAACCCGTATAGATTGAAAGGTAAATATAAGGAAAGTATTTTCCCAAGATATTAAGTAATTCCAATATAAAATGCAGTAACGCGACCAGTTTAAAATGTATAGAATTTTTTCAATGTAGTCAACAGCGACCAGGATTTAATGATGGTGATTGGCGCGATGTAGGCATTAGTATTGGCCCGTGCATTTTCATCCATTGCAGAAGGAGCAGGAGTTAGGTTATTAGATGGGAATAGCAGTTGTGTTTAAGGTTCAAGAGCACCGAGGCAACAAAAAAAAGCAAATTAAGATAAATAATTCCATAGCATACAATATCATAACAAAGACAAGCCATTAGACCCCAAGATTCACATTACAACCAAGACCATTCAAGGCATAGAACCAAGAGATAATACCAGCCCCAAGATGGAGCCATTTGTTTATTTGCAAGAGTTGCCAGTTTGCATGTGTAGCCAAGGAGGCAAATAGCCATTTAAGGGTACAGCATAGCATACCAGCAGCAGAAAGGCAGGCGATTATCCAGGCAATCCAAGCCATTCCCGGCATTATCCAAGACCAGGCCGGATGATAGGCATTTCCATTTCCGCCACCAACGACCAAGCCGATCCCATTTATCGCGTCACCAGTAAATAACAGGATAGCATGCGATAAATGCCCATATATCGTAAAGGCGATAAAGGATATTCAGAAGCATTATGAAGACAAGCATAGATGGGTATGGTGTGTTTTGTTACCATGTACCACAAGGGATTCAGGCAGATAGGCAACACCAAGATTATCCACCGATATATACCACGAGAGGTAGGTGAGTTGTTGATATGGTATATTTGGTTGGTATTACCGTTTTGGCAGAACGTTGAGGGCAGAACGTTTAGGGCAGGTTAAAGCGGAAGAGGCGACAGAGTGCATTTTTATGGGCCGATGAAGTTGTAAGCGAGGAGGGCGGCAAGGAAAGCAAGATACGGGAGGTTAAGGTGCCACGGCAATATAGTAGTGTGGAGGGAGTGGAAGGCAAGGGCAAAGAAGATGAGGATAAAGATAAAGATAAGGAAGAAGAGGCGGCATTTATGGAATGGTTTAGGGAGAAAAAGTAGACAAGCGATAGGGTAATGAGGGTAATATAATGGTATAGCATAGAGTTATCTAGCCACGAGATTAATATTAATATATAGAGGCAGATAGCAATTAGAATTAGTAACCGGTATTTTAATAAGGTTTTTAGCAGAGATTTTAACAAGGAGGACGGTAAGGAAGGAAGTAGCAATTTAGTAAATAGCATTAAAGATTAATAGGCCGGATATAGCCAGGTTAATTTATGCCTAATTGTTTAGGCAGGGCGATTTAGGTATAATATATAAGCATAAGGAATTTCGCAAAGTTAGTATATAATAGTATTATTTTTATAATTTTAGAGCTAAGGACTAAACTAACTGGTTTAGATCTATATTAGGCAGATTAAAGCGGAAGAAGGAGGAGTTTAATAATAAGAGGGAGATGATATAGCGGAAGCGGTTTAATTGATTATATTAGATTGATATTAAGGGGCAGTTAAGGCAGATAATAGGGCTATTAGCGATGTTTTAGGGATTATAGGAGAAGGTTATTAGGGCTATAGTATAGGGCAAGTAGCTAATTATGTAGGTAATACTGACTAAGGGGAGGTAAGAGTTTAATATATATATTACTAGTATATTATATATTAAATAAGGTAATAGTAATAATAATACTCTTAGTATTATTATAAGATAATATAATTATTTAATATAAGAGATTAGGGATTAATATATATATATATAAAAAAGCAGAGAGATATAATAAGTAATATTATTAGTTTTTATAATACCTAAGTTAGCTATAAGTAAGAAGTTTTATATATTTATTAAGTAGATATATAGGTAATAGAAGTTAGATTAGATTATAGTAGATAGGTATTATATAGTTTTAAGATATATTAAGACATTCTAGCTACAGATAGGGCAGTTAGGGGAGATATTATAGGATTTTGGCGTATTAGTGGTATATTTAATAGTAATATTAAAGCCGGTATACGAGATGGCGTTTTTTAAGTAGATGCAGTTTGTGCCGGAATGGGTTTGCATATTCCGGGAAGTAATAACGCATTGTAATATATAATATAGCATTATTGTGGTTGAGGATAAGAATAGTATTTAGGCAATAGCGAATTTAAAACGCAGAAGGAGGAAGAAGAACAGAGGGGCCGAGGGAAGAGGTATAAATAAGGAGGGTGAAGAAGAAGGGTACGATGAGGATGAGGATGAGCTGGTGATGGAAAGGGTGTGTAAGATTGTGCGAATATGGACGGCATGACACGATTAGGGTAAGGTAATTATATATAGCGGCATGATTAAGCAGGTATAGCAGATTGCCGAGATATTAAATTGCTTGGTATATTAGCGAGGTGTTGGCAATGCGGCCGAGAAGGCACAGAAGGTGATAGAGTAGATAAGTAATACAGGAGGTGAGGCAGGTTAGATTACGGCAATAAATGCATTAGGGTTAGGTGTTAATGATCTGAACGTGCGGTTGGTCGTGTATGGAGGCATACCGCGGCAGTTGGATAATTTCGTGCAGGAGAGCGGGCGAGGTGGGCGAGATGGGCGGAAGAGTGAGTCAGTAGTCGTGATACGGCGATCATGGTTAAGATAGCAGACCGATCAGGGGCAGCAGGGTCAAGGTCAGGGTTTAGACGAGCAGGAGAAGCAGGATGAGTGGGCATGGGATAGGGATATGATTGAGTTCGTGGAGGGTAAGCGTTGTCGTCGAGAGGTATTAGATCGTGAGATGGATGGGAACGTCGATCGAGTCGGGTGTGCAGAAGGAGAAGAGGTATGTGATGTATGCCGGGAGTAGTAGTAGTAGATGACGAGGAATACGGGCGAGGCAGAGGCAGCAGAGGTGGAGATGGAGTTTGGGGCATTAAGTGATATAGAGGAGGTTATAAAGGAGACTATGGTAGAGGGGGATTATAAGAAGAGTTAGCAGTTGGTGCGATAGGTTGAGGCGGAGCGGAGGTTATAGGTAATGCAAGAGGTAAAAGAAGTGAGTAAGTTTAAGAGTTTATTAGCAGAGTAGGTTGGTTGTTATATAGTATGCAAGATAGCAGGAGAGGAAGAGGATTGGGAGCATATAATAGAGATATGTAGGTATAGGGGAATAGATAGGTAGGTATATTATAAGGCGGGATATAAGCAAGTATAAAAGGAGATAATGGGATTGAAGTGGTTTGTATTATATTTAGTATATTTTAATTGCGGATTGCTATAATAGATATATAATAGACAGATAGCAGTAAGTAAAGATAGGAGGTTATTCAGTAGGGTAGCCCGGGGGGGGTATATTAATATGGAGATAAATTGATATTTTAGATTATAAATAAACTTTAAAGTTTATAGCTATATAGGATTTTTTTTTTAAAAATTTAAGAAAAATAATATAACTTATTTTAAGACTTATATATAAGGTATTAAAGATATAGCTATTTTAGGCTTAGTTTGAATTTTTATAGAATTCTTTAAAAACCGGGTTTTAGGTACAAAATAGGACTAGGTCACTTGCTTATTAAATACGTTATATTAAGAAAATTTTAAGGAAATTCTAATTATAGTAAATAAAAAATAATTAAGTTAAAAAAAGTAAGCCCTTTATTTAAAATAGGTTATTAAGCCTTTATAAACGTATTTAATATAGAAATAAGATATAATGTAAAATAAAATATAGTATATATTAATATGCTATTAATACTAAGACCTTAGTCTGTAGGCTATAAGTTCCTCCTAAAATATATACTTATTTAAGATAATTAGGGCATATTTAGAATTAAAGCCTAATATCCCTAGCAAAAGGCATAGAGGTATATTAATATCTTATAAACTTTATAAATTAAATTATATATTTAATCTTATATAAAATCTATAAAGGTATTTAAATAAAGGTACTTTATATTATATTTTTAAGAATTATTATACCATTTTAGGCCTCTAAAGTATTAAAAAAAAATAAGTTAATTAATAAGAATTTTATAAATACTTTTTAAAACCCTATAAGAGATAAGTTAAAAGTAAAGGCATTAAGTTATAATATCTTAAGCTTAAACTAAGTAATATAAATAGCTAAGTATTAAGTAGCTAGATAAGCTAAAATTATAATATTACTATAGTATATAAGGCAGCTAATATAAAAGTGGCTTATAAAATAAAAAAAGGTTTTATAAAAGAAATTAAGATAAACTAAGTTATTTAATAAGGATAAAGAAATGTTTAAAGTACTAAAAAAGAGGCCTTCTAAAAGATATTATAATTAATATATTTATAGTAATAGTACTTATAACTAATTAATATATTTAGTTTTTTTAATATAGACCTTAAATAACTTTATTAATATATCCTAGTATTATATAATTTAAAAAAAAAGAAAGAAGGAAAATAAAAACTATTTTTTAAAAAAAAGCTTTAATATTAATCTATTATATTTATAGTAATCCCTTAAGAAAAAAGCCACTCTCTTATAACCCTATAGTTAATTTTTATATACTTATAAGTTTTTATATATATTATATTACTTATTACAGGTAAACTAGAGTTTATTAGTTATCTAGATTTAGTTTGTTGGTTGCCTTATGTTATGCTAGCGCCCTTTTATTTCTACTAAAATGAGTTCGTCGGTTGCCAAACAACGCGGGGCATAACAGTTAGGTCGGATAGCTGCTTTCCAAAGCCGATAAAGCAGCATCTAATACTCCTCGTTCAAGTGGATACATTCCTCAATTATTACCAGTAGATGTTTACTTTGAGTTTATTCATACGTCAATTAATAAGGAACTCTGTGCTGTAAGACCCTTACCCCAAGCCGGCGCTAGCTAACCTTAAGCACCAATCAGCGACTCGGCTTCGACCAAAGCGATAAGGACCAAATTCGTTAACCCCGGAACCCCATTCTGGTAGACGATTTGACTCAAATCGCCTGCAAATAGTATCTAGGGTTATGGCGAAGACCCTAAAGGGCAAAAATGATATTTAACTCTTTATTTGCTTATGATATATTCAGTGGTTTAAAATTAATTACTTAAGTAAAAACAGGATAGTTCGAGGTACTTATTATTAACCCATTTATATTATCAACTCACGTATCCTGTACGTCATATTATTTACCGACATCGAAATAAACTTCCACCATCAGCTATCCCCCTGCTATGCCCCAGCTGCTCTGGTAACTCCTTTTTCTGACTAATCATCTAACCCCCTTCACCGGAATCCTCTTGCACTCAACTCCGTCTGCCCCCCCGGTCCATGCCATATCATTTCCCACGCAAATTACCCTGTCCCAGGTACAACAGTCATCCGACGTGGGTCTCCTCTTTCAGTGAAAATGGGAGGAACCATAGAGATGTAGAAGTTTGTTGTGTTTTTGGTTTCTTGTCTTCGATATATATGACCGTATCTTGCTCCTTGTATCCACCCCTCACGGCTTCGCTACTTGCTCCTTCCGGAAGAACTTAAAAAAGCCAATCGGCAGGATGAGCTGTAGGCCGAGAGCTACCCAGAACCATGGCTGCGCTATGCCTGGCATTATGCCCTCGCTGAGGTCCGGGAAGACCGGCCCGGGTCCTATCTTGTCCGGGGCGGTCGCCCTGGCCAGGATGATAAAGCCGGAGCCGAGGATCTGGGCTCCAATCAGTGTAGCCGCCACATGCTGCCTCGTCAAGGTCAGGAGGAGGACCATGCCCAGGCCGACGCCCTGAATGGTGTCCAGGACTCCGAGCCAGAGCCAGAGACAGCGCGAGACGATGGCGGAGGCAACGGCGCCGCCGACCCACGGGAGGTACAGGCCGATACCCGAGATACCCCACAACATTTGGGCCCAGCGTGGGACGCCGAGGCCAATGGCGAACAGAGGCACAATCCATGGGTGCGTCTTCGAGAACATGCTGAAGATCCAGAGGCCGATAAGCCACAGGATAACGAAGAAGCCCAATATCAGCAGCACCACGGCCCAGCCCGTGACGGCCTTGGCAGCGAACAGGAACTGCCAGTTGCGGCCATACGGGGCCGAGAGCCAGTAGCTCTGCACGACCACCGAGAATAGGAACCAGGGGACGATATGCCTCCGGAGCAGTGACATGTAGAACGAGGGGATTTTGTCGGGGGACTGGCGGTAGTAGTCGGGCAGACCAACAAAGGAGACAACCCCCAGGAGCCAGAGGATCACTGCGATGGGTATGGTGATCACGAGAGTCTTGGGACCCGTGTTGCTGGTGACCATGCCATTGACCAGGCTAGTCTTGCTCGAGATCAGGCTACCCCAGTACCACAGTCCGACAACGTACAGCTGCTGGATACCCTGGATGATGGCCGCACGAAAGATCCATACCGAGATTGGAGCGCCAGCTGAAGCAACCTGTCAGCGATCTCAGGTATTTAAAGAAATGAGAAGGGCGGGTGGCCTTATTACCTTCATCACCGAAGTTCATCGCAAAGAACATCGAACCACTCGATGCGCCGGCCGCATACATTGCGGTCGCTGTGTCATGGAGAGGGCCGCGATCATTCTCGGGCATAAATGGCGTCACGCCGAGCAACACAAACGCGAAGCCGTAGAAGAGCCATGGCAAGCTGAGGGTATATACTGTCGAGAGGCGACGGAACGTCAACCACCACAGTATGCTAGTGACTCCATAGGTGCCGGCGACGATGTAGAGCTGGGCGGCCGTCTGACTGGCTTCTCCAGCCAGCAGCACGATCTGGTAGCTGTTGCTGGCCATGATCTGACCGATGGCGAGGATGAAACTGTATATGGGCCAGTCGCCGATGCGGATGCTGAGCCATTTCTTGAACCCTTTTGGCGGCTTGTAGCCGGGACCCAGCAAGAATTCGTCATCGCTGTCCGGTCTGTTCTGCCACTCACCGTGTTGCATGTCGTCGTCCAATGGAGCCAAAGTCTCGCCGCTCATGCTCGGTGCGGGGGATCTCGTGCGCGATGGGGACCGGGAGCGGCCGAGCTTGGCATTGTGAAAGTGCTTGAACCACTCTTTCTCGCTTTCCTTAAGGTAGTCTTCGATGCAAAGATCCGTATCCGAGTTCTTGCTCGTCATACCCACCAGCTTCTGCTCGAAAGCCTTGTAGTACTCGCCAGTCACGTCGGTGAAGAAGGGTTCAACAATTTGAAGCTTTAAGTCGTGTCTCTCGCCAATGATGTTCTCGACAGACAGACGAGACGATCTCCACTGGTCGCCGTGTTGGAAGTTCAACGAGGCATCAGGGGGGCTTTGCGGGCTGTGACGGCCAAAGGCCTGCGGGCGCGTCTCGGATTCATCTGGCGACATCATGTGCATGGCGAAGGTATCAACACTGAGACGGGATCCGGGCTCGTTGCTGATGGTGGCCAGCGACGAGACGGAGGAGCTAGCGGACTGGTTCAGAAACATGGGGTTCCGCGGGAGGGCCGACTCGTCGGCGATATCAGTAGTCGCATTAATCGTCGGTGCGCTGGGAGTGCCAAGCGTGGGAGCGGCGGCCAGGTGAGCTGAGTTGACTAACGGGTTTGAGATAGCTCGGCGGCTTGCCTCAACATCGTAGTCCGTCTCGATGATATTAGGTACCGAGAGGCTAGAGGCACGCGATTGGCGGGCCGAGTGGAGGGGAGCTTCGATGCCAGAATCATCTAAGGACGGCCTGTTACCACCAGGAGCGTGAAGAACCACGTTGAACGGCACGGAAAGCAGGGAGCCGCTGGTGATGCGCCTTCGCTTCTTGGCTTCACGGTTGTGGATGCGGATGGCCATAGACTGAAGCTTGTCGACATCTTCGACCCACTGGGCAACCGGGAATCGCTGCTTGGCGGACCACGCACGCATCTTTTGCCTCATCTTGGCCTTGCTCTCCAAGGCGCGAGTGATGGCCTCGCAGAATTGCTGCAACAGATGCTGTGGTGCCATAGACTCGATCGTGTACCAGAAACCGGGCATTTGACCAAGACCACCCACACGGGCACCGACACCGAGCGCACCCTGACGGCCGAACTCGACGGCGACGAGACCGAACGGCTCGTCACGAGACGGTATCAAGGCAAACTCGGCGCCGCTGAAGATGT
Source organism: Fusarium sp. 190-020-2 (assembly GCA_014884825.1). Classification (NCBI taxonomy): domain Eukaryota; kingdom Fungi; phylum Ascomycota; class Sordariomycetes; order Hypocreales; family Nectriaceae; genus Fusarium; species Fusarium sp. 190-020-2. The sequence continues at coordinate 118,792 of JACTAS010000075.1, forward strand.
ACGGCGGGAGGGCGGTGAATTCGGGCTTCGAGTAGACGCGCTTGGGGTACTTCTCCATGAGCTTCGCTAGCTTCAGGGCAGCGAACTTGCCGTACAGGTCGATGACGGGGCCGATACAAATAAGCTGGACATCCTTGTGCTTCTCCAGAATGGACGGGAAGATATCAGCGATAAGATCCACACCCTTTTGGATCGACCAACGACCGACGAATACGAAGAGTTCCGCATTTGGGTTGATTTCGAGACCAGCCCATGCCTGAGCCTGCTTGCGACGATCGCCACGCTTGGACTCAGTCTCCATGTTGACATCAGCGTCCTTCTCCTGGGCCTCCTCGTCGCGGGTCCACTCTGCCATATCGCTGGGGTCGGGGTTCGGGAGCTGGCCAACCTTGGAGAGACCCCAGAAGATGGGGTAACGGGCGTACGAGCGATCGCCATATTTCTTGGACACACCCACAGCACCGAAACCCTTCTGGTGCACACGCAGGTAGCTGGCACCGGCATGCAGGAGGTTGAAGACCGAGCCGAACTGAACGTACTCCTTCACGATCTTGGGGTCCAGGTCGAACACCTCGCAGACCTCCTTGAAACCCTCGGCGGTGCGCATGGGCCACAGACCCTGGAATTCAGCGTTGTGCAGGGACAGAATGCACGGAATGGTGCGTTCAGGAAGGAGATGGAGCGGTGCGGCAGCGCCGTGGTAGTCGTTGATATGGTACAGGTCGGGGTCGAAGCGGCGTATGACCTCGGCGATACAATAGTTCCAGGCAGAGTAGTAGATGGCCGAGTTGATGTCGTCCATGCGGGGAGGGTAGGGATCGGACTTGGTCTGCTGGCGGAAAATCGGGGCGTCGAGCAGTACGTACGTGATGTTCTGGACCTGGTGATATTGCACGTCGATCTCGTACATCTTGCCTATACTGAGGATGTACATCGGCTCGGCGCGCTGGTCGACGGGGTATTCGACGCCACCAACGCACGGGACGACCCAAATCAGATCCTGGTGTTTCAGGGCCTTGCCCATCAGCTGAGCCATGACACCCAGACCACCGATCTTGACCTTGATGTTCCAGTCATCGATATTGTACTCGATAGTGGCAAGGAGGACCTTTCTGCGCGTGAGTGGAACATCTCCGAGTTCCCCGTGGCGGAAGTTCTCGAAAGATACGGAGCTCAGGCGGTTGGCAAGCTTGCCGAAAGGATTTAGCCCCTGCTTCTTGAAACCAACCTTGTTGACCTTGACCTTATAGAACGAACCCAAGAAGATCCACACAGCCGTCAGGCCACCAACGACGGGGAGCACGGCGAGCAGAATGAACATGATAATCTGGATCCACATACTGCCCTGCGGCTGCTTCGTAAACGTGAGGGTTGCATCGTTGAACAAGAGCTGGTAGCTGAGGTAGGGCAGAGGCGGCGGGTTGGTGGCATTTAGCACGTTTAAGGCCAGCGAAGTAGGCGGCATTCTGTCAAGAATGCCATCGAAATCGACGTCACCATACACCCACGAGGCGTCCGGCTTGCCGTCGGGATTCATGCCCCATACGTTCAGCTGGAACTGGGCCGGCCACTCGTCCATCAGATGCATCTGCCAGACCCCATCGGAGATCTGAGACATTTGGTTGGCAACGCCGACGTCAAAGCCGAACTTGTTGAATGTGCCCTCTACGAAAAGATGTGGGAAGCGACGCTCAAACTGACTGGAGCTGTCACCGGCCTGCATGAAGGAGCTGCTGCTATGCAGCTGCGACCAGTACTGAACCATGACGTGATCACCACTCCACGACTGCAAGCTGGTACCGGACCACGGGAGTCTGGTAATTTCCCGTATGCCGCCGGTGTAGGCGGTCCAATTGCTCCAGGTTGAGCCCCAGTTGGTCGAGAAGCGCCATTTATTGGCACCTGAGGCGGAGTGGTTAACAAACAGCTTATTATTGTCGTTAATCACCAACGTCTTTGAGTAATTGGCTGAAGTGGGGAACACAATCGGGTTGTCGGCGGCGCCGACACGGAGCAGGAAGTGATCGACCGAGTTCATGGCTTCATGGTCGGCCTTGGTGCTCGCGTTCTTGATGGTGATTCGGTGAACACCATCATCGACGTTTGTGAGAGTCGCGGAATAGCGGAACTTGGAGGGAATGGACCCAGCATACGAGGCCACCGGTTTATCCGAAGCCAGGGTCTTACACTTGGCTCCAGTGACCGTGACGTTGTTGCCATTCTCCGTCACCGAGGTGATGGATATGGCCTCGTTGAGACCGTCACAGTCCATCACTTTAGAGAACTCAAAGGTGATGTTCACTTCTCCGTTGACGGAGTTGGAGAGCAGAGGCACGTCGTGTCCGGGAGTGAACTTGGTGATCATAGGAGGCGGGCCTTTCCAGTCACTCTTGGGCACATAGGCGCGGAATTCGAAAGGGGCCATGGTGATCTCGGAGATGCAGCCGCTGTTCTTAGAGGAGCCAGAAAAGTGCCAGCTCTTCGTGGATGTGCCGAGAGTGATTGTATCCCAGGGGTAGAAGAGGTTCTTGACGGTCGATTTCTGGTCGAACGGCGCGTAGAAGGCCTTGTCCTCATCCTCGCAGTCGAACCTATAGGTGGTCGAGACGTTCTGGTTGTGGTAAACCAGCCAAACGGGTGAGGAGGCGAACTTGCCCTGGACGGTCGGCTGGAAGGCACGAGCGACCGACCAGATACCGAACTCGGTCCCAGTCGTGTTGCTGCCGCTCAGGATGGTGTGAAAGGTCTGGTTTCCGATGGGCTGCAGCAACCAGGCCTCACTGAAAGTGTCGAAGTTCTCGCGCATGGCATACATGGACTTCAGGATGTTGCGGACCGGATGCGACGGGTCTCTGTGGTCGTAGGCAGCCATCTCGTCTGTGCATCCGTGACGGGCGGCTTCGATCGGCCAGTTGACGTACTGAGTGCTGGCTCCAGTGTAGCAGCCATGCATCCTCCATCCCTGCGATGCCGTGAAGGCCTGACGGCCGAAGATGTAGTTATCGGCTGTGCTGTCTAGAATGTAAAAAGCCTGCTCCTCGCCGTAGAGCAGAAGCGGCAGGCCTGGCATATGCAGCGTGGTGATGAAAAAGCCCATGAGCAATCGCTCTATACCCTGCGCGATAGACGGCCATCGGAACACATCCTGGTTGCTGGTTCCGTACATGTGCCGCGGGTCGAAATTGCCGGTGTTCGCGTTGACCAGGTCGTTGGTGAGAACTATCTGGCTCCACATATCAACCCAGTTCAGCGGCAGATCGAAACCGGCCTCCAGGTTACCGCTCATGCCCAAGAATCGGGTCAGGAAGCGGTAGACCGAGTAGTGGAAAGCAGCGGCATCGAGGGCATTCTGTCCCAAGTCGCGAGTGGTCGAGTTTGCGAGCTCATCCTTCTTCTTCGTTGTCAGGTTCATGGCCGTGGCAATGTCATCAAGGTACTTGTCGGCGGTCCGTCCTCTGCCAAGGTAAATAGATCCGTAGTTGTTACCACCCGTAATTTCGCCCGGGAGGAAGAAGTTCTTCTTTCCCAACCGGGACGCGCACTCGCGGACCGCCGCAGAATGGTTGCCCAGTGCGTCGACGGTTATCTGTGTGGCCTTATCGAAACGGAAACCATCAATATCGAGCTGCTGGATTGTGATGCACGAGAACCTCTCTAGTCTCTCCCGCACAGAAGGGACCCATTCCCTTAGGCGATCCTGTACACTGGCGAACTTCGCCAGTGATCGCTGCCAGTCGGGGTGAACACCGAAAGCTTCAATATCGCCATACTGGTCAAAGTCGCTATTGAAGCAGCCAACCAGCTGGCTGGTCACATTGGTTTCGACGGGGTAACCGGTATCGAGGTAGAATCGAGGATAGTCGCAGGTCTGATTGTAATCGTTTGATGGGGCAAAATCCAGGTACTGGCGCCCCGTCTTGTAAAGAACATCGTGCTCTTTCGTGGAGAACGTCGCAGTATTGTTCTCGAAACCTTTAAAGGCGAGTAGGTCACCCATGCTAGTATTCGTTCAGATGCATGTCCCCAATCCTCTTTTTAGGGAGAAAGTCATTTCTCGGTGTGGGAGCTGCTTACGTCGAGAAAGTGTGATCCAAAATGACGTACATCCCCCGACTATGGGCTTCATCGACCATGTTCTGCCAATCCATAATAGTGCCAAAGTGGTGGTCAAGCACGGTAAAATCCAGAGGCTGTCTCGCTATTAGCATCAGACCAAATCGCCTACGTCTACAGTGATCTTTCCCCCCATGTTAGCTTGGGAAAAGAAAACTTACAGAGTAGGAGTCGACACCCCAAGGAAAGTTGATGAATGGGCAACCAGCAATGTAGATCACCTATGTTTCTCCAAGTCAGCTTATGCCCCTCGCCACATGCGTTAAAGAATATGTATAGAAGGCGGAACAAACCTTTACTCCCATTCCCTGGATGTAGTCGAGACTGTCCACTAGGCCTTGGAGATCACCTCCGTGCCGGAGCTGGTTACTCGTTATATCCTGCTCGTACACCGTGCCATTGATGTCGTCGTTTGACGGGTCACCATTTGCATATCTATCCAGGAAGAGTGTGTAGAACGGCATTCGCCAGTTGTCAGGTGACGGCCAGTAATCATGGTTTTTCCGGGCACCAGAGTACTCCAACGGGTTTGTTGCTTTCTTGTTTGTGTTCAGATTGTAATCTATTTCCGACGGGTCATAATGTAGACCTTGGGCCAAGGTCGCAAGAAGGAAGCTGAAAAGAAGCTTCATCGGGGCCATGGTGAAGCTGCCGCGCGCCCCCGCCGGGAGGATTAACTAAAACACAACACAGGTAAGGAAATAAAGATAGGAAAGAGGCTCACGATCAAGAGACAAGGAAAAGGAGAATGAAAGGGGGAGAAAAGTATTGTTGTGGCTTGACTCAGACAGGGGAGCAAAACGGACACAGGTCAAGTCAAGCGCGCATGAGCAGTCAGCAAGTGACCGTCATGAAGAGGTCGGAGGTCAGGGAAGCAAGATCGACCGAGGAGATGGAGAGTAGGAGCCACAGGCTTGGAGAGGAATTGAAGTCATGGAAGCTCTTGATTTCGAACTAGTTGAACCGGAAAAGAAAGTCTTTTAAATACATCAAGTGATAGCTAAGAAATTGAAGGAAAGGAGAGAAATTTGGACGGAGGTGGTAGTCGGAACCTCGTAACTGGAGCGCATTCTCTCGATATTAAAGTTTCAATTCAGACTGTGACTCCTACCATAGCAGCTCGAGATCACGAGAATAGCGCCACTCAGTCCTACTGTCATAGTCTTGTTCTAAGTTATGGGAGCTGATTTGCTGATGAGGACTTCATTCATGTCAGCGTCTCATCACCGAACGGATGACATGTGGTGGTGTTGGCCTCTTCAGTCTGGCACAGCCACTGGCCTCCGAGTCTGACATAGCCACAAAGACTTCGTGCTTCCAGATTTACAGTTTCAGAGAGTGGCGCAGTTTGGCGTATTTTACTTCTGAAGGGAGGTTGCCAGAACTTCGCCACATCCCCCGGCCCCTCCCGCAAGCTAGCCGCATCCCGAGACAAATGTGCGGCCGCAACACTTGTCAATTTCTCCACGAATATAGCTGCAAATACAAAGTTAAATCTACCATTCACACATTAAGCCTTTCATATGAGACTATGCGATTTTCAGTGAATTCTGCAAAGGATTGTGCCCGCTGCGCTTCTCATACCGTTCCGCCACTTTCTTGGCCTTGTCACGAGTCTTGATGATTTCTAGCATGCGTGCGAAGGCTTTATCAGGGCAATAATCTACGGCCTTCTGGCCAGCGGGTTCTTTAGAAGCTAGCCTTTCCCCCAGAAAGGTGTTCTCGCGAGCTAATTGTGCTAGGAGACAATTCTTGTCGATTTCCTTGCCTGCCTGGTGGATAGGGTCCTGAGGTCTCTCAATGTAATTAAAGCACTTACGAATGTGTTCCAATTGTCTCCTTATATCAGCGGTGCTGTGAAGCGTGCTCCTCTGCCGTTTCTCATCTATCTTTCCCTTCTTTGGCGTTGACGGGCGTTGAATTCAGAAGCTGAGAACGCTATGGCGGCTTTCATGTGGACAGGGCCCTATCAGCATCGGTTCGGTAGATGCCAGAAGTATGAAATCCGGACTGTATATTCGTATTAGTGATCGCTATCTACGACGCTGTGTTATATGCTGTGATGAAGTGTTGTTTTTGTACAAGCTCTGAGGCTTTGAAGGGCGTGGGTTCCTGCGTTTCTTAGTGGAAGAATGTCTTTAGCAGAAGACACCTGGACGCCGTTCATGAACACGAAGGCCGCAAGTACAGGGCTTCAAGTTCATAGGTTCTTCTTTGATGCACATGTCATATCTTGACCATATATGGTAAGGTTTGCTATACATCCCTTGTACCTGCGTTGATCCTTCGTCAGTGGGTGTTGTTGAGATAAGAGTTGAGGCTCTTAGGCAAAACGGACAAATTAGGCGGCTCGGAGCGTATCTGCTAGACAAGGACAGCCAAAGTGATTAAGTCGCTAAAAATAGCTTTGCTTACCTCAAGCATCTAAAGAGAGAAAGGAAAAAAAATTAAAAAATCAAAAACTAGCTTATGCCTATTATGCAAGATTTACATATGCTGTTTATCACTATCTTCTACAGCCCGTTTTTGGCTGCCACTCGTGACAGTAGTACTCATCTGATAGCTACTAAACCACTGTCATCTGCGAAGTATCAACGGTCGCTATCAGCTGCCTCTCAGGTCGCGCATTAGTGATGCGGTTCTCAGCAAATGGGCCAGATTCGACGCCACCTTGCTTCTGTACGATTAACTAAGGATATACTTCGTAGGACTGAGTGGGAATTTACTTGATCCCGCACTACACGGTACGGCGGGGGGAGAACTTCCACAGTTAACCTTCGTATTTCAACGGAGTCAACCCATCTTTAGTAGCGCCATCGGCAAATGAGTTACACATCTCTTCCACGCTGACTTCCGTATGCTAGCCAGTACAGTCAAGCTTAAGTAGTCTTGCAATGTGGCTGAGCTGCGGCTGAGACCCCAGCTGTAATAGCTATCTTAGACAAAGCCGGCTTCATGCATTTCGCGACGATTGACTCAACACAGTACATCCCTAAGCTGGCATGTGCAACGGCTCAAAGTGGAAGTGAGTACAAGGTTTGCTCGGTGTCTACGAGCACAGCAGTACGAAGGGAGAATATCTCGTTCTATCTGATGAAGCAATACTGCGAGAGTAGAAGGTGTTGTTGAATGGTCTCAGTTCCATGTGTCGGAGAGGAGCACAACTCCTTACATAGTATCCACATCCCAGACACCAGCAGATCTGACCATCTTAGTCGTACAGTCTCAACAAAACAATGGGATCTCGGCCCGCGTATACGGTTCAACCACTTCAATTCAACGTCATCAATTCAATTTGGAGATACGGTGGTTCAACTCCACGGGCCAATGCTGAGTAAAGTGTCAACGCAACGCCACCCGAAGGCGAATTTGATGGAATTGAATTGATGACCAGCTTACTTTTGCCGAAACATGCGGCATGAGTGGAACTTCCCACTCCCCAAGCCATCACATGTCGCCAGCACTCACCTGGGTCTTGTGAAGTAAACGATAAAACTTGATGAGGGGGCTGATAAATTCTCAGAATCGGCGAGGGATTCCCAGGCAAGAGGGCAGGTGTGACTGTTTTAAGATTTGCGGCAACTTCCAGGTGCCATCCCGTTGCTTTAAGGTTTGTTCCGCCAAACCACTCACTAGCGGGGTTGGTTGCCGCCAACACATGACAATCTCTTGGCACCAACAGCAGCGTCGAGAGCAACAAGTAGCGCAAAGACAATTGTTAAATAGGTGCTGGGGTGTCACGTGCAATCAGGGATACTTTAAGATTACGCACCGAAATGGTAGAACCTTCAAGGGGCAGATTTTTGACATAACACAACATGAATACACGAATCTGCATCAATGGACCGAATACACGTAATGTCTGGCAACAATGCGCCCCTACTCCCATAATTGTCGAAAGGCTCCCGCCAGGTCACTCTAGGAATATCTGTCTAATTAAAGTGCAAGCTCAGAAGGATATTATTCCATACCTAAATTATCCTACGATACATACCCTAATTATGTTTTAAGTTAACGTGCATGATAAGCTTATGTCCCAGACAAGCATGTATCCTAAAAGATCCCTCAATCTCTCACTTTTCCATTTAATTAACAAAATCTCACCTAACATATATAAATTCAATAGCGAGGGTAATATTTATTAGGCTAAGATATCTTATATAATTAAGAATTAAATAATTAAATAGTTAGATATAAGGTTAAGGGATTTTTAATATATACTTATCTAATATAATATATATAATAAGTATATAATATAAATAAGTATATAATATAAAAATCTTAAGCTTTTTAAAATAAATTATTTTAAAAATATAATAAATTATCTAATTAATTAAAATTAACTATTATACTTATTTCTAAAAGCCTTAATATCTTCTTAATAAGTTTTTATATTATATCTAGTTTTATTATAAATCTTATAATATTAAACTCTTAATTATATTAAGCTTCTTTAATTATTACTTCTTAATAATTTAATTAATATTTATATATTTATATCTATTTAATTAGTTAAATTCTTACCTTTTTATATAATTATACTTTCTTTATTTTATAAGTATATCCTTTTTACCTTATATTACTAGCTAAATATCTTATTTATTTATTAAAGCTTTTAATTCTTAGCCCCTAATAAGGCAATCTTATATATATTTCTCTTTATTACCTTAATTAAAAATTAAAGAGCTTTAAGAATTAACTTTAAAAAGTTATTATAATATCTTTTAATTTATTTTTAAAGGTATTTAAATCATAATCTAGCCTTAAAAACTATTTATAAGGTTTTTAAAATTTAAAATTAAGCTTATTAAGCTATTTCTTTAATAAGTATTAAAGTTTATAATTAAATATTAAGCTTTAATATTATAACTTTTAAACTAAAAGAAATAAAGCTAGCTCTTTTAAAATCTCTTTTAATATTTAACTTATTTATAATTAATTAAAAAATAATATAAAAGACTAAGAAGAACTTAATTTTAGAAATATAAGTTATAAATCTTTTAATTAATTACTTTATTTCTTAATTATATACCTTTTTTAATAGCTTAAAGTGCTTAATATTAAGAGGCTAAAATAAGTAAGAAAATTAAAATAATATATAAAGTATAATAATATTATTTTCCTTATAATATATTTAGAAATTAGCTAAATAGTAACTTTTATAGCTATTAAGAATTAGAAAATAATAAGTATTAATTAATTAATTAATTATATATTAATTAAAATACTTTAACTACTTAAGGCTTATTTTAATATTTATCTAGCTATTTTAAGTTATAATAATAGCCTAAGTAATTAAGAATTTACTTTTTTAATATTAATTAATAAG
>JACTAS010000076.1:0-128003 GCA_014884825.1 Fusarium sp. 190-020-2
GGGTTCGCGTTAGGTGAGCCATCCCAGTAGGTCCAGATCAAGCCCAGCGATTCCCAGCGAAGGGCTGAGCAACCAAATTGGTCAAGCCAGTCCTGGCCGGTTGGGTACTCGTCCCGGAGTGGACGGGTGGTATTATTGCATATAGTGAGACCCATCTCCTCCAGTTTCAGCGTGTCCTCTCGGTTGGCCAGATGCTCACCGAAAGACTCTTGAAGTGATCGAAGAGTTGCCTTGACAGAGGCGATGATCCAATGGTCGGCGCGGCAATGGAATCGATAGGACAAGACATCGTCAGATGGTCCTGGAAGGTTGCGGAGGACAAAGAGACACATTTCCCGAAGCGAAGAGGGCATCTCAATCAGACAAGCCCGAACTCGAGGACCACGTCTCGCGGCAGATTCAATATCGAGCGTAGATCCATGAACGAGAGACAGACTATTCCGAGTTTCCTCAAACACGGCGTTGTGGCTAGTGAAGCCAAGATATCCAAGAGCAGACGGAGACGGCGTCGATGTACCACTCCGAGTCGGGCGCTGTATTCGAGGCCCTTTGATCCTGGGCTCTGAGACTGTGTAAACACACGTTTCCTTTCTCTTCCTGCACCGCGAACACGTGGGCTGACCGTGATCGCACGCAACTTTACGTGCTCGGCAAGGATCGCAAGCCTGCGGGCGCCCATTAAGTCGACGAAGCAAAGGCGTATCATATTCCATGGCGCCGTCCATCTTAGGTAAAAAGGACAGAGAAGATAGGTCTCAAGGACTTCCTCTACAATCGAAGGGTACCAGGCATTACCAGCAACAGATGCCCTAGCGGATCGGACTGATAAACCGTAGCGCACGTCCTCTTGCGCTGCCGTCAATATTACCAACTCCGGGGCCAGGAACTAGGACGACTCTAAGGATGAAATAATCTCCGGAAGTTACTGAACGAGCGTAAAACAGCCGCTAAGGCAATTAAGTTTATCGAACTGACTTAGATCCTTAGGCAATTTTAGGATTGAGACCTGAATAGATAAAGCTGAGCACTGGGGGAAGACTATAGGTATATAGTCGCGAAACAGAGGGCCTTACAGCCTGAGAGGGCCTAGAATTACGGATGCGTTAGTAGGGAACTGCTGGTTATATAGGCCTGCCAAGTAAATGTAAATAGTGGTTAGAGAGAGAAAAGCGGGAATTTTGGGGACAGCTGGTCAACGCCGTTGTGATGTTGGCGAAGTGGGGCATCCGGATTAATGCTGATCCGCGGGGCTTCGGCTGTTCGCCATACCCTGCTAATCGGGCAAAGTCGCTTAGATGACTACAACCGCGTAGGGCACAATCTAATAAAACAAAATGGGTTGATTGTGTTATTATTAGTTCTAAGTTACATATATCCGAGAGGAGCATAGCTCCTTACATAGTACCTACATCCCAGCCACCAGCAGATCAGACCACCTTAGTCACACGGTCTCAACAAGGCCATCATCTCTTCTTTGGTCTATTTTCTAGAGCCTATTGGCGTCTTATAGCACTTGGTCATTTGGTTCCAGTTGAGGCACCAGTCGTAGTCGGCTTTGCTATACCGTATAGGTGGTCCTATCGCCTTCCGATACTGCTGGTTAGTCTTGATTCTGACAGGCGGCTGCGCCTTATACCAAGCTTCTCTTGCTGCAGTATATCTCTGGTAGATAGCTTGTGGGTCATCATACCGCAGTGCCCGCGCTACTGCTGCCACCGGTGACTCTACTGCTGCCGGCCCCTTCGCTGTTGCCGGCAACGGTGCCGTTGTTGAAGTATCAGCTGTTGTTGGCGGAACAGCCATCGCTGCTAACGTTTCTGTTGCTCTCGGCGCCTCCATTGCTGCTCGTTGTAAAAGCTCTGCGTGACGCAGAACTTCGAGGTCATTCTATGACCCCAGCTCGGGAAAGTCTTGGGGGTGGGGTTAGGCTTAGGTATGGCGTAGAAAGAGGTTAAAAGGTAGGGCATAAATGGGCTAGAAATAGCCTAGGGAATTTAACACTCTATAAGTAGGGTCTATTAAGGCCTATAAAGGAAGGAAGGAAACATAGGTAAGTAATAGGATATATATTATATATAAAAGGTTATAGCATAGCGCAAAGACTATAGTATTATATTATAGGGATCTTCTTAATAAGTCTATATCTATATTTATACCTTAAGGTATAAAGTAATTAATAGCTTTAGATATTTACCTAATATATATATACTTATATAAAAAGGAAAACTTTTAAAGTATTTAATCCTAAGGTATAAACTATAAACTAAGAGTTTATCTTTATAAAAAAGGGAGATTATAACTCTTTACCTTAAGTTATAAATTAATACTTATTAAGTAAAGTTTTAAGTAAAGGTAATTTATCTTTATACTTTAAAATATAAAAACTTAAGTTATTAAATTATAATTAAGGTAATTTATATATTATTTTTTATTATAATATAGTTAATAAGTATATTAGCTACTTTCCTTAACCTTTTTAAACTACAGCTCGAAAGCTCAAGCTATAGTTTAAGAAGGCTAGCTTTTACTTATTAAATTCCTTCTTAAATAACTTAAAAACTACCTAATAAGTCCTGGCATTATAACTGCCCTTATTATATATATTATAGCGCTAATTACCTAGTTACTTTAACCTTCCTTAATTACTACTTCTTAAGAATTTAGCTATTACTTATATATTAATACCTATCTAATTAATTACTTATAATACTTCTTATATAATTATAATCCCTTCTTTTTATAATTTAATCTTTTTTACCTTTTAATACTAGCTTAGTATTTTATTTATATCTTAAAGATTTTAGACCTTAGCTCTTAATAATATATTCTTATATATTATAGTTATTATTCTTTTAATATTAACTTTAAGAAGCTATTATAATAATATCTAATTTAATTACTAAGGTATTTAGACTAAGATTAGGTCTTAATAACTATTTTTAAGGTCTTTAAAGCCTATAGTATTAATAGTTTAGTAATATCCTTAGGGGGCATTAAGGTCTATAGCTATATATTAAGCTTTAAGATTATAGTTTTTAAGTTAAGAGAAGTAAGTCTAGCTCCTTTAAAACTCCTTTAGATATTACTTTTTATAAAAGTAGCTTTAAAGGCAGTATAAAAGGCAGAAAAGAACTTAGTCTTAGAAATATAAGTTATAAAGTATTTAATTAAATACTTTATTTCTTAATTATAAGCCTTTTTAAGTATTATAAAGCACCTAATATTAAGAGGCTAAAGTAAATAAGATATATAAGTAGGTATATAAAGTATAATAATCTTATTCTCCTTATAATATCTCTTAAAATTAGCTAAGTAATAGCTTTTATAATTATTAAGAATTAGGAAATAATATAGACTAGTTAATTAATTAGTTATAAATTAATTAAAGTACTTTAACTACTTAAGATCTTGCTTATTATTTATTTACCTATTTTAACTTATTATAATAACCTAATTACCTAAGAGGTTATATTCTTAGTATTAATTAATAAGGTAATATTAACTTATATTAATAATAAATAGCATAATTAATTAACCTTTTATATTAATTATCTAAATTATAATAATATATTCCTGGTTTTTAAATTATATTAATTTTAGCCTTTCTTATGTTTTTAAACCTATAATAGCTATTCTGGCTATAATAAGGCCTATTATAAAGCTAGTCTTATTAAAGTTTTAGATATTATTTAATTAAATATTATATTTTATAATTATATTTTATATAAGCCTAAATTAATTATAAATAATAATTAAATCTTTATATTTAACTTTTAATAATTATATCTTTAAAATAAATATATCTTTAGCTTTAATTATTACTTTATAAAGTTATAAGCCTAGCACTTGCTAATAAGTAATATATTACAGTCTATAAGCAGAGAATTAGCTATTTCTTTTATAAGGGAAATCCTCGCAAATCTAAATTAAGGATAAATTAAACTATTATTTATTCTTCTAGATTATATAATATTTATAATTTTAAGATATAATTATTTTATAATTATATACTATTATAATAGTTATTAAAAGTATTATAATTAACTTAATATAATATTATAGTATATTAAGTACTTAATTTAGGGTTATTTTAAAGGGCTTAAAGTGTAAGAAGGATTCTAGCTTTATTTAATAATTAAGGTATGCTTTATAGTTAAGAATTAAGTACTTAAATAATTTAGATATAAGATAAGGGATTTTTAGCTAATATACTTATCTGGCTAATATACTTATTAACTACATTATACTATAATATCTTAAGATATATTATATAATATAATTATAAAACTATAATAAAATACTTCTTTTTTAGAGATATAATAGGCTTTGCTTTAATATAATATATATTAATAAAGGATTATTATAATAGATATAATATAAATATAATAAAAATAGGCTATATATAATACTATTACTATTAGTAATTATCTTATACTATTACTAAGGTTAGCCTCTTTTATAAGGAGATAATTAGTATAATAAGAGTTAGTGCTATTTATGCTTTTATTAGGCAGGTAGGCAGGGGAAGCAGGACTTATTTATAAATTTTTAAATAATAATAAGATACCCCTGTTAAAGCAGTCTATTCAGGGTTAGCCTACCCTATATATAATTACTAATATTTACATTTATATATTTATTATATATATAAAATATAAAGATATAAATAGATATATATAGCTAACTTTTATAATAAAAGATTATTATTTTTTTAAAGTATATAAAAGAATAATAGGGTTTAGGGGGATTAAAGTACTACTTAATATTTAACTATACCTTTTTAAAGTAATAAACCTAATTACTAATTAAGATAAAAGATAAATATATTAGCGCAGATCTTAATATATTATAAATAATAGAAAATAAGGGTAATGTATATAATAAGCAAGTAGATCAGACAAGCAAGTAGATCAGTATACTATGCACCTAATAATAGCTTACCTTATAGTATTCTAATGCTTAAATAAATTAGCTAAAAATATAATAAAATTACTTTCTAAAATAGTATAGTTAATTATATAAGTAAGTACTTTTTAAATATTTTTAAATATTTTAATATATTTAAAAAACCTTAAAGTATAATGTATTTTATAATATATATAAACTTTAAGGTTTATAGCTATATAGGATTTCTTTTTAAAATATAGGGAAATTAATATAGCTTATTTTAGGACTTATATATAAGCTATTAAAATCCTAGCTATTTTAAGCTTAATTTCGATTTTTAAGAATTATTTAAAAAATCGCTTTTAAGGTAAAGAGTAGGTTAATCTACTTACTTATTTAATCCACTTGCTTATTATATACGTTAGCTTAACTAGGATAATATAATTATTTCTAGCTATTTTAAGTTAAGTCTTGGTTTTTTTAAGTTTATAATATAATTTAAAAAACCTTTTAATCGTAGCTAACCTAGCTTTAGCTCTTAATTATAACTAACTTATATATTTATCTTTATAAGTCTATTTATATTTATTACTAAAATAAGGCTTTGCATTCCTTTATATCTTATTTTATAAGATCTATTAGTTTATTCTAATAGGATATTAAGTTTTAAGTTAAGTAAGATTTATTTTTAAGCTATTTTTAAAGAATAAAGTAATTATAAAAAACCTCTATTAACTATTTAACTATAATAGATATAATTATAATAGTTTAATATATTTCTATATTATTAGTATTAGGTAATTTACTTTTATAAAGTATAAGTATAATCTCCTTTTTATTAATATATAAGAAAAGCTCTTTTAAATACTTTTAGGTTTATTTTATTATAATATCTTTATTAGGTTAAATATAATTAGGATTTATACTTTTCTCTCTATTACTAATACTATTAAGAAAATAAAATAGGTTATTATTAGTATTATTTTTTAAGTTATAGCTATTATATAAGTTTATTTTAATAATAAGATATTAAATTAATAAAGTAATAGATAATAATATATTAAAATTAGAGGTATTATATTAAAAGTTATATAATTAATATAGTCTTATTAAGAACTTGTTCTTATTATAATATACCTTATAAGCCTTTTTTATTATTTACTTTCCCTTTTTACTTTTACTTATAAATAATTACTAAAGTAATAAAACTCTATTAATAATTATAAGATATATTTTATATTTATTATTACCTTTCTTAATACTAACTTATTAAAGCTAAATAAGATATTACCTAAATATAGACTTATATTATACTAAAAGTAACTATAAGAATTCTTTTATTATCTGGCCTTAAAGCATCTTATAGACTTTTATAAACTCCTTTATAAAGAACTTTATATTATCTTTATTACCTAGCCTACCTATTATAAATAATACTAAGGAGGTTAGTATAAAGTATTTAACTAATTATAATACTTTTCCATATCTTTACTTTTAATTTTAATATATACTTTAAGTAGCTTTTACTTTACTTAGGATATATATATATATATATATTATTATTATTATTTAAGAATATAAAATTATTAAAACTTTAGCCTTTATATATCTTTTTAATTAATACTTAGCTATATAATAAGAACTTTACTTAAATTAGGATAGATTTATTACTATATATTATTATTTTATATATAACTATGTAGTAACTTAAGCTAGATAGTATTATTATTATTAATAGTTATTAAGGCTAAGGGGTTAAAAAAAGGAAAAGAAATAATAATAAAGCTAATAAAAATAAAAAAAGACTTAAAAAGAAGCTATATTTAAAAAATAAAGACTCTATTTAAAAGTAAGTATAAAAATACTAAATTTAAATAGCTTATATACCCACTAAGGCTTTAATATCTATATAAAGCCTTGGAAAGAACTAGTAATTAGATATAAAGTATATATAAAACCTCTATATTATTTTTATATAAGGTAAATTAAATTAAAGACTATAAGAGAACTATTTACTAATCCTTTATAATTAAGCTAATATATTAAGGATAATAAAGTATCTTTAGTATTAAAACCTCTTAGCTAGCCTTAAGGTTTCTAAAAAACTACTATTTTTTAGTAAATAGCTATATATTAACTATAATAGGCTAGTAGAGGTTTTAGCTAGATAATATTATATTAAAACGCTTAAGGTATATATATAGGAAATAGGTATTAATAAGAAAGAGCTATAATAAGCTATTAAGTAAAAACTACATTATTAAGTTTATTAAGTATTATTTAAAACTATTTATTAAGCTTAGAAAATACTAAAAAGCTATTATATTTAATAGGCTTACTTTTAAGGCAGTTAATTAATATTTTAAGATCTAGGAAAATAAATAGAGCTAGATTAAGGCTAAGGATATAATTAATATAAAGGAAGGCAGTATAATAGTAAGTTTTAATAAGTCCTTTTTAAGTTCTTTATTAGTTTTTATATACCTTAATTAATTAATTATCTATAAGGCTTAGATAATCTTATAATTAGAAGTTTTAACTTAAAAAAAAAGATATTATTAAAAGGCATTTAATTATATACTTAGATTTTATTTATTAAGCCTATTACTATAACTAGTTATATTTTAAAACTAAGAATTATATTTTAAGGAAAAGAGTTATAAAAATAGTAATTCCTTAATATGTTTAAATTAATAGCAGACTGGCACTGTATTATATCCTTAAATATCTAGACCTATAACTATATAGCTCTTAAATAACTAAAAGATATCTATCTACCTTAAATAAAGCCTTATAATATATTAAATATAAGACTTATTATCCTTAATAATTACAGGAGCTATATATAAATAGGAATTTTAATATTCTTATTATAAAGTTACCTATTATAAGGCTATTAATATATAATTATAATAAGTAAATAGCTATATACTTTTTTAATAATATCTATTACTACTACCTACTAGTATATTATTGTTATAGTTTATAATTATTAGATACTAAAAGTTTTAATATTATTAAAGGTATATATTAAAAAGAACTTTAAAAGCTAGCTAGTTTAATTAATTCTATATTAGTTAATAAAATTAACTTTATTTAAGTATATATAAAAGCCAGGGAGGCAGGTATAAGGAAGGAGACTATCTTATCTAGCTAAAGATTTACTAAAAATTAGCTTATTAATTATTATAAAGCTATAATATATCTAGAAATTTAACTAAATAAAGAAAGAGTATTAAAATAATTCTAAATACTAAGCCCTTCTCTATTATTCTTAGATAATATATTAAAAATAAGCTAGTAAGTAAGGGATATAGTTAAATACTAAAGTTAATTAACTAGGCAGAAGTATAATAAGATTATAAAGGGGTTAAAGGCTTTAGAGATAAAGGTAGCTATTTAGAATAAGCAGATTACTAGCCTTAAAGAGCAGATAGCCTAGGTGCAGTAAGGGAGGAAATGGAAAGCAGTATTAAACCTGAACCGGCGATTTCTAACTCTAGCGGAGGCTCTAGCGACTGGAGGAGCTCTTTATGACTTAAAGGAGGCAGAAACTGAGGTAGCAGTGGATGAGAAGGTCGAGTCGGTGATTGAGGTGGGTATTGGATCAGAGGACGAACGTGAGGACTTTATGGTCGTAACAAAGCATTGCCAGCGCACACGAAGCGGTCGGTAGGTTAAAGAACCACACAGAGAGTAAAGTCCAAGCAATTCTCTATAGAAAACACGAGCGGCTTTATTTTTAATAGGCAAGGTGGGTTGGTTTCTGCGTGCGTCAAATATTGGATTTTATATGGGGCGATGATTTTTCGTGCTATGCTTTAAGTTGTGTGATTCTTTAAGTGGTGGCGGATGGTAGCGATCCAGGTCTCTGACGGGCCAAATTCTCCCTTATTAATCAGTAAACTCTTCCACTCCATATTAGGTTGATCAGCTTGAGGTAGCGTCCTTCGTCTAGCCAGTCAAATCAAAGCGAACAAAGCAACAACTGAACGAGAATTTGAAACCCTCATGCAAATGGCCGTACCGCAAATGAATAGCTATCGTTGGCTTTTCTCTTGGGTCTCGTCATCTTAGCTTTCTGTTTCCCTATAACCCCTATATTTTCTAGATTGGCTAGCCTTCTAGAGCCCGCTCCTCATGGGCGTATCATTGCCCAAGAAGGACCTCAGCAACATTGGTATGCGGACGGACATGGCGTTCACGATGGCGAGCTTTGCGGCCCTGACTGGGCCGCCGATTGCGGGAGTTATGATCGATCCCGAGGGAGGTTATGATGGCATACGTGCATTTGCGGGAACTGCCATGGGCGATGGGGGCTGGGTTCATAGTTGCGGCAACGAAGAGAAGGATGAACAATACAGAGACGGGGGTAGAAGGAGTAGATTTGAGACAGCGAATGTATGAGGAGTACTATTGTACGTGGGAAATCTTAAGGTAAGGATGGAGAAATGAAGTGCTGTTCAATTCAATCATACCTTGACCTTCTTAGCATGTTGAGTTTGCAATGCTCTAGAAGCTCAACTCGACACCTCCTACACCACTAATGAACGATGCTACGTTTCGGCTTCCCTTGAAGTTACGTAATGAGTCTTTAAACGTGATGTACCGCTCAATTTAACTCGATTTTCTAATTCCAAAAACCTTGCGCCTGGAATCCTATGCAAATGCCACCCTCCTTTTCCTAAAAGGTGCCGAACCACGAACTTAATTCTACTACACCTATTCCAGTTACACAACCCCCTTTCACCTAGTCATTCAGCTTGACGACCACCTTACCGACCTGCTTGCCCTGCCACACATACTCAATCGCTTCATCGGCCTTGTCAAAAGCCCAGATAGAGTCAAGAATGTCCTCAAAGGTCATCTGGGTAGCCGAAATAGCAGCCATAAGTTCATCCTGGTCATCTTTAGAGCCAGCATTAATGCCGCGCACATTCAATCGTCGGTCAATGATAGTGGAAATAAACTCCCTGAGATACTCAGGCTTGGATCCGCCGAGGTAACCAACCTGGCTTACGATGCCGCCACGTCGCGTGCACTCCATAGATCGGACGAGCGAGCTACTCCCCCCGTTCTCGACAACAAGGTCGACTCCTATGCCATTAGTAAGGCGCAAGACCTCCTTTTGCCATTCAGGGTGGGTTTTATAATTAATCGTTTGAATCTCTGGTTTTCCGAATTGCTTCTTGATCTGCTCTAGCTTCTCGTCGCTAGACGAGGTCAGGATGACCTTGAGACCAGAGGCACGGGCAAGCTTGAGAGCAAAAGTAGAGACGCCACCAGTGCCTCGGTTTAAAGTATTAGTGGCAGCCAAGTTGGGGTCGTCTAGGAAATATACCTTGGATAAGGACGGTTTGGCCGATGGTGGCACCCTTGAGGGCAGACCAGGCGGTGGTACCAGCGCAAGGAATGATAGAAGCCTGAACCCAATCGAGGTGCCCAGGCAGCTTGGTGACCTTCTTCTCATCAAAAATGTAGTATGTGGCCAAAGTACCATCCTCGTTGGCAGCGAGCCAAGAGCGACCCGTTGAGCGAGCAGTGACATACTCAGAATCGATGATGGGGGCGACGCGGTCACCAACGGACACGAGCGACACACTGTTGCCGACTGCGATGATCTCGCCAGCAGCGTCGTTGCCGGGAACACCGTTCTTGGTGACAGGCCAGGGGTTGCCGCCGTTAGCGATGTTGGCGTCACGATAGTTGAGAGCTACAGCGTGAATCTTGATGAGGACAGCCGTGGGATGCAAAGGGAGAGGGAGGTCCTCGGTGACAAGCTTCACCTTGGGAGTACCCTCGGTGAAATCGTCTGTTCGACGCCAGGCCTGACGCTGAGAGGGCTGAGACATCGTTGCGGTATGGGAGACACAAGAGGAAAGATGGTTGGTGACTGAACGAATCGATTCCTGTCAATTAGAGGTCGAAGATTATACGTAAGATTGGCGTCGGGGTATTCATCTCATCTCTTATATAATAAGCCTAGAAAGGCGCCGCGAATACCTGGGTGGGTCAACACAGCTGACTGACAAATACGTGCGGGGTAATTTTGAATGCATCATCAACACAGCGCTTCTTTGTTCACAATACACTACCTACCGAGGTGAAGGCGAACTGCTCTCTCAATCGTTGTCCAAATCGGAGCCCGAATTCTCAAGGGATTATCATCCGTTGCTGTCGGTCCACGAAGCCGTAAGGTATCCACAGACCTGATCGACAGGGATGGTTGTCTCATGGCGCTAAGTCCTCCACAGTCTCCCATAGCATAACTAAAATCGGGGCAGCGATTCAGGCGCCGTTTTCCGACAGTGATTGAATGCCCAAGCTTTGATCTAAGCTAGAGCAGGATGAGGGGTAAGCATACAATGGTGCACCCACAACTTGACTTGCGGTTAAGTCCCGATAGTGTCTCTCGGCTTCCGAACCCGGTCGAGTCATCGGTGGATAACGAAACACTACTTCACGTTCAAATAATGAACAGGCGAGGTCGAATTATGTACGCTAATCAACTGATCAATCACCAAATACGTCCATTCAGCTTGTGATAAGCAGCATGCCAATTCCTGGGACTTTCCTACATGACAAGCAACAAGTACATTCACATTCTCGCACTTACAATAACACCACCCACGCTAATTCGGAAGAAGAATCCGTGCAGGTCACTGATCGACCCATTTAGAACCGCTGGGAACCAGAAGAAAAAGAACATCTCCAGTTGCTTTTTTGAGGACCCGAGCGAATTTCCCTTTTGGATTGCATAACTTCTGGAGTCACACTGAAAAGGTAAAAAGATCCGATGGAAGATAAGCGATGAGAAGCTTGATGGATCTAGACACCCCCCACATTAAAGGTGTGGGGTCGGATAGGGTAGTCACATATGGGTTGGGGAAACAGTGTGCGCGCGTTCCGTACTTCAATTTTTCTCCATTGAAAAGGCCGAGTTTGTCCTTTTACGAGGCATTGCTGCTGTTTCCCTGAACGTGGGCTTACTTACAGGCTATCCAATCACTCGAGGGGCCCTTCGTCGCTCAGGTCGTTTTTATCTGAATTTTTGTCTAATTTCTTCGTTCATTGTCTATTTGTTTAAGATGTCCGAGCTCAAAATCGGCAAGATTGACGTTTATACAGCCGAACTTTCCTACTCGGGCGGCATTTATCGTCTCTCTGGTGGACGTGAATATAGAAGCTTTGATGCCACCTTCATCTGCATCACCACTAATACTGGCATCGAGGGCTGGGGTGAGAGCACCCCTTTCGGATTAACTTATATCGCCGCCTATGGCCTTGGAGTGAGAGCAGGCATTGCAGAGATCGCTCCCTGCCTGATCGGCTTGGACCTGCGAAGGGTCGATTGCATTAATGAGGCTATGGATGCTGCTCTGATTGGTTATGAGTATGCAAAGACCCCTATTGATGTTGCCTGCTGGGATATATTTGGCAAGTTAGTTGGAATGTCGGTCTGCGAGTTTCTTGGTGGTTGTATAGATGCGGGTCTATCTATTATCTTATTAATCTATATGGGTGAGCCGGATGATATGCGAAGGCGTGTTGTAGAGCATAGAGCATGTGGATACGTCGGTCATGTTATTAAGATCGGTGGAGATCCTCATGAAGATGCCTAGTATATCGCTGCTTTACTTGCCGATAAATAGCCTGGGGAGTTTTTCTTGGTGGATGCTAATGGTGGCATGACTGTTGAGAATGCCCTGCGTATGCTGAGGCTCCTTCCGGATGGCCTAGACTTTGTTCTCGAAGCCCCTTGCGCTACGTGGCGCGAGATTGTCTCTCTATGCTGAAGAACAAATGTCCCTATTTACTTTGACGAGCTTGCGATTACGGACGCATCGATCGTGCAGATGGTCGCTGACGATGCTGCTGAGGGCTTCGGCATCAAGGTCTCTAAGAATGGCGGCCTTATAAAGAGTCGATGATATAGGGACATCGCCCTTTCTGCTGGGTATACGATAAGTTGTTAAGAGACTACCGGATCTGATATCGCTTTTGCTGCTATAGTATATCTCGGATAGACTATTCTAGAAAGGCATCTGCGATGTATCCTTGAGTGTCGAGATATGGTCAAGGGGAAGACGGCGGATGGCAATTTTGAAGTGAAGAATGGGCGTGTTCATGCTCCAAAGGAACCCGGGCTAGGTATTATACCTCGTTTGAGTGTGCTAGGCAAGTCTGTTGCCAGCTACTCTTGAGTTTTGGGTGGGCATCAACAAGGGAAGAATTAACGCCCATCACCTATAAGTGGCCACCCACCTTAGTGGCCACCCTCTGAACGCCACGAAAATGCCAAATACAAGGATTTTATATATCAATCAACAACTTCAATTTCGCTCTCATAATCTAGAATAACCTGAAATTCGTCACATAGATCCTCAAAGCGTATTTTGCTGGCTTCTACATCATCTGTATATTTCTTTCCAAGCTTCCTGACTTGCTCGCGTGTGTTCCTGATCGCCACGATATTAGCAAATCGCTCATTAGGTATAGGCTTCACTTTCTTCCTTCTCTTTGGCAGAAAGTAGTCAACTTGGGTCTTCAGTAACTCTATTTCCTGCTCCTAATCAGCAATAACAGCAAGGGGACTGCCTAGCGCCTTATTGACCTTCCTAAATAGCAGCCTTGCCATAGATCCAAGCTCTTGCTTATTTATAGAGAGATCAATTATTGACTGGACATCAAGGCCGTGATATGGCGTGCAGACTACGATCTCTGTGGCCGGGGGCAGCTTTCTCTTGGCCACTGGTGTATGAAATTGGTTGCTTTCTCGCTGTCATTGCCGTTCAAGGAACCATAGATTCCAAAGGACCTGTGCCATAGAAATTGGCCACATCGCTGGCTTGGAAATGCTAGCTACCTAGGTGTAATATAGGAACCTATTAAGAAGATATTATTACCTCTAAAGAAGAATATAGCAATTAAAATTAAATAATTAGATACGTGCATGATAAGCGAATGTCGCAGACAAGCGAATGTCGCACCGAGCCGCACCCTCACGATTCCCTACCCTGCAAAATGAACCAAAACATCATCAATCGACTCAAATTTACTGTGGTGAAATTCTTAAGATACTGCTACTTCTATCTGGAAACTTCGTGTGTTATGTCCTGTCCTGCCGCAGACACCACATCGTTGTTCTGTCCCTGCCTTTCGCTTGCGACGCCCATTTCCGCGACTTTCTTCTTGTAGCTGAACATCAACATCATTTTGGCTCTGCAGATCTTGACCCTGACGGAGCGTCAGGATTCCTCCTTGCCTCAAATGTTTCTTCTAGACATATCGACGCCGGCTAAGTGTCTTATTCTCCTCTCGAAGGATCTACACTTCCGACTTCAATAGGGCAATCTAATGCATAATTCCCCATGCTCCTTTAGCAAACTGATCTACAGCATCTAAAACACATATTAGAGAGCTTCCTTGATGTCTAGAGATCCGATTCTTAATAAAGTCTGATTATAAAGTCGCCTTAATCGGATTATTTGGTGACTTTAATACCTGAGGTACCGGCAACTCGTCAACCTCTAAAACTGGTGTCGGCGTCCGTAGCTTCACATCAAGCTTAGAAATCACGCTTTCCGGGTTCAAAGGAGCAAGAACTGCCCCTCAGAAGCCTCTGCGGATGTTTTCCTCTATCATAGATTCTTAGAATGCTGCGTAAAATGCGGGAAAGAAGTCCTCCTTGCTGACATGGCTTATACCCGCCCTCATCTTCTTCTCGATTTGTCGACCATATGCTTGCTTAAGCGGGTCAAAACATCCAACATCGAGAGGCTGAAGTATATAGGATAAGTGAGCAGGCATACAGAGAGTTATGATCTTGTTTTTCTTGCAGTATACCTTAAAGCTTGCCAAGTGGTGACTTTCATAACCATCTTGGAGGAGGAGGCGATAATCACAAGTGGTTCGCGACTTGGAGTGTTTATCGAAATGCTTTATCCATTCCAGGCCTATTTCATTCGCCGTCTACCCGTTAACGGTTGTGGCGATGACCCAGTCTTGCGGCGGAGGGCTATCTTAGTACCACATCAAGAGGTGATTCTTACCTGCCAAATCGATAAACGGTGGCACGCACTAACCCTCTGAATATATGCCCTAGATCACCATAGCCTATTCTTGATTTATAAGATGAGCTAATTCGGCATTAGGACTTCTTCCTACTCTTGTAACGACCATGCCTGTTGAGATAATACCTATTATAAAGCCAGTTTCATCAAAGTTATAGATATCCGGTATTACGATACCATATTTGGCAACTATGTTCTCTATGAGCGCGAACTAGGCCCGAATGACCTCCGGATCTTTATATTTGGTTCTTCTATAGCTGTATCTACAAATATAATGCATCTTTAGCTCTGGTTCTCTCTTAACAAAATTTAAGGTCTAGCGCTTGCTAACAGGTGATATATCGCAGTTGGCAAGCAGTTTATTAGTTATATCTTCTATACCACAAAGACATGGAGGGAATGATTGCCAGTCTATGTCAAGAACGTATTATATAATAGTTCTTTCTTCTAGATCTATAGGCTTTCTTAAACTAGCTGCAATATCGCATCTGGATAGCATGCCACGCTGGCGCCATTAAAGTTTCCTGGGATCTATAGAGTAGATGATGGCGGCTGCTTGGATACTAAGATTTGGGTTGTTTTGTAAAGCCTTGAAGGCTAAGGTTATTAGGCTTTCATCATTTTTCTGGACCATCTTGAGTTGTGAAGGAAAATGATATTAGTCTCGCGCGGTCATGTTGGCGCTGTGGAGTGCGACATTCGCTTATTATGCACGATATAATTATATAGTTTTCCATAAATAACCTCTAGCTAGACCTGGCGTTCAGCAACCACGAAGGCGGGTCTCCAGTAGTCTTCCCGGTACATGCTGCACCTACACACATTTCTAAATTGCCAAAAGCAAATTGCCTGCCCGTTAGTCCAGGCCCGTAGTGAATGTACTTGCCAGAGTTAGTCATGATCGTCCGAGTATTCTTCCGAATAACCGGTTCCTCGATAGAGCACCAGCAAGTGTCCTGGAGGAATTGGACCCCGAACTTCTCAAGCTCCTCGATGTAACCCGCCTGCGAGGCAAGGCCATACTGAGCACGACCACAGGTGACTACCACGGCAACATCCTCTTTCTTGGTTTTTCCTTGGCACAGCTTCGACACCTCTTTGATCTCCTGAAAGGAGAAGTGTGGATTGCCAAAGGAGATGAGGTCGATTTCTCGCGGCTCAGAGCCATGATTGAACTCATCCCAGATTGCCTCGAGATGCTTCCAGTCCACGTCAATAGCCTCGGGGACCACACCCTGTGGGCACACAGCCTCGAGTGTGGGAGCCTCTGGAGTTAAGTTGACCATGTGGAACATGGGAGCGCTAGAAGATGTAGCAAATGCGGCCGAGAACGCCTTGAAACCATCATTGTTGGGCTTCAGATGTTCTAGTCCAGTGATGACTGGAATGCGAGCGGTTGCAATGGCGCCGAGAGCGTAGCCCAAAATAGGCCAGAATGAGTCGTCGGTCCCTTTAGGGGGTGTTACTCTGAGCCAGACAGAGGCAAGGCGATTTTCGTCCACATAGGCCCCTGCCTTCGGTGCGCGACCAGTCAAGGCGATCAGAGCTTCAAACATATTAGGGTTCTTGAGTGTCCTCGCACCAAGCACACTGTTTGCATAAATAACGGCATTGGACTCTCCCCAAGCGATTGGATCACCGAGTTTAGGGGCGGTCTCGAGTAAATAGGGGGCGCAGGTGAATGAAATTTTGCCACCCATATCGATAAAAGCCTTAGCCAACTCATCACAAGCTGATCCAAACTCTGCGTTAACCCCGAGAGCCCGCCAACGTTTCTGATCGACATTCAGAGCGTTGATAGTCGTAGGGACTCGGAATCGGCCGCCCCAGGCACGAAGTCTTTGTCCAAAAGCAACCGAACCGGGGCCATACCAGGCAGCATCTGCATGGGCTTGGCTGACATCCATCAGCTCTGGGGCTCCCATCATATCCGCCATTCGGATAATGATTTTCAGCGAGATCCTAGCCGCTTCGCCGTTGGCTCCATCTAGCATTGCTCGATCGGCATCAGTAAGTTGGATTTCGAAAGTATTGATGTCGATAGGAGGTTCCACAGCTTCATTGGTAGTACTGGCATTCAAGGGGGCATCCGAGACTTGTTCACCCTGGATGTGAACGGTCTTCCCATCCCAGCCCAGAACTTGACGAAAGTCCCCTGGGTTCAGCGTAACCACGGCGGCCGTCTTATCGAATAATTCTTCAGCAACCATAACTCCGAGCGTGATGATCTCCTCGCGACGCTCGAAGATGAGTGCTTTGGGCCCCAAGCCATTTAGAATCAGCTCCATCATGATGACGCTGCCGCCGCATGATCCTCTGCCTCCAGGTATTGCCAATATGGTATCTTTCAGGAAACAACCGCTCAGCGGATGGAACCGATCAATGACCTCGCCCGTCCTTGGATCAACGCCGCCCCAGAAACTTAGTTCAAGATCAGCTGCCAGCAGTGTGGCTGAGGCGGCGCCGGTGACATAAGGGGTGCCGCGAAATATGCGTGATTCTGGCAAGGCCATGTCGGTAATGGCAAGGGAACGTCGCACTGTTTAGAGACAGTGTGGGAAAATATTAGAAATGCAGTATCATGCTGAGGCAAGACAAGCCAGACATTGGAGGAAGGCGGGGCGGAGATATACATAGATTTTGGAAGAAGACACTAGAGGGAACTTGGACAAGCCGCAGCATCTTCAGCAGATTTGGCCGGCATGCTCGAAGGGAGTGGAACGACTGGTCTTGGAAGGCCTAACCGACGGGGTGGCGGGAGGCTCTCGGGTGTAAGAGCCGCAAATACTAGTGAAGAAACGACCTCGCCAATTTCCTTCACGATGCGGGGTAGTCTCGGGATGAAATCCCGCGCCTAGTAACTTGACATTCTAAATTTCACGGAAAACCCATAGGAAACTCCGAAAACTCCTTAGACTCCAGAAACCCCATCTGGGTTAAATACAATAGCAAAACGAAAAGTGCGGGGTCAACAGGTGACCCAATCACTCACTAAGATGTTTCCCCAGCGCAATCATGCCTTTCACCCCATCATGAGGTAAAGCTAGCCCCCGGTCTGGAATCTTGCGGTTAACATCCAAGCCCATAGTTTAAATCACCACGATAGGCAATATCTCCCGTCAGCCGTACCTCGGGATCTTTAAGGAGCGCTCACCGACACAGAAAACGGCGCTTGCAGCGTCATAATCTTCCACCTTTGTTCGGTCGGTCGAGACTAGCTGCATTGTCTCTAAATCTATATCGTTGCGGGTACAGAAGGCAATCATGCGTCGTGTTTGGACGCAGGCTGCGTGAACCTCCTCTTTCTTCAATGACTATAAATCCTCACGGGTATCGCCACGATACGCTCCATTCTAAGCACTTTTACAACACATCCAACCTGTTTATCAAGTAACATTCCAAAAACCTGGTCGCATCACAACGCCTGAAGATGTCGGAGGTCAAGATCAAGCGAATCGATGTTTTCCAACTCGACATGCCCTACTCGGGAGGGATCTATTACCTTTCAGGTGGACGTGAATATCCCAGCTTCGATGGCACGTTTGTTCGAATAACTACCGAGAATGGGCTTGAGGGCTGGGGTGAAAGCACTCCATTCGGCTCGAACTTTATTGCTTCTCATGCCTTCGGTGTTAGAGCGGGTATCGCTGAAATTGCACCAAGGTTGATTGGGCTGGACCCGCGGAGGGTTGATCGCATCAACGAGGTTATGGATGACGCACTCCTTGGCCATGAGCATGCGAAGGCAGCCCTGGATATTGCATGTTGGGATATCTTCGGCAAGTCGACGGGGCTTCCTGTTTGTGAGCTTCTTGGAGGTCGCACTGATGCGAAGCTGCCGATCATTACATCTCTTCCCGTTCGCAGGCCGGAAGGAATGCGAGCTCTCGTCGGCGAGTATAGAGCAAAGGGCTCTAGGGGTTTTTCTGTTAAGATTGGCGGAGAACCCGTCATCGATGCTGCTCGCATTGTAGAAGCGTTCAAGGACAAGAAACCTGATGAATGGTTCGTCGTTGATGCCAACGGCGGGTTTACCGTTGAAGGTGCTCTGAGGATGTTGAGGCTGCTACCGGAGGGGCTCGACTTTTCCTTGGAAGCCCCCTGTCGAACATGGAGAGAATGTCTCTCTCTACGACGCAGGACCAATGTCCCTATCATTCACGACGAGCTTGCACTTACAGAAGTATCCATGGTGCAAATGATCGCTGATGATGCTGGTGAAGGCATCAACTTGAAAATTCAAAAATTTGGTGGCTTAACCAAAGCCCGTCGCGTCCGGGATCTTTGTCTTGCTGCTGGATATGTTATTAGTGTACAGGAAACGTGCGGGTCGGACATCGGATTTGCACCCCTTGTTCATTTGAGTCAAACTATCCCTGAACACTCTTTCCGTTGTGTTCTCGCGAGCTGTGACATGCTTACAGTCAAAACGGCGGATGGTGACTTCGATATTGTCGACGGTCGTGTTACAGCGCCTACCGCACCCGGATTAGGAGTCACTCCTCGGCTGGACGTGCTAGGAGAACCGGTCGCTAGCTACTTTTAACTAACTTATATAGAGTAACTTTATTTTCAGGTTTACGGATTTAATTACAGATTTCAGCCATATATATAGTCCTACAAGTCAAATTAAACTAACCCTTCAACAATTCAGCTACAGGTTTATAATAAACCAGTAGAAAACCCCATATAAATTCAAACTGCGCTAAGGACCTACACATATAAACCAATAGAGAGTCTATGATATAAACCAGTAAATAGTTCAACAGTAAAATAGACAAAGTTTGTAACGCACATGCATAGCGAGTGTTGCTTGATCACGCAAGGATGCTGAGTGCAGTTGACAACTTATTGTTATTATTAACTCCTTGTAGTCGAAGGACCTTTGAGGCCTTAGGATTTGGCTGGACTGGATTCACAGTTTCAGAAATTTGGACTGGACTGGATCGAGAGATCTGGAGCCTCCTGAAGCGCCAATGGACCATTCCCGATTAGAAAAGAGGCGAGCCCGAACTCCACCTTTTGTTTCAGGCACATTGTTCCGCGTGGTGTTGATTGGTCTCCACGATGCTAAACCCGTCGAGTACCATCGGCAAACCAAGTCAGTAATGCAGCGCGAAGGTGAGACGTCCGTTTGCCTACATAATATGCAGCAGGACGAACCCGATAACATGCCGTTTACGATTTGACCAACAATGTAATTGACGTCCCAGAATGGCCGCACCAACAATCACCCACTTCTTCTCTCGTTCTTCTAATAGGTCTTCAGAGCCAGACAATGTTGTTCTTGCTGCAGAATCGATCAACAATACCGGTAGTCGCGATCCGGATGCCCTGATCCAGCCAGATGAGTTCAAGCTTCAGGGCGAGCAATATACTCGCTGTTCTGTGATCGCAAGGGGCCCTAGATCAACAAAGAAACGCACGTCGGTGATCTGGCTATACGGTGAGGATCTACAGTCAAAGAGAGATCGGAAACGGGTATGGTACTGCTACCTCTGCGAGAAACAGCGTCGTCAACAAGAACTTCCAGCAGCCTCAAATGGCAATTGTACGGCACTTGATCATCTCCACCTGAAACATCATATCCACAAGGCTACTGGAGAACTCAAGTCTTTTCGAGGAGACTCGGTGGACTCGAGCCAGCCCTCGATATCCGATTACCAGGACATGAAATCGATCATCTTCTCCCGCCGCTTAGATCGGTTCAAGGAACTCCTAGTCCGCTGGCTAGTCTGTTGCCATATCGCCTTCTTCCAGATCGAGAATGACTACTTTCGCGACCTCCTCTTCTATCTATTCCCACCCTTAGCTGATCTCCTTCCAAAGGCAGCATCGACCATTCGCCAGTGGCTGATGAATATGTTCGATGTGAGGAAGGAGAGACTGCGGCAGGATATGCTCGACAGTCGGAGTTCCATTTCGCTGTCCTTTGATCTGTGGATGTCGCCGAACTACCTCGCAGTGCTTGGAGTAGCAGCACATTTCATCGACAAATCTGGGCTGCGTCGAACTGCTGTCTTGGCGCTACGCGAAGTGGAAGTGGAACACTCAGGGGAGAACATCGCCGATGTCCTGTTGCAGGTCATCAAAGATTATAAGATTACGGATCGAGTTGGCTACTTCATGTCCGACAACGCATCGGCCAACGATGTGTGTGTTAACTTTGTACTGCGCGCTGTCTACCCAAAGATGTCAGATAAATAGCGAAAACGCAGATGCCTCTGGTGCTTCGGGCATATTGTGAATCTCTGCGCGTAGGCTTTCCTTATCGGAAAGGATGCCGAAAAAGTCTGCAAAGATCTAGACGCTGCGTATGGGGAAGGTGATATGAAGCGAATCCGGGAACTCTGGCGGAAGAGCGGCGCCATCGGAAGGCTTCATAATATCATCAAATACATCCGAGCCAGTCCTCAGCGCCGTCAGTTTTTCAGATTAATAGTCTGTGGGGGAGAACTGTCTGAGTTTGATGGCTTAGAGGTGGGTTTGCGCCTTCCATAAACCCATAGTCAGAACTAATAGTTAGCTAAGCTTATCCAAAGCCAGCAGACAAGCTGGAATTCATACTTCACCTCAATCGGCAGAGTTCTTAACGTCAAGTAGCGAATTCAAGTCTTCTGTGACCAGTATGAGGCTGGCCAGAGCCAGAAAAGCCTCACCGAAGACCGCCTGTCTGAGCAGCAGTGGGACGAGCTTGCACACCTTCATGACCAGCTGGAGACGTTCTATGACGGAACCCTCTCTACTGAAGGCAAGCTTTCAACACTAGAGGGTCACTTTCAAACACTTGACTGGCAACTAAATGAGATCCAGCAGGCCAAGATTAAATTCGAAGAACTCCACAAGGTGTCTGTTCGAAGGAACACCAGTCGAGGCACTGTTGCTGCTGAAGCTGATGACTTCGCATTTCTTGCCGCTTCAGCGGAAGCTTCCTGGCGTAAGGCGGAGGAGTACTTCAAGAAAGCGGATGAGACACCGGCATATTATGCCGCTATTGCGCTGAATCTGACTCTTAAAAACCAGTGGTACCTCGAGACTTGGACAGATGAAGAAAAGAAGTCATGGATCCCGACCGTTATGAAGCTTGTTAGGGAGCTCTGGCTAGAAGAGCATCGGAGAAGATATTCTAAAAAGCATGCGTCAGTTTTCGCTTCGCTCTGCTCAACTTTGCCTGCTCTGGTTAGAAAGGAGAAGGCCTTTGTGGCGGTTAAGAGCCACAAATGACTAAAGCTTCGTCACGAGGCCCTGGCAACCGACCCTCCAGTCATCGACTTGCTCGATCAGTTCCTTGAAACAGATGTTATCTGGCTTGGTGAGGACGAAACCTTTGATACTATCTGTTACTAGAACGATCGCTACTATACGCAGCCGGATCTAGCCCGTATGGCTCTGGATGTCCTGGCCGTTCCATTAATGTCAGATGAGTGCGAGCTGCTATTCAGCAGCACCAAGATACTGCTTTCCGACCGGCGATCGAGGTTTAAGATAGATATCATTGAAGCCAGCGAGTGTCTCCAATCCTGGTTCGGCCTACCTGCACAGAATACTTTTGAGGATATCAACATCAAGAGACTAGAAGGGGAGTCTGATCTACAGAGGACTCGGCACAGCGGGGAGGGATCTGAAATTAGAATGGGTAATGAGGACCTTCAGACCGTCAAGCAAGAGGGTTTCTGGATGAGGACAATACCACTCAGGATGGCTTGCGGTAACCAGTGTAATTGATGCCAAATGCATAGGTACCGCAACAGCATGAACAAGGATCGATTCCGCATTAAATCTCGCGGCGACTCTTTTCGCAAAATGCGCAATACTCCTACTCCCTTTGGAGAATTGGATTTGCATTGGTGCTCCTGGAGCCCCTAGCCCTGCGCATGGGACTGGACTGGATCCGACCTCGAAATCTAGTCCAGCCCAATCCAACAAGATCATTGGTTGTGATGAGGCATCGTGTGTTATTCATGGCCCTGAGGGGGCCGCGACGTTGCAAATAGATGATATACTACGCATTGGATGGCGTAGATATATTAAATCATTGTCAGGCTCCAATTGTATGAATAGCTGCTCTTTCTGTAGATGAAAGAGGGATATCTCTTACACACACAAATTCAGCTTACATAACGGATCTTATATGCACGACCGGTCGTGCGGTCGTGCAGGTATGCCTCACCCATACTAGGGTCTCCGCAATTTGTCGTACCGATTTATTAACCATCGGGACAGCCCCCCGCCCCTCGATCCTGACCACTCGCGCTACCTGGTCAGCGCATCTTTCTCGGCAACACCTCGATCCTTTCTGTCTTGTTGACAGAAATGGGTAGATATCCGTAGATCTGTAGTCTCGATCCTTGACTTCACTTTGAGACTCTTGGAAGCGGACGGACGACGGACGAACGGCGGACAAAATGGTAAATTATTTGTCTTTTTTCTTACTTAACGCGACTGATTATTAAGCGTCCCACCTGGTGTCATCTGCCACCCCAGCTTGGTGGTGGAAAGAAATCACCAGGCCAAATTGGGAGGGAGATCACCTTAGCCAGCCAGTGGATTTTTTTTCCCGCCGGGCCAAGCCGTCCCTTTGAGCTTTTTCAGCTGCTAATTACATTCGATGGGTGCTTAATAATCGCCGTGAACTTTAAAATTTAAAACCTACCTGGTGGAGATTGTCATGCTAGCAGCGTCTCAGGTTGCAGTTGATTTGCCTTGAGGGTATCGGTTGTTGATTGCCGAGTCTCAATCTCATTTCTTAGCCAATACCCCATGACGAAGGTAGACTACCAGGTCTCTAAACCTCTGTACAAGTCCGCTACATATCGAGGACGAACATAGTTTCCTAGTTTTATTGGCGTGACCACGTCTTCGTACTTAAGACGCAAATCTCCCATACTTCCTTCTCGGATACAGCCATCACCATTTCGCTCCACGCCGGCTTTCTTATCTCACCTTACCCATCACCACAATCTCTCATCATGTCTCGTGCCCTCCTCATCACCGGCGCGACCGGCAGACAAGGCGGAGCTGTCATCAACGCTCTCGTCGCAAAGCAGCCCTTAGACTTTCTTCTCCTCGCCGTCACCCGCAATACGCAATCCCCCAGCGCAAAGCGTCTCGCCGCCAAGTCGCCCAACATCAAGCTGGTCGAGGGTGATCTCGAATCAATCCCCTCTCTCTTTCAATCTGCCAAGAAAGTCGCCGGAACTATACCACTCTGGGGCGTTTACTCTATTCAAACATCCGGCGGCAAAGTTGCCATATTGGAGGGGGAAGTACGGCAAGGAAAGGGCCTGATTGACGAGTCAATCAAGGCAGGTGTCCAACACTTTGTCTACAGCAGTGTTGATCGCGGCGGTGAGGAGAGATCTTGGGACAATCCAACCCCTGTACCACACTTTGAAACTAAGCACCAGATCGAACACCACCTGCGCGACTCGACTTCCAATGGCAAAAGCACCATGGGCTGGACTATTCTGCGACCCACAACTTTCATGGATAACCTAGGACCGAGTTTTGCAATGAAGGTCTTTCTGACACTTCTTCGCGACACAATGAAGGACAAGCCGGCACAATGGATCGCAACCGAGGACATCGGCTACTTTGCAGCCGAGGCTTTCTCTGACCCAGCGGCTTGGAACAAAAAGGCCATCGGATTAGCTGGCGATGAATTGACCTTCTCGCAACTCAGCCAGTCTTTTGAGAAGGCCACGGGAAGTCCGGCGCCGACAACGTTTGGTTTGCTTGGAAAGGCGCTGAAGCATGGTGTCCCTGAGATGGGTGGTATGGTAAGCTGGTGGTACGATGACGGATACGGCGCCAATGTGGCAGAGACTCGGAGGATTCATCCCAACGCGGCGACTATGGAGGCGTATTTGAAGAGGAGCGCCTATGTAAGCCAGACGAAATAGTCCAAGCGCTGGGTGATTCATGCAATAGACTCGGGTACTTTACAGGATGCCTGCTGCAAGTGAAGGACGATCGTAGCATAATACAATAATACAATTTCCATTCTCACTCTTCAGAAGGCAAACCCTCTCCTTTTGAAACATTTGCTAGGCTCTCTGCGAATTGCGGGATCGTATCATAAATGCCTGCTACAGGACAAGATGACATTGAAGACTTGACAATGACGTAAATCACTTCCTGATATTGAGGAACACTTACCAAGCTTGGCAGTTCGACAAAAGCCTAACGGGTTTTGGCGCAAATACTTGGAGACTGGTGAATCACCACATTTCATTGAGCCAGCTCAACAACCTCCCTTGACTCATTCTCATCTCGTTCTGGTAACGATGAAGTGACAGTGTGTACTCAAAGACTCAGAGAGGGAACTCTAGCACATTTAAATCCATTTTCATTCCTAGCTGGTGCTTAACTCGAGCTAATAACCATTTATTTCCCTCAAGCGGCGGTAGCTTTCTCGGCCAGATGCAGGCCTTTGAGGGTACCCCGGATCGACTCCTCCAAGGTCGTCCAGCCTGGACGGCCAAGCTCACGGAGGAGCCGCTCTGCCTTATCACGGGGCTCGATTTCGTTGGGATCTTCCCCACCCGAGAAGTCCTCGGGGAATGTCTTGTCCGGCTCAATCTTTCGTAGGATTTCGAGGATCGAGTCCCAGCTGAAAGGATAAGCCATGCCAAAAATGCGTTGGCCTTGTACATGTTCAAAGATACCGGCGGCAACATGCAGTCTGCCAGTATCTTGCGTATCGATGAAGTATTCTTGAAAGATATAATCAGTTTATGTTCGGCCCAAGAGAAACAATGGAACATACGCCGAGGAACCATGTGATGGAAGTCAACAACCTCTCCATTGTACAGCAGGGCGGGCATTTTAGCGCTGCTGGCGAAACCTTGGTGAATGGGATCAACGGACTTTCCAAAGTTCACGTTAGGTAGTACTTAGAGAGTATTAGCTAGTGAGAAGAAGTAAGTCTTATCGGTTTGACGTACCAGTATTAACCACAAGGTCAGGACGCTCGCTCTGATGCTCCTTATGGTACTTCCAAACTTCTTGCTCGGCCTGGGTCTTGCTGGCAGAATAAACAGAAGCGGCGCGCTCAGGAGTATACGGGGGTTCTGCCCATGCTTCCTTGATGGCATCTTCGTTCCAGCTCTCCTCTGTTACCTTGATGCCAGCCGCGCCGATAATAGAGCTGCCAGCAGCGGCCGACGACGAAGTGAATACGAAACGCTTCACACTGGACTCGGCATAAGCTGCTTGCAGTGCGTTCATAGCCCCGGCGATGACATCAGGAATAACATTGTGGGGGTTAAAGTCGAAGGTCAGGATAGACGCTGAGTGAACGAAGATAGAGACGTCTAGAATGCCATATTAGCAAAGCAACCAAGCCGTGCCGCACATAAAGTCGCCTACCTTTCGCAGCTTCGTCAAAGGCGGATTTAGCAGCCATATCTGGAACCTTAACTAATTCAAAGCTTCCTTTTCCATTGTTCTTCACAAAGACATCGGCGAGCCATGAACTCTTCTCTAGGTCTCGAACCGTCCCACGGACCTTATATCCGTAAGCGAGGAACTGATCAGCAATATGGGAGCCCAGGAGACCGTTTGCTCCAGTCACAAGGACAGTGGAGCCCTTAGGCACAGCAAGCTGAGGAAGGGATGGCATTGCTTAGTAGAGTAGTGAGTGGCCAGTCGAGTAGGAGCCATATAAGGTAATAATTTGATGAAACGCACAGTGATAATTCGCTGGCGGACAGTGGCTTATTTACATTTCCAAAACTCCCTACAACTTTACATGGCACCCTAATGAATTATTCATCCGCCAATCCTCAAAACTGCGTCGTAAGTAGCCGGACTTTATAGAGATGAAACAGGCTATGCAAACTCTATTTTATGAGTTAAGCCGGAAGCCCGTAATGTTAGTTGCTTAAAGAAGCCCCAAGCTCATAAGCATCGAGGGCGTGGGTTTTCCCAATCCTGGCCATAATCAACTGTTCTCTATTATAGATTTCGGGGATGGTGCCTTGCTTAGGAAGGTGTTTTAGAAGACAAGGTGTGTAATTAGGGGTGAGGAAGACCTAGAAAATGTTTGAATTAAGCTCTTGAAGATCGTCAAACACTAAGTTTGTGATGTATGCGGCCCCGACCCGCAATTTGTCTACTCATAAACTTTCAACCAGGTGAAGTAAGCCACGCTGCGTCTCCACAATTTGTCTACCTAAGCCAGAACAGCAAACCGGGAGAGCGGACATGCAGGCCCCTTTCTTTATAAGCTATCATTTATTCATCGTGGGAACGGCACCGTCTGCCCCTCGGAGCGTCACTGCTGTCGAATGATATTTCAATCCTAGGGCAACACTTCGAAAAAATGGCAAGCGACTCAACGTTGCCGTCCTCCAATCTCCAATCCAAGAGTGAAAAGACGGTGTCAATGTCCAGCACATCAGCCAGGCACTTCGCCTCGCTTCCCTCTGATCCGAACTAAAGATAGCACACTCACCCCAGAATAAGAAATTACAAATGTGCCTCGCGCAAAGATCCTATCGAGCTTAGAAATAAGAGGCACTAGAGTCCCGGAATCTCCGGGCGGAATAGTTCAGTAAGGCTTTATCTCCATCAAGACTGCCACGAATCGGGCCCCAGATAATTCGGTGTCGTTCTCAAGGCAGGAGCAGCGTAAGAGCATGGATATCACCATCGTAAGCTTGCCGAATAAAAAATGTTATATTGGCAGGGTAGAGAAGTCTATTCCTCCCGTAAGTTGATCCTTCTAAGACGCTCAGAATCCACCGTTGTCTACCAGATATCTACAGGACGCACTGAGCGTACTTGAAAGGTTAAAGTGAATGTCATGAGCAGGAGCAGCAGTGAGAAGAAGAAGTAGCTAAGCTGCCAGCGAATCCAAGTAGAAGAGAAGGGTCGAGCACGGACACTGTGCTCGAGATGACATTTGACAGAGACCATATGACGGGCAGGACATGGCCGTCGACCATTGCGGATCTTGTCAGGCAGTTCTAGGGTCTGTTATCAGACAGCCATCAAAGTCGCTGGCGACACGGCGAGCCGTTAAGTGGGCGCGCCTGCAACCCAATCTCTGCGCCCGGCTCCGGGAATTGTGTCCCAATGATCTCGAGATCACCAAACAGGAACTTCCTATCCACAGTCATGTTGGCCATGTGTCGTCGTTCCGTCACGGGGGGGAAGCGGCTCGGCGTGCTGGGAACAGGGTCGACCAGGCATGCGCGGCCGTCAACCGCCTGTACAAAATCCGCATTGATCCCGGGACTGACCCAAAACGTCATGTTAGGGTCATAACAGCTCTTAATCTCCGACAATCGGGGGTAGTTGCTCCCCCAAAATGACTCGGTCCAGTTCTCTTCGTTAACGTTTCCCTAGGTCGATGAGCACATGTTAGTTATCCGCCGATTGTTGAACCTTGAGCGCCTGTTGGAGTTGAGTAGATAGTTGGTAAAACACATACCTCGTTGATATACGTGCCCATGTCTGGTGCCAGCGTCCGCAGCCCGTCAAAATTCGCAGTGTCGGACTTTCTCCCAACGATAAGGGCCACCGCTCTCCTCCAGCCCGGGTTCGCCGAGGTCTCGGAACCGTCTCCGGCCGCCTGCCCCGGCGCGCACAATAACACGCCGTAGCCATCCTTCGCTGAACTGAATGCGGAAGCGATTTTTGGGCTGGTCAGGTGTTCAGACGCTAGGAGTCGGCTATCGTACGGCACCACGCCGCGGTTCCGACGGTCTTGTGGTGTCGTTGACTGCGCCTCAAGCGGTCCGTATGTAGTGTCGAAGAACTCCCGGTAGTTTGCAAAATCAAACGGCCGCGTCTGGAAGGGTGTCATGCCTGGAAAACTTTGCATCTTCTCGAGAATAGGACCCCATACCGCGTTGGCTTTGTCAACACCGGCGTTGGCTGCCGGGTGAATAGCATAGCCTCTCAGTACCGTCGGGTATGCATACACATACAGTGTAATGCCCTTTTCTTTGAGATCGGGAAGCTGACCTAGCAGGTATTCCATCGCCTTGGTGGTGGGAAGGTGGCCCGGCTCAAGGTCGGCAGTCTCCAGCGTAGAGTTCATGTACCAGTTAAACCCCGTCATGGGCACGGTCGGGTAGACCTTCCAGGTCGCTTGAACGATGACACCGAACGTTCCCCCGCCGCCGCCACGGATAGCCCAGAATAAATCCGGATTGACAACCGTATTGGCAATGCGTAGTTCACCGTCCGGTGTCACGATCTGGGCTTCAAGCCACTGGTCGACCCCTAGGCCATACTGTGCCGTTAGGGGGCCGTAACCGCCGTTCTGACCCCAGCCCCCGCCGAGTGCGACAGTTGCTGAACAAGTTAATCAGATTGGACGTTAACGATGAAATCTGAGCACTTACCGGCAGCTCCACTGACAGAGAATAATCCCGACTTGCCCACCGCGTAGTTTAATTGCAATCCTGCTCTTGCTGGTCCAAATGTCACGGCCGCCTGGACACCGTCTTTCGGGGTGATAATGTTAACCTCGGTGCCAGGTTCTATAAACGGCAGACCCTCCTCCGTGGGGGTAAAGGACTCCGAAACCTGCACGCCGTTAAACAGAGACAAATCGATAATCAACCCAGACCCCGCGTCGCTGCGCGCCAGCTGGTCATGGCCCGTTGTCAGGACGGTAAGGCGGATGTTACGCCTCGTAGCAAAGCGAACCGCATTCTGAACGTCGGAGACAGTTTTCACCTGCAGTCGGTAATCAGGGAGCGGTCCGTAAGCATCGCTGCCAGGGGTTGGAATAATGCCTGGGAGAGAATTCTCCCAGACATCCCGAGAGGGCCAGCCGATGTCTGTGTTAAGCTTGCGGCATCCAGGAGGGGTGATAGTCGTGTTAAGGACCGTGCCCCTAGACGAGGCCGATAGGAGGGCGAACAACTGAAGAGTATGAATTGGCTTCATTGCGGGTGATGTAAAATGATCTAGGACAAACTTGATTCTATTCCGTGACGGTCATGTCTCAGCTTACGACGACTGCCCCAATATATAACCCCCTGAGTAAGGTTTGTGGATGAGGCCACCTTACTATCGGTCCCGCTTTCGGGCTCTTGGGGACATGCCGACACTAGGTTGACATACGCGTCCATTTTATCTGATGTCATCACGATGCACAGACATAACGCAACAGGGCAAAGCGTTTTCGAAGAGCAACGATCGAGGGACGGATGAGGCGCTTAAGGCATGATCTGTAATCGATTCGCCCTACGTACAAGTACATGCAAAGGCAGGGCAACCGCAAGGCTCAGCCGAGAAGATATAGTTTATTGCGCCTGTGAGAATGAATATCGTAGGGCCAGCAGGTACGCTAAGGCATCTACCTACCCCCCGCCTTGATTCAGTCGTAACATATGCCTGGAAAGTTTACGCATTCTGAGTTTGTAGAACAATAAGCCACTCTAGTCCCCGCGGGTCTATGACCTCCTGTATCGTATTTAGTGCATTTACTGGGGCATTCTTTAGAAACCATCTGTTCTCTACCAGCCTGAAGAGAGCAAAGAAATCACCCAATATAACAAGAGCGGCAGTGTTTTCCCGCCGCAGCATTTCAACGAACTGTGGACTGACTAATGCGAACCATTTTACCACGTATGCCGGTTCAAGATTAACCTCCTCATCGAGGGCATATTTTGAAACCAGAAACAGAAGTTCGCGGTGAATGTTTTGCAAACAGCTGATGGCCTCTAAACATGTCTCTTTAGCAGACTTATCGTCTGCCAGCAAAGTGTCCAGGCAGTCCGTCGTTAACTGCCGGTATCGCAGCTCGACGTTCGCCGGTAGCTCGTAATCTTGGCTGTCCATAGCAGTGTGACCGATCATGGCGACTCTGTAGCGGCTATTGATGATATTGTGCCACAAAGGCGTACCATGCGTTAAAATGGCCTCCAAGTCTCTGATAATAGTGAATATCGACATAACGTCAGTAAATGTCGGCTGGTTTTTAGAGGATGTATCTTCCCTTGGGAGGGCATTATCTGATATTGTAGCTAGGCCGAGGAGAGCGACTAGGGATGCCATTGCAAAGACTGGGCCACTGGCTTCAGGATTAATGTTCTGAATGGCCCGTCGATAGCCGGGGATGGCTTCGTCCTGGTGCCGCCGGCAGCACTGCTCATACCGCGCTCGCTGCGAACGCCGCAAGCTAGCCAAGGGCATGGCTGATAAGGCGAGCATGCCGTGGACCAGAAACGGGTAAGCGATAGCCTCCTCTGGAATCACAGACTGCCAAAGCTGTAGCACTTCTGTCCGGGACGATATTGTGTGGGCCGTGGACGAGGTAAAGTGGCCCATCAAGAAGAGATTTTCTCCCCATGTTGCCTCGTTAGTCTGCTTCTCTACACTTGGCTCATCGACAAGGTGGGAAAGGAAGGTAGTATCGATGTCATTGGGAGAAGAAAGTTGGACCTATTGGCCTCAAGGCAATAATGGCTTGTCAGTATATGGTATAGATGCAATCCATCTGGGCCCCTGACGGCGGATTCACTTACCTGAAATCTTGCCCACGGCGTGGGGTCGATAATATGTGGAAGAAACTGCACTCTTCCTTTCTACGGACGCAGTTCTGACACGGAGCAAGCTCATCGCACTAACCCAGATAGTTAGCACAGTCGAGGGTTCTGCGGGCGAGGCATTCACAACCCAAGGGCGCCGAAGGAAGAATTCAGAGTACGTACCTTGACCCGGCGTTGCTTACAGCGAGTGCAGCCGTGCCGCGACTTTGAGTGGCCATGCCTGGAGGGCATGGCGATAATATCCGAACCAGCCGGTTGTTGGCTGTTGGTCTGCGTGTGTGTGAGAATCCGAAGTATGCGAGCCTCGAAATGACAATGACGGAGACGAAGAGGAGTGTCAGGCCATGAAGAAGCTTTGACGGTTAAGGTATCCTTGAATGGCCCACAGGCGACTTGTTGAGCGCTGTGGATGACAAATCCCCCCAGTTAAACAGATCTAAAACCGCCTTTCCGCGAATGTTGCTCAGCCTCAAAATTTAAGCCCTGATTTTGCCAGAAGCGATTATGAGGGTGAGGTTGAATACCTCGCAGAATTCTGTTGGATATGCGGTACGCCTCTAGAACGCACAATGGGGTAAGTTCAGCATGCAGTGAACAGGCATGTGGTCATCCTATTAATGACTTGATCATCTTTTGCCCTTTTTTCCTTTCACCTTCATCGTGCGGGGACGTTCGTCCGTTATTGGTATTTTCCCGCTTGACCCACCCACTTCTGAGAGTTCTTGGCTCTCGGGAGCTAATACTAAGTAGGTATAATGTACGAGCCTCAAACCTAGCTATAAAATTCACCCCCCAATTTTGCAGGGTTAATACAGCTATTTTAGCGCTTGGGAACCAAGTCTAAGCAGAATTATACAATAGCAAGGGCGGATTTAGATTTG
Organism: Fusarium sp. 190-020-2; assembly: GCA_014884825.1. Classification (NCBI taxonomy): domain Eukaryota; kingdom Fungi; phylum Ascomycota; class Sordariomycetes; order Hypocreales; family Nectriaceae; genus Fusarium; species Fusarium sp. 190-020-2. The sequence goes on from JACTAS010000076.1 coordinate 32,356, forward strand.
ATTTGGTGACTAAAGCCGGGAGCCCGCCACTTCCTTAGCAAATCTACCAACTTAAGATGGTCTAGTACCGCGTATGCCTTCTCGATATTGAGATTGAAGGCCAAAACAGGGGCTTAGACTAACGCACGGAGCTAGAAATGCCATCTTGCACATTAATCAGTTTGGCCAATGGTGCTGGATTATGTGTTCGATGAAGGGACGTAAATGGATAGCTAATGGACGATGATCTTGAAAATATAAGGGCGGACGCTGGGTATGATCCGTTAACTCCATCCTCGTCTCAGCAGCCCGTTCTTCCCGGTTCCTCACTTTTCCTCAATTCGCATCTTTTTTACGTAGACCTCTTAACTCTCTCACTAGTCTTGATTATTCCTCTTTCGCCCACTTGTTCTTTCACGGAAACTCTGCCTGCCTGCCAGAAGAAAACAAGGCAATCATGTCGGACAACAATTGCGACCCCAACTACAAACATGCAGACTTCTCGAAATATCGATTTGAGCCTTCGGTTGGAGTCAATGTATTGTTCGTAATCCTATTCGCCCTTACGACGGGTCTTCATTTAGCACAACTCTTGAGAACACGAACCTGGTACCTTTCTGCCCTAGTGATAGGTGGCTGCTGTACGTATGGGGATTTTACACACATTCACCACTCAAATTAGCATGGGATTAACTAGTCTTTTTCTCATAGGCCAAATCATCGGTTACATTGGTAGGGCTATTGGTGCTAGAGAAAACCCAGGTTGCTGGACTTTGGGTCCGTTCGTCATCCAGAGTCTGTTGATTCTTATTGCCCCGGCTTTGATGGCGGCCTCGATCTACATGATATTAGGTTGTATCATTCTCCTTACGGGGGGCGAAAGGTTTGCTCTCATCAGGCAACGGTGGCTCACTAAGGTCTTTGTGACTGGTGATGTTGTCTCTCTGTGGATTCAGTCTTCTGGTGTGTCCTGCATCCTAAATGTTATGATCCACGCTCCTGTTATATCTTGCTAACAGCTTCAGGTGGCGGTTTAATGGCATCAGAGAACAATTTTGAGGCTGGAGAAAAGGTCATCATCGTTGGTCTCTTTGTGCAACTGGTGTTTTTTGGCGTTTTTATGGTTATCACTGCAGTCTACCACAAACGGCTGCGAGAAACTCCTACTACCAGATCATTAGACCTGCAGGTGCGGTGGCAGGTATATCTCGTAACCTTGTATGTGGCAGGAGCTCTGATTTGGGTGCGAAGTCTCTTTAGGGCCGTTGAGTTCATCCAGGGTAATGACGGACCGTTGATGAGGAGCGAAGCGTACGTCTTCGTGTTTGATGGCCTGCTCATGTTTATCGTTCTGGCTTGGATCAACTGGTTCCACCCAAGTGAGATCGGCTTGCTGCTCCACGGTGACCAGCCTCCTAGCAATGGCTTGCAACTATTGACTGTTCGTGAACGAGACGGGAAAAATGTTCCAGAAGGGGGAGAGAGGTTATCCTCCAGCCACAGGATTGTGATCGGCGATCGGGGATGTTAATTCCTGAGAAGGACTTCTGGCTATGGTGACGTGAGCATAATCAAGTTGGCAGCCATCTTGCCTGGCTAGGTCTAAGAAAGTATATAATATCAAATTGCACTATTAAGGCTGAGAGGCAAGGTCATAGAATTTGAGAAGGAAGTAAAGTTATAGATACTTTACTGTATAAAACATATAAATTTTAGATACTCATTGAGAGATACAGCCACTAGGAGCACATACAAGAAAGATGAAATAAGTTAAGCTACTTCTAATTATAAGAATATATACTAACAATCTACTTTTACGATAAGCGTGAGGGGATCGACCGCTGGTGATAGCATGTTGTTGGAATTCTTTCCCCCAATACCCTCACTTCATCATCTAGATATACAACCTTAGCCACTATAGGATCATCCGTAGTATCATCCTCGCGACGCTGTCCAACTCAGTGTACCTCATTGTCAGTCATACCCTTTTCTATAGAGAAGCCAGAAACGACAAATACATCATCAATGTAAACACCACTAACTTTTATGCCTCGCTCGCCATTATGATCCTCTACTTTGTTAGTGCCTGGATCCTATAACCTTGCGGTCCCGTACAAATCTGCCCACCTTCCTACACTTTGGTGGCATTCGCATCGCTCATAGTCAAGAGCCACATCTTGAAATGCCCAGAGTTTGGGTTCAGGATCCCGTGGATATGGAAGAGCACATGAAATCTCAGGTGACGTTGGCCAACCGATTCTACCGATTCGTGAAGTACGAAGGATTGGACCATCAGAACATAGGGGAATCACCATAACTGAAGTGCTGCGGGACTGGTGGTCGAACGCGGATGGCATAACGTGCCTGAGGCGGTCTACCAGCCTGGCCAAAGCTTTACTGGTTCTTGTGCTCTACGATGACGCCTCCGTGGCCAAAACTGATTGGTTCACCATGAATTGGCCTCCCTACCTCACTGGAGTCCAGTCCAACAGGTACAAGGGGTGGAAGTTGAGGGCAAAGAGAGTTTCATGTCTTGGGACTAGCGATGACGTAGAATCTGGGCGGAATATAATCGTGATGGGCACCAGAAAGCGGCGTTGAGTGAACACCCACCTCCTCAACCTGCGGAAGAGTGGGGGGTGAGACGTAATTGGGCTGGCCAGATGGCTGGTGGTGGAGAAAAGACTAGATGATTTGAACGAGAATAGTACCATTCTCTTCAAGCCCTCGTACGAGCACTCGTACCATTGTTTATGGAGCGTTATTTACAAGAGTAGATTAGTCATATAGGCCGGTTAGTTCTTTGAGTGCCTTTAATGTAATTCCCTTCTCCAAGATGCTGAGTGATTCCATAGGAATTTCCTCGTGTATACTGCACGTGATTGCTTGGTCCCGTTTTTGACCCTTTTCTTATATATTATGTTATGATTGTCAAGTTTCAACAAAAGCTCCTTCAAGCATTACGGTCCGCATTGTTTCGTGTGGAAAAGCACAGCATGATTTGTTGATGTCCATCTCCATGATTCATCCCCATTGCGCAATGTTCCTCTAAGAGTTGCGAGATTATTATAAAAGCTTCAGTTGCCTGCAGTGGTAGAGATGAGCCGCAGTCATTGTTGTGGGTTTGGTCAAGTTTCGCAACTCTAACGGTAATCCGAGCCGTATGTGTTGGTAGTACTGTTCGGTTGATGCGTATAATTCGGGGGTACAGTTGAGAAGGATGTTTTGAAAGACCTCACTGTTGATATGGGCTGTCCTGAGCAATTCTTTACTCATCTGTAGAGGGCCATCGCTCATGATGATAGCTATAGGAGTTTCCTTGGCTACTGTTATCATATTGGCTGTGACGATGGGATTGGCAAGAGCCGGAATGATTCTGCTCATAGTTGAGGCCAAGTGTTGATGATTGCTGAGTCTGGTTTGAAAAGCCGTCGAAATTGGCGTTTATACTCCACTCAACGTATTTGAACATGTTGAGTGGATGGACGATCAATGTCAACTCAACAACGCTCAACATCGACTTTAGATTACATAAACGCCAATCGATTCTACAGTATCGTTGATTGCATAGATGGAAGGTGGTGAATTTAGGGTAGTCCATCCTAGAGGAGTTTTTGACAACATCAGTAGGTTTATTTACTAAGCCCCCACCCCTAGAAACTGTCGTTTGTATTGCGAAATAGTGCTGAGTAAACCATATGTATTTATTAAACTTGCTTGATGATTATTGATATCAGAGTTCTTCTTGGGTTTGTATCTCTAGATGGTTACATCTAGGACTTTCAGACTGTTAGTCTGAATCCTACAGGGAATTGGGGTCACCCGAATTTTCATCACGCTGTGCGAGCCATAGTCAAATTTGCGATGGCTACGGGTCGTCTCGATCCGACATGATTCAAACTCCGCCAACCTATTCATACTACCAATCAAAATCACCGACCTTCGTACATCAATAAGCAGGCATCGCTTCAGCCGCCGAAGATAGGAGATTGAACACTTTGAGGGGTTTGGCTACAAGTGGACTTGCTACTAACCATCACAAGGACTAAGAAGAAAGGTAACGACACAAGAAGCAGACGGACTTGACGAGAGCAAGGCAAAGCTAGAGACATGTATGTAAATTTTAGCTTCAAAGCCCTTTGGCGATGGCCTACAGGGCGTAATAGACTCGTGCGTGTGTGGTGCTGCGCACTTGGAATTTCAGATCCGGTAGGACAAGGCAGGAAGGTGGACATTATGGTGGCTTTCATAGAAAGTCCTTGTGCCTTGCTAAGACGTAAGGCTCCGTCTGGAATAGACTGTGTACCGCATCCCAGCCGTTCTGAAGCTGGACAATGGGCAAAGCGGCCTCCCTACGACTTTCCATTTCGTCATATGTTAGTTCTGTGTCTTTAGCAGACAACGCTGGCGATTGACCACCTGTTCCAGCTAAAGCACAAAGGGATGAAGGATCTGATGGAGCAGATTCGGAAGATACCGGCGTGTCCGGCTCCTGAGCCCTTTCTGGACGGAGCCCACAGGCTTTGAGTACGTCGGCTGGTGGAACGGTGATACGGCCTTTTTTGAACACCATCCGAGTGATGGCAGACGCGAGCACCTTGTTTTTCGATTCTGCTTGCGGCGTTAGAGAAGGACGGGGCGGACTGTCTGCACGTTGAAAGGCCTCGGACATATAGCTTTGGGGTCGAGCGGTCCCCAGCGAAACAAAATGAGTAACCATGTAAATCCATTTCTCATCCCAGCTGGCAACCTTTGTCGAGATCTCGTAGGGCTGATATGGTTTGATCTCCTTCCGAAAGACACAAGAAACCGCGCCGACAACAAGATTGCACCGTCCAAGAGGTGTGTTGCCAAAGAAGATGGGGGCAAACAGAATGCCGCTCAAGTGCGACCTGGCAACATCCAGGTCGGTGAAATATGTTGAGTTTGATTTATGAAGATTAAAGTCGCATTCGGACAGAGTTGGCCGAGCATCGACGATTGATGGTAGAAACAAGTGTTGGCTGGTGAGCCTAGATGAACCTCTCAAGCAGCAGGTTAACTTCCATCTGAGCAAAGCCCAGAAGAACCGGAGCTGGTTTGGATTAGCGAGTGAACATTCTGAAACCAAGCTTGTCGGCGACACTCACATGCCATACGAAGGGCAGTGACTTCGCAAAGATGCCCAGTGCGGTTATGGCCAGCCAGTTCCGTCCCATCATCATGTGAGAAGCTGTTCTACTACAACGGGACATGGAAGGTTCATGCCTACAGCCTGATTTCCGGTTCGAGTCCATAAAAACCCGGTGAAGATCAAAGGCGTCAAGAAAGGTGGTTGAACGAAGGTTCCGAGGCAGTTTATTTCCTACCGAGTGATCGTCGAAGATTGCCGCGGGACGTTGATCATGCCGAGGCGACTGGGAGCGACGGGGCACTACTTAAACTCTACACCGCTGAGCCATCACCGGGACTATCTCATTTATCACCAAAGACACGCCGTCGCCTCCGCTTCTTAATTGTTCTAACACTTCACTCTGTCCACACAATGTCCGATCAGAACCTCATTCGTATCGACTACGAAGGCAACTTTGCCATCATTACGCTCAACAATCCGACAAAGTTCAACTCCCTGACACAGAGCTTATTCTCTCGCCTAGCGAGTCTGCTCAGGGAGGCAGATGCAAACAAGGATGTTTACGTCACTCTTCTGATTGGAGAGGGTCCTTTTTTCTCCGCGTAAGTCAGCCTTCACCTCATCGAGTAAGACCAGGCTCCTGACTCCCCCCACAAGTGGTGCCGATCTCAAAGACAGCCCTCCATCCATGGACGAGATCCTGTCCCGTCCTTATTGGCTTCCTAAGCTCGTCAACAATAACTTGGATGTTGCGAGAGCCTTTTATAGTCACTCTAAAATCCTGGTGACTGCTCTGAACGGACCTGTGCTCGGACTTTCGGCCGCGCTCATCTCCCACTCAGACTTTATCTACGCAGTGCCTGATGCTTATCTTTTGACGCCTTTTACTTCACTAGGCTTAGTTGCTGAAGGCGGTGCCAGTGTTGCGTTCGTCCATAGGATGGGACCCGGTAAGGCCAACGAAGCATTGATCCTGGGCCGAAAGATCCCCGTCAACGAGCTTGTCCAGGTTGGTTTCGTTAACCACGTCTTCAAGGACAAGACCAACTTCCGGACCCAGGTGTTGGAATATTTACGCCAAACTTTTAGTTCGCATCTTGTCGGCTCGAGTTTGCTAGGAACAAAGGCACTGATGCGTCGCCGGGTTGTTCGTGAGCAGGACGAGATGGCGCCCTTAGAGACGTTCCAGGGCCTTGAGCGTTTCTGCGCAGGCATCCCACAGGAGGAGATGGGCAAAGTTATCTCGGGAGCTAAGAAACACCGACTTTGAGCAAGCATGTTCCAATTGCGTGCCACCCCCGCCGCTGGTCTCTGATTCCTGTTCAAAGCCCCACTGTACACAAACATCATCCAATCATGTATCTAGGTTAGGTGTGCTACCTCGGCAGTAAAGCATCTCAAAGTTTGCCGAGGCAAACATTACTTTATCTGGTCTTTCCTTCGTCGTGCTACCCATTCTGATCTGTTTCCATCGATACCCGTAGTCAAAATGTCGCCCTCATCTGGATCCACTGATGCCTTCTCTGGGTCAAGGAAAAGAGCAGCCGCGGCTTGCCATGCTTGCCACGCTCGCAAAGTTCGCTGCAGCATCTCACAAACTGGGAGCCCCTGCACGAACTGTGCCCTAGACAACGTCAGCTGCCAAGCACGTTCTAGGCAGCCTCAAAGGTGAGTCTCGGGCTCGTTCCATTGGGAATTGACAGTTCACTGACTGACGTTCTTTGCCGACCTCGGATCGCTGCCCGGACACGGAAAGGCCAGAATCTGCCGAGGGCGCAGAGTGACGCGGAGTCCATCACCCAGGACGGGGCAAGCCACGATGAGCCAGTCTACCGTCCATTCACTGACCACTTCGGTCACCACTCACAAGCCCAGGAATCTGACACGGCAACCCCACAAGTCCAAGCAGCTTTATCACCAGTGTATGGTCAGTGCCGCTAAACGTGATACTAATTGTTCATGGAGTTCTAACACTTGTACCAGGTGACACTCAAGGCGTTGGTCTTGTTGCCGATCTTTGCGAGCCCGAGCGTCCCGACAAAAGTGGTCATTTCGTCGTCGCAGCCCTAAGCTCGACGAATATTGATTCTGAGACGCACGAATACTTGGAAAAAAGAGGGTGCTTTGATTTACCAGCTCTCGACATCCAACAATCACTCGTCCAGGCGTACTTCCATTACGTCCACCCCTTCTTGCCCGTCATACATGTTTCTTCATTCCTCAAAACCTTTGAAAGCCCAGGGCAGAATGGGGTGTGCCTCCATCTTCTCTGGAGCGTGTTTCTGGCAGCTGCAAATGTAGGAAAGGATCCGATGCAGTAGATTACATCACCGCAAATTTTACTAACCCTTGATCGTGCAGTTTGCCGACGCGACGACCGTGCAGTCAGCGGGTTATGAATCGCGAAAGGATATGAAACGGGCAATGTTCTTACGTGCAAAGGTATGCTCTCGGTTTATCCAACTCAAGATCGTGTCTAATTTTCCTACTTATAGGCGTTGTACGACGCAAACTACGAACGGTCCAAGATAGCCCTGATTCAAGCGGTGCTGTTGATGGGTTTCTGGTATTCAGACACAGAAGACAGGCTTGGGCCATGGCACTGGAACGGCATTGCCATCAGCCTTTGCCAGACTGTTGGGTTGCATCGTGAACCTGATGCAAGCCTTAACCACTCTCAGTATCGTTCATCCATCGATCGGGATCTGTGGAAACATCTGTGGTGGTGCTGCTTCTTCCGAGAAACGTGGTTATCCGTTGGCATGGGACGGCCGATGCGTATTGACTTAGCACACTCCGATACACCCAAGCCAGATGCAAAAGCCTCCGAGAGCTTGTATTCTGAGCTAACAGAGTCTCAGCGTCGGCGGTATATCCCAGAGGATCCTGAGAATTTATTTCTGTTGTGGGATGAGTTGCTCTCTGTCACCAGCATTTTGTCAAGGATTCTGTCTGTTCAACACCTCGCCAAGCGGACGCTTTCGACCCACTCGGACGTGAATGATCTGGAACGCGAGCTGAAAGGACATCACAAGCACATGGATCGTCTCAGAACTAGAGCTACCGATCCAGTTCTCACTCTTCACATGCATCATTTCGAATTGTTCTTTGAGTAAGAATGCTGGCCATATCACAAAGAGTATCGATTATAACAGTTACGTCTAGGTCTACACTTATAACTCTGTATCGTCCATTTGTATTACAGAGCCTTGGAAATCAGCGCGGAGTCGCCCAAGACAAAGAATCACAAGATTGGTTGTTAAGTATAGAAAGGAAAGCAACTGCCGCGGCCATGAATACGAACAACGTCCTTGGCGACATGATCATGGCAGATATGATCTGTCTCTCTCAATCACTAATGTAAGAGCACTTCAATAAGCACTAGCACCTGTTTGTTTCACATCACTTTGCTTATATTGGATAGCTGCATCGCTCTCGTACCGACGCTGCAAATTCATCTCATGCATTCTGTGTCACCGCGGAAGTTGGTTCATCGCCTAGGCTGCCATCAGCTGGATCTGTGTATGATGGTAGTACAGGAAATCAAGGTTACATACTTTGGCGCGGAGATCTTGTATCGGCTATTTACAAGAGCTCGAGAGGTCATAAATGTTAGGCGCCGTGTTCTGGAATCCCCCCCGCCTGCCGGGACAGATGAAAGTGGCGTGATTATGCCAGAAGGCCGAGAGCATCATGATAGAGAAACTGCCAGCTCAGCGTCGCCCATGATATGGGCCTTCAACGCTGCCAGTAACTTTGGGCATGGGACAGGCGCACGGTACGTGTTACCTACATACGACAGTTCGATATCGTGGATGTTTGGTAGACGGCACCTAACTAATCAATGGTCAGCGACGAATATGAAGATGCAGATGTCAACGCCATCCTCAGCCAGTGCATATTTCCCGATTTCGGAACAATTCAGGCGATGGGCCTAGCAGAAGGTTCACAGCCATGGAATTAACGAGTCAAGATGATGATGATATTGCAATACTAGTCCAAGGGAATCTTTAGAAGCGGAGGATAGCACAAACAACTACAAAAATAAAGTTCATCACAACTTCGAGTTGGTTCCACGGCCGGTCTTTATGTCGGTAGGCAATAATTGATCGCCAAGGACAATATCGGGGTACGCCAAGCCTGCTGACATGCCTGCGAGGCCCGGCAATCTCCAAGCGCCACCATCTACTACCAAGACATGGCCATTGATGTAATTACCAGCTTCACTGAAAAGAAACACGGTGGCATCGGAAACCTCCTTGAGAAGGCCGTATCTTCCCAGCGGGATATTGCGGGCTGCTTGTCCAGACTCTCGCGAAGCTTCGCTCGAAAGTCTTTGAAGCCCTTCAGTTCCTTCAATACCTCCGGGGCTGATGACATTGGATGTCAGCCCTCTTGGGCCATACTCCAAGGCAACAGACGCAGAGAGCGCATCCACGCCAGCCTTTGCCGCGGCGACGTGGCTTTGGTAGGGAACTCCGGTATAGTGGAACGTGGCAGAGACGAAAATGATGCGACCGCCAGTTGTTGAACCAGGGTTCCTGTTCCTTGCGGCTGAGGCTAGTAGATAGGGTAGAGTGGACTTGAGCGTGTTGTACGATCCCAGTAGATCAATGTCCACTACACTCTTGAACGCATTGGCGGAAAGACCATCAATTGGTGCGAGAAAGTTGCCAGCTGCTCCGGCACTAAGGCGCGTTTCTCTGGTTAGCAGATGAACCTAGATCTCAGACAATATGGGTGTATCCGGCTTGAGGGAATTGCACGAAGTCCTATACTCACATCACAAAGTCAATACCGCCAAGTTCTCGTACACATTGATCGACGGCACCCTCTAGTGCCGTTAACTTGCGCACATCAATGTTGCCAATGCCGATCACCTTGGAGCCGGCACGAACTTCAGCAATAGCCAAAGCCATTTCCTCAGTCTTCTGAGAATTTCTTCCAACGATGCAAGCATTTGCTCCTAGCTGGACAAGCGCTTTGACTTGTGCGGAGCAAATCGTTCCGCTACCGCCGGTACAGAATACTACTCGGCCATCTACAACATATGAGCAAGAAAGAGTCTGATGCCTTGGGGGTGGAGCCTACCGAAAAGGTTGTTCTGCCATATTTTGGAAACGAATTCACCCTGCGAAAACGACATCACGTTACACTGGCAAGGGCGTGTGTTGTGATTTTTCTTGGCTTCCACTTATCGAGTTTTGACTAGCAGACATGTTGTCACTGGCAGATCAGCCAATATGTAATCGCAAATAAGGAGTTACTAGTTGTAAGTGACCGAGGCTGTCTCTGCCATGTGACATAGCGTGCGCCGGTTACACTCCTCGCCTCGGCAATTTTGACAAGTTGAGTGGGGCCAAGAAACATTGCCGCAGACTCGACATCGGCAGGTATGTCCAAGCTCTGGCGCCGAGGAACACTGGGAGATCAAAACGTTAGGCACTGATCAAAGGGCCGAGGAATAAGTTCTTTGCTCGATTTCTGAGCTCCCCGGTTAGGAAACGTTTGTTTCAAAAGTCATACCGTGGCATGTATGTATATCGAGCCACTGCTCCAGGGTCGGGACGTGTATCAAAAGAAGTCCAAAAGAGACAATTAAATAACTATATAAAAACTATATTATCATACATTAGTCCTATTATTTCAGATTTGATCGGCATCTGCCTCCTGAAGTGGCACACGTGGCTGTTACGAGCCCTGATTCTCTAATGTGTCTTATTGGATATGTGATTATTCTTTGGCTGAGTTCCTTCCCCGCTCCAAGTCCCGTATACATCTTCATACAAGGGTCCGACAGGAATGTTACTGCTATAACAATCGCACGCCCCATTATGTGAAATATATAACCGACAACATCACCACATTCTGGTTCACACTTTAATACATTCATCTCATTGTATTTATACGTATCTAACAGGCGAGCCAACCTAGCAAGCTAGGTTGGGCACAAAAGTGTTAGACAGCCTCTCACTTGCTTTTATCTCTAACTTGGCCTAAAGCAAATTGAAAAAGCTGAAATACTCAACACTAACCTATTGTACATAATAAGGAAGCTGAACAGACAAGCGAATTGAACAGCACACTGTACAGCTAAAAGTACCTTGCCCTAGAAGATCTTACAGCGTAAATGAAATTGCTAAAAATTTAAAAATAATACTTCTGAGCTTGGTGTACTATCTTATACTTAGTTGTATTTTTATAGATTCTTAGCCATTTCTTCATTTAAGATAATTATTATGCTTAACGTGTATGATGAGCGAGTGGCCAAAAAATCCCTCAACCTTACATCTAGCCATCTAATCACTTAATTCTCAATTACCTAATATGTCACAATCTAGTAAAGAGGCTAGAATGCTTCTTGCACTTCAAGCCCTTCAAAATAAGCCAAAATTAAGTATGCGACGCGCTGCAAGTAACTATGAAGTTGATCGCAAGGCCTTACGTCCTCGCCAACAGGGCATTCAATCACGACGCGATACCATCCCCAATTCACGTCGACTGACTGATCTAGAAGAGCAGATCATAGTTGAATTTATTCTTGACAGGATTCACGCGGATTTCCCTTGCGACTGCATTTTGCCGAAGAAATGGCTAATTCTCTGCTCGCCGACTGCGATGCGCCAGCTGTTGGCAAGCGCTAGGCCTATAACTTTATTAAGCGATAACCAGAGCTTAAGACGCGTTTATTTCGGCGATATGACTATTAAAGAGCTAAATGCGAAGATCTTACTATTATCTGCGGCTAGTTTAGGCTTATATAAAATATAATCGCGAAGTATGGTATCTGATTAGATAATATCTAGAACTTTGATGAGACTGGCTTTATAATAGGTATTTTTATGGCCGGAATGGTCGTTACAGGTTTAGAAAAAAAAGGAAGACCAAAATTTGACGGATGCACAACTAACCAATCAACTTGTCCTTATCATCTTCTGATCCTTGATGGTCACGAAAGCCACCATTCTGCCGATTTTGGGAGATATTGTAAGGATAATAAGATCATTACCCTCTGTATGCCACCTCATTCATCTCACCTATTTCAGCCTCTTGATGCCGGGTGCTTTAGGCCACTGAAAAAGGCACATGTTCGAGAAATAGAGCATCTAATCAGATGCTCTATAACCTATATTTTAAAGACCGAGTTCTTTCCCGCCTTTTATGCTGCTTTTCGAGCTACTACTACAGAAAGCAATATCCAGGGAGGCCTTAGAGGAGCTAGACTTGCTCCTTTCGACCCGGAAAATATAATTTCAAAGCTTAATATGCAGCTACGGACTCCAACGCCTCCCGAGGAGGTTGCTAAACCCTCAACCCTATTGGTTTCAAAGGCGCCAAAGACAGTACTTCAGGTCCAGTCTCACTCTAAATACCTTAAAGAACGGATCAGAATGCATCACAGTAGCTCTCCAGAGCCACTTATTCAAGCTATAAAGTATTTTAAGAAAAGAACAAATAGGGTTATGCATAGGCTAACCCTGGTAGAGGCTAGGCTTAAGGACCTTGAGCAAAGGAATGAGATAGTAGGCCGGCGCCGAAGAGCAAAAAGAACTAGACTACAGAAAGGAGGGGTTATGACAGTACAGGAATCAATACAAGTAACTAATCAGATAGATATTGATATGCAGTTAGTGGCCGAATCATCGAAAAGTGGTGGTCAACGGAGATCGGCGCAACGAGGTATTCGCCGCTGTGGCATATGCGGCAAAGGGGGTCATAATGCAAGGACCTGTCAGGTAGTAATTGAGATATCTAGGGAAGAGTATAGTAAGTAGTTTTAATTGATTAGATAGTTTGTGGTGGATTTAAAGCAAGTTCTAGCTTAAAGGGTAAGAAAAGTGCGTCGCATGCTTATCAACCACGTTATATGGAAATACCGGGTATAATATAAGAACATATCAGGAAGGAATTAAGGCCTCTAGAGAAGAGTATAATAACTAATTTTAATTAATTAGATAGTCTGTTATGTCTTTATTATAATTCCTACCCTAATGGTTGAGATTTTTATAACACTTACTTGTGGGGCACGTAATATGTAGTTAGGATAAACCATGCAGTACCCACCTACCGGCAGCACCTACCTACCGGCAAGCAAAAAAAAAGTTTTTCTATATAAAATGCCTAATTTTACTTATACAGTATTTAACCAGAATTAAAGCTATTAGTATAAAATAATATCTATTATATTAGGAAATTCGTTTAGTCTTATATTATTATATTGCTTTTTTAATTATATATGCAGTATAGTTGCATAGGACTAATATAAAATTTATTAAAATATCTCCTTTAATACCTAGCCTCCCTAATACTCCTTCTAATATTCCCAATGCCAGCCCCTAATAATTGCCTTAAAAATGCTATATATGTCTTATATAGAGGATAAAGTTGCTAAAGCAATGTTAGATATCATAGATAACGGCCCCTCGCAGAACAAATCTGCCTAGAAACGTGAGATCCCTTGGTCGACTCTCGGGGACCGATTAAGGGGGGTCAGAGGTCACACAGCCTGCCCAGCTGTTATCCAAACCTGAGGAGTCTAGATTAGTCGCATGGATACTTCGGCAAGAGGCCTTAGGCTATGCTCCCTCTTACAGTCAAGTTCGCGCCACCATTAATGCCCTCCTATAACAATAAGGAAGGGAAAAGCCTATTAGTATACATTAGCTAGCCAGGTTTATAAAATGGCATCTATCTATAAAGATAATAATAAGAAAATAGCAGGAGGCATTAAGGTTTAATTGTTTTACCTTAACTGCTATTAATTAGTACTTTAATATTTAGGAGAGAGAGTATAGCTAGATTAAACCTAAGAATACTATTAATATTAATAAGGGCAGTATAATAGCCGGATTTAGTAAGTATCTATTATTCTGACTATAAATTTAGCTAATTTATTATAAATTAAGGCTTAGATTCTTTAGTTATTAGCAGTAGCAATCCTAGGAAGAAGGCCTTCCTTAATAGTTCCTAGTTCTATACTTAGACTAGCTTTCTTAAAGCCATAACTGCAACTAGCCATCTTCTAAAACCAGGGATTATCTTTAAAGGTAAAGAACTTTAATAATAGTAGTTTATTAATAAGCTTAAGGAGGTAGCCGACTAGTATTATATTACATCTAATAACAGCTAAATAAATAACTATATTGCAATTAAGTAGCTTAAAGAGGTCTATCTTCCCTAAACACAACTAGAAAATAAGTCTAATATAAGGCTTATTATATTAGATAGTTATTAAAGCTATATATCTGTAAGTATCTGCCTATCCTAAACCTCCTAAACTAAAAGTGCTGCTAACCCTAAATCTAAGATAAGTAGATGGCTATATGCTTTTTAAATAATATATATTATTATTACTTACCAGCCCATTGCTCTTACAGCCTACAGCCACTTAATAACGGCATATTTAATGCCTCTAAGGCTATATACTGCAAAGAACTCTAAAAGTTAGCTAGCCTGACTAATTCTGTCCTAGTAAATAAGGTTAACTTTATTAAGGCTTATACTAAAGCCAGGGAAGTAGGTATAATAAAGAAAAACATCCTTTTGGGCTAGAGAGTAACTAGAAACTGGCCGATCTTATAACAGAAAGCACTTATATATCCTAAAATATAGCCAGATAAGAAGGAAATAACGCCTGCATTAGATAGCCATAAGGACAGGCAAGTTAACTCTAATAATACGCCAAAGACCAGTTATTATATTAGAGATCTAGGGAAGAATAAGAGCCCTTTAATAAGAAGATAGTATTCTGTAATATTAAAAGGATTTAAAGTGCAAGAGTTAAAGATCGCCTCCTTAAGCTCTAGAGTAGCTAGTTTAGAGGAGGAAGTCAGGCGGTTAAGTAGAGGTAAGAAGAGAAAGGCAATACCGAATCCTAACAGGAAGTTCATAACATTAGCCGAGGCTCTAGTGGCTAGTAATGCTATTTCAGAACCAAATCAAGCAGCTAAAGAGACAGAGGCTGTTAAGGAAGTAATCGAGGTAGGAGGAATGGAAGAGGATAAGGGCTCAAATTCGGAGGCAGAAGAGTTACCTATAGCACGCATGCGCGCTAGGCGCGCAGTTAAGAGGCTAAGAAAATATTAAAATATATTTAATTCTAAACTAGAAAATAGTAATTAGTTTATTATTCCTATTTTTGGTAACTGTTCGTAAGGGGGTTAAAAAATAGCAGTTTGTATGGGGAAACATTTTTTTTGCTTGCTAGTAGGTGGGTGCTGCCGGTAGGTGGGTACTGCATGGTATATATGCATCTCGAGATGATCTATTCCAAGCGATCAATCGCTGGGCAGCACCACGAGGCTATGCTTTTGTTACCGGAAGGTCTAACAAAGGCAAGTCTGGGAGACTTACAGTTTACTTCACTTGCGATCGTGCCCGTCGGCCTCCAAGCGACTCAAGAAGCCGTATTCGAGCAACCTGCACTCGAAGCACCCTCTGCCCCTTCTCTATCACCGCAAAGGAGTTACCCGATGCTTCTGGCTGGGTTGTACGACATCGATCGGATAGGGAACAAGAAGCTTTGCACTTAGCTAGTGGGCGTACAGAAGATTGTATCATTACTGGAAGTCATGGGTATTAGACGGTCACTCGGTAGCAAAGCCATTGAACATTCTCCGGCTGTCATAGCTGTGTATAATTTGGATAGCCCTTCCCGTCCCTATTTCAATAATCACAGTCAAAAGGTAGCTGTCGGCTCCGTTGAATGCGTTAGTACATTCAGTCAATTTCTAATTCAACGGGAAATGCTTAGTCAGGGGACTGTGCCCCGAGCACACAGGTCCTGTGCGCCTAGACGGCGCCGTACCAGGACAAGGGCCCTTGAGCAGCCAATTAGCCCATCCTTAACCCGCCGGGTTAAACGGGAATACTTTCTGTTTCTTTATCAAAGCCATTCTCGAAAAGCATTTTGTCATCCCAAGCCTGTTCAACTGATGGTTCCACCAGACCCAAAAGCCGATCCAGATCAGATGGGCTTCCTTCACTCGATCCGTCCAAATACTGACAGTCGTCAAATTTGTCTCTGGAGTCAAGAGACGCCCGCTGTGCCTTGTCGGATCCATTGCGGAGACACAATGGGAAATCCTGATCTTCAGGAATTTTCCCCTGGCTGATACAAAAATCAACCGTCCATGTAAGTCTCAGATACATGTCTGGATACTTGATGAGGATGTGACCCCAATCTGTGACAGCCTCTCGGTCTCGCTGTGCTAATCGCTGGCTGTAGGCTTGCGCTAGGTCCGCGGTATGCTTGGCTGTTTCCTTGACCCACTCCACTCCATAGTAATGAGGCAAAAATGCATCGGTCGCCTCTACCAACACGTCGAGTCGGCTTTGATTGGAAACGGGGTCAATTTCTGACCATCGATTAATGTGATCCAGGGCCAACTCTCGCCTGAGAGATAGACGCGACGTGATAAGTTGTAGGGCTAGAGGAGTGGCGATACAAGCCAGGCTGTGGCAGTTATAGTCAGTATAAAAGTGCGACATCCTACAGAATAATGACCACATAGGCTTACCTTGAGATTGGGAGGCAATTTGTCAGGCGGTAACATGTCAACGCGCCAACGCATCTCGTCAATCCGAGTGCAGAGCACTCGACGTCGCGACAAATCTCACCCCCTTGAGTAGTTACATCCTCCGGGACCAGATTCGATGCAGACGACCGCACTATGGACAACCGATTGAAGATTCTATAATTGCACAAGGTGATGCAAGCGGTGCTTAGTTTTGTTAGCGTGAAGTGCGTAAAGATTGCATAGGGGAATGTAAATTAAGAACTTACTGATAATAGATATACATGAGGTTCGTGTAGAGGATAACACTGTTGACTGGGTCCCTTTTATCGATACGACGATCTCGTTCTTGGCCATCAAATAGAGGAAAATCGACGGTTGCTGACTCATACCAGGCCGCAAGTGAGCGCCGGCACTTTTGAACCTGGGCATCACTGCCTAGAGCTGATTCAGGGCTTATCTCAACCTTGGACTTAAAGGGGAATGCGATAGAGAGTACATCTGTCAATACAAGTATCAATTCCAAGAATTTAGCAAACAGATCAATGTGCCGACGTTTGATCGCAGGCGCAAAGACTCTTGAGCGATGTATCTCTGTCTGGAAATCGTTAAAACCGAGGGGTACATAGGTATCCAAGGCAAATGAATCCGGGGTGATTTGAGGCCGGAATCGTGTACACAGAGGTGAAAGTCTGTCCATAATAATACAGCACCACCAAAGTCGGCGGATAGATCTGAAGTAGCGTTTTTGTGCGGGAGAAGCCAAGCTAGACATGTCGGACACCGTCGCATACCGATGCGCACTGATATTTTCAGCATGGCGAAGAGCAAGACTATGCCAGGTTTTCCAAGGATTCGGGGACGTATTGACAGGAACGTTTGGGACCCAATTCATCAACAACAATGCTCCTTGGGCGAGGGGTAAATGCCCGGATTCGATTTCATGATCGTATAGTAGCTATTTCTCCCGGTTAGACTAACCTTGTTCGATAGTCCTGGGAAATCTCACCTTTGTTTTGCGATAAAGATCGGCCCGGGCAGTGTGGATGTCAGAATACCCTAACTGTTTAAGGTACTCAATGGGCACAAACTGGACGTACAGTCAGTAAACGAGACAGTGCGAAAAATCTTAAAGCATGCAATTGGCTCACACTGCAACTGGTAAAAAGCATGGCATACAAGACAACGAGCGAAATTGTGTCTTTGGATTGGCTTGACTGGGAATACATGTCCCAAAAGTCTCCCTCGTCGATGAGTGGGAGGAATAGGTGGATATGTGCGAAATACTTGGACATGAAAACGTCAAGAATCGGGGTTATCGGCACATGGAGACAACCTTGAGCCTCTAGATAAGTGACGTCTTGATGTGGAATGGCGTGAATGTTGCCAGCTGTCAGAAATCGATAATGTGAGTACATAACAAGCCCCCTGTCCGCCTTCAGCGGTCTGTCCAAGGGCAATGACGCCGACCCCATTGGCAAGAAGGCTCCTGCATCATACTGAGAGACGTTGGCTGGTAGAATGTCAGCACATTAATCCTTTGCAGAGAAGATTGGTTGTATACCAAAGAAACTTGGCAGCTCCCCAGACAATGAGAACCCGTACGGCTCTTTAGTTGTTGGGCGTAGCACATTGTTGAAGTCTAGGACGTCCATAGATCCTGAGCGCCATGGAGTAGTAATTTCCGCTGGCTGAAGGAAGTCAAGGGAGCTTGCTGTTTCGGATATCGCAATGGGATCAATAATGTCATTGCTCTTGGATGCAGCTGATTTGGGCGCTGCGCTGTCCTTGACAACTATTGAATCGTTAGTCTGTTGTGAAGCTCGTCGTTTGGGTTTAGAGTTGAGCTGGTCCCTATGATTAAACATCAATAGTGATTCCGAGGACAGTTGAGTGGCGGCTAGTTACCAAACAGTCGTGCCTTGAGGTATAAGGCACTGCTTCTCATCGAGGGAGCAATTTGTGCAGGGCTGGCCGTGTAGAGAGACGTCGCATCGGACTTTTCGGGATCTACAGTTGAGACATGCTTGTGCAGAGCGCTTTCGTGTGGGTTTTGACCGGGGCGCCGAGGGTTGTGAAGAGGCCATGATGATGTTGACGACGTGGAGTGGTAGGGATGGATAGGGAGGGAGTGTGAATTGACAATGAAGAAGCGAACTGACGCAATGAATTTAATCCATTAGCGTGATGCGGGGCTCTCGGAATAACTTACGGGGAGTGGAGGGAGTCCGGGGAGAGTCACATTGCGGGGGAAGCCCAGGTTTGGTCTAGTCTTCCCCATTCTAGATGCCGATGTCTGGAGCCGTGACAGGGGACTACTCGGTAAAGTCTTCAAAGGTTGTTTGTTCTAGTGACGCAAAGATCAAGACGCAAACGAGATACAGTCATGAGGAGCCATCTATATATTTAGTCTTTGTCTAATTAGTCTGAACAAGACATATCACTACAAGATAGTCTTGAGGAATTCTAACTGGGCAGCAATATTCTCTTCAAAGCTTGGGCCATAATAAGGCTCGAAATGTCCGGCCCCCTTGACAATCTTCAAAGTCTTTGGTTGCAATGCCTTCTCGAAAGCTTCAAGTTGTAAATGCGTCGGGATTGTAACATCTCGGTCCCCGACAACCATCAGCAATGGCGTTGGAGAAACCCGATGGATGTACGCCTTTGGCTCGTGAACAAGAACATTGGTGAGACTTTGCAGCGTGCAGGTCTCTGTGTGTTTCATGCCACGCTTGGTTGTCTCTGCAATAAAGGGAATTGCACCAACATCCTTCAGCACACCTTTAAAGCTCCCGTCCAAGACCTCCTCGGCAGATTTCGGCCAGACCGGGACTCGAGCCTCTGACCCTGCGTGACGGTTGGTAATGAGGACCTCGGGTGGGGGTCCAGGTAGGCGACTGATGGCTTCGCCTGACACAAAGGGAACCTGCACTATGAGACCAGCGATGCTCCTGTTCACAACAGCGGCACATATGGCGTTTCCACCAGACATGCTGGATCCCCAGTAAACAATCTTGGACGAGTCGACGTCAGGGTGCGCTGCAGCGTAGTTGTAGACATCGAGATAGTCGCGCGCCTGAAGAGTAGGGTCGACTTCATCACGAGGCAAGCCTTCGCTGTCTCCCCAGCATCGATTATCGAATGCTAAGGCTCCGTAGCCAGCGGCGTTGAATTTCGCAGCGAAGTCGGGTAAGAAGTGATCGCGAGTACCGGAGAACTTTATTATAACTCGTTAGACTCAGAACGCACGCAGCTAGCATAGTCCATTATTACTCACACCACTGCTCAAGATAATACAGGGTTTCTTGGGACCAGCGCTGTAGAACGTGCCTCTGAGCTTGAGGCCATCGTAGGTCGGAATATCAACGTCTTGTATCTTGGCCATTGTGACTATTGGAGTTCGGAAGCTTGTATGTGAGTAGACAAAGGTGTTGTGAGATTGCAAGTACGTAGTGAGAAACATCAATACAGGATACCTGCTCCAGGTAGCTTTATATGAGGCGACAAAGGACAAAGTTCAAAGTGTATCACATAGTTCGTTTCAGCACTGCCAATAGCAGCGGAAAAATCATATTGTGTTGGCAATAGAGGTTTATTCGATTTGTCGGCCAAGCCTCGGCAGGGCCTCGGCATGGCCTTGGGGCGGTCTCGCCTTACTCCCCACTCCGCTAACAGCCAGAGTCCAAGACTAACCCAAGACACGAAAGTATGAAGCTACGGATACACTGATACTTGCTTGAAAGCCAAGAAATAGTGTATGAAAAGAGGTCTGTGGTTACCAGTTTGGAGACGTGATTGCAAATATACCGTGCCTCGGGATGCTAATCCCAGACTCCCGAGGTCTCCCCACATAACCTATATCATTAAGTAACTACAAAACTTTAATAATTCTAGTTATCCATTAAATATTCACTAGCCATCAACTAAATGTATACAAGAAAAAACACACAAGAAAACAGCAACATACTACTACCTGAGCGGCATAACTCTTGGCAAACATGGTTCAATCTCATGCTCCTTTCTCCCTAAAGGACAGCCCCATCGAAAACCAACGCCCATTGAAGGTGGTTATTATAGGCGCTGGGTTTTGTGGCATTTATACGACAATCAGGTATTTAATCCACCTTGTCTTCAATAGCGCAGGCCATTAAAGCTGAATATTGCAGAATTATCCAGAGGCTCAGAAATGTTGATCTCACCGTCTATGACATGAACGACGAAGGGTCTGGCGTCTGGTAAGTTTTATTCTGGCCAGATGTTACATATGAGACTAAAGACTTACAAGGTGGCTGAACCGATATCCCGGACTCGCCTGCGACATTCCATGCAAGTGTCAAAAGTCAAAGTGATGAGATGTGAGGGGTACTAAGAGACTCCGATAATAGCTTATTCATACCAATTCAGCTTTGCGCCCAATCCCTATTGGTCATCGCTATATGCTCCAGGGCCAGAGATCCGCGCCTACATGCAAGATGTTGCCGAGCGATATGGTGCAATGCGTTTTATCAAAGTCTCTCACAAGGTTGAAGACGCAACGTGGGATGAAGAGCTGAACAAATGGTAACATCAAAGTGACAAGTTATCCAAGATCTACAATGTTCAACAGGCTGACAATTCATAGGCATGTGACTGTTCGCAACTTGAAGACCAACGCCGACTTCAAAGACACAGCAGATGTTGTGATCTCTGCCCGAGGCGGCCTTAACAAAATTGCTTGGCCCAAGATTGAAGGGCTCGGAGACTTTGAAGGGAAGCTAATGCATTCTGGGGCATGGGATGAGAGGTGCGTTCCCTCCTTCCTATTTTTCCTTTGTATTACGTTGAGCTGACTTGGATATTAGTCTCGTTAAACTCAAACTTTTACTTCCCCCAGCCCCCCACCATTCACCCAGCCCCCACTTTACTAACATCTTGGAGAAGGGCATGTGGCGATGGGTGACAATCTACCGGATCTTGTCCGGGACTACAAACTGGCGACACAGTTCGACAAGGGTCATACTATCCACAAGTTTGATGGCCCTGATGCACCTCCATCTTCCCCGCAACGGTTGGAACGTTGGAAAAAAAGTCGAACCCTTGGTCATGGCGCCCAGGGGCGGGTAGTTTTGCAGACATGTACCCGTGGGGGTCGAAGCTGTCCCAAGCGCGCAGTGAAGATGATTCAACTTCAAGATGGCGGTACAAGACGACGATATATCCGAGAGCTTGAGACAATCATAAAATTCTCTCACGACAAGGTGCGTATTCGTCACTATTCTGATGTCCTGCCACATTGTGGCCATGCAGTACGATGACAATTCATGAGCTGATTCTGGGTGAGTAGTACGCGAGATACTTTGTCAAGATGCTAGGATGGTATGAGTCACAAGACTCACTATGTATCGCCATGGAATATTTCCCTGCAGGAGATTTGCAGACCTATATTCGCAAACATGGTCGCTTGCTCGAAGACGACTGCCGCCAGATCGCCAGTCAACTCTTGCGGGGCTTGGCTGCCATGCATCATGAAAGTTTTGCGCACCGTGACGTAAGCCTCAGGTACGTAGACCGCAAAAAATTCTGGTGGCATGCAATGCGAGAAAATATCTAATCTCAGACCCAAGAATGTCTTGATTCAACAATGCCCACAATCTGAACCACCGGGTTCGTGGTGGGTCAAACTCGCAGACTTCGGCATCAGCAAGAGGTTGGGCGGTGATACCAGCAGCAACACCAGGGGGATTGGCACCCCACAATATATGGCACCTGAGCTACGTTACTGGGCTAGTGTATCGGATATTAACTACCAGAGGACAGATATGTGGGCTTTGGGTGTAACGACCTTCTTCATATTGACGAATACTCTTCCATTCCAGGAACCAGATTCCGTTATTGAGTACGCAAGGAATCCAGACACCTTTCTTCGTGATCCTTTAGATGATTGCCAAGTCAGCATGGATGGGCTGGCTTTCATTCGTGCGTTAATGACGCTACAACCGATAGAGAGATTGGTCTCAGAGGCAGCCATGTGCCATGCGTGAATCATACCAACAATATCAGACGTACACAGCGAGTAGGTCAAACAACCCAAACGGTACTTTGAGGCAACATCTTACTATCCCAGATCCTCGGAATCACCCTCCAGAAGGAGTTATTACGGCGACGAGACGGGGATGGCAACAGAGATCTCGGACCCGACGTCCCAACAATATTTGCGTCTCCCTCCACCTTCAGCCACATGGACAGACGAGGTGCTTGATAGCCCCAGGTCAGCATCCCATACCAACGCATGCTTCCCTACGGATGGCATGCGGAATGCCAACGTGGGCGACCAAGCTATCGAATTTGTGACGTCCATCATGCATCCTCAACCCGCTCGCCGGCCCACCTGCATTCAAGCCAGAGAGCATGCCTGGATGAAAGTCAATGAAAGTCAAGAACCACCGAGCTCGGAGCTCGATGCCCATTTGTGAGTCAGTCATGTCAAATGCCATGTTTGCCATGGCATCACTGATCAATCTCTAGATTAAAGAATTCAGAGTCGGATATGGACCCAGATACTCCGCAACAACGGAAGCAACCCTCGGACGTTCAGATTCCCGTCTCCCAGCCTATCGCAATGACCACTACCGCCACCCAATCTTCCCTAGCTTGGAGTCCGGTTACACAACCTTTGCAGGGCATTGCTTCGAAGGTCTCTTCCAACGTCGCGGATCCCATGGGAGCATTGCCTGATTTCTCCCTGGACGATTCCATCCCTACGACAGTCAACACCGCGGCCAGAGGCTTGGTAGATCTAACAGCTACCGTCACTCGGACCGCACAAGATGTTTCACAACTTGACGAGGTGCCTAATAGCCTCACGTCAGCCTCGGAATTCCAGGATCCTGGTTTGGACAAGAGTGAACTAAGAACACTATATGAGGCAGCAAAAGATGGGATTGTGGAGGTGGTCAATCAGTTGCTGAAGAATGGAGCCGATGTCGCGAGTCCAGATGACGATGGCTGGGCGCCGATAAACTTAGCCGCAGACAACGGGCACGAGGCCGTGGCGAGGCTGCTGGTTAAGAAAGGGGCTAACCTCGAGGCGAAGAATAATAATAGCAGAACGCCGCTCTTGTTAGCTGCATACTGGGGGCACGAGACTGTAGCGAGGCTGCTGATTGAGAAAGGCGCTAATGTCAAGGCAAAGGATAAGGATGGCGACACGCCGCTCTTACTGGCTGCATACAATGGGCATGGGACCGTGGCGAGGCTACTGGTGGAGAAAGGCGCCAACGTCGAGAAGAGATTGCATTGCGCTGATTGATTCTATCTACGGGAGCGACGAAGGTCGGCCTCTTATACCTATATTCAGTCTTCCAATATCATAGGCAGCAGCCTGCGCGGAGGCTCCAGCTTCTCGTTGTCACTAATGATCTCCCATTCCGACCGCCGCCTCCGTATGCTAGGCTGCCTCCTGCAGCCAGCCTGCCACACGGACATAGTAACACCAACCTCTGACTGGAAGAACGGACTTCTGGGTTGCCGGGCTGAACAGCCTGTCTGAACAGCTGGAAGGCCTTGATTCCGGTTGGATCAAATGTATGACCTTTTGGTCTGTTGGATGTGGCACGTAACAGTACACAGATAGCTATACCGACAGGAATATCCTTCGAGTTGTGAAGGAGCTCCCCGGCCGTACCTAGCCCCACATCACCCCCATCGTCCGTGAGGTACATGAGGGGAACCTCGTGATGCATCATGAATTGATTCCACCCAAATCCCCATACAAATCATCTCGAATTAATCAATGACTTCCCAATCGGTACCTATAGAGATGTCGGCAGAGGCGCTCAACGGTACGATGATAGTAGCTTTATCGACGAAGATAACAGCCTTCAAGAGCATGAGGGTGATAGCACCCAGACACCGGTTTTGTCAAGATCAGGTCGCTCATTCAATAGTGTCACACGGATAGGAGTTATCCGAGCCGGATAGAGACTATCCGAAGGATCAAACACATAGAAGTCTCAGCTCCGGCAGCAGACTTTAATTATAAAAGACTAACCTTTAAACCCTCATTAGATAGAGAAATTAAGAGTCATTCGTTGCCCGATTCACCGAGGGACCTTCTGCCCGGTCGTCAGCTAGTCATGCACCCGTGCCAAGCGACAGACTTTTCCGCCTGCCGAGGAACGAGGCTTCAATTTTCAACCCTTCGAGGTGCCGCGGCGAGAGTTTCTCGTCAAGCAGCTACCCCAGGACCCGTTATCCGTCTTCCAACACTTTGTGCCTCTTACCCTACTCAACAGCTGGGTCGAATACACCAATGAGTGGGTCAACAGCTTGACCCAGAGCGGCGTTGTTGATAGCCAAGAACATACGATAAATGAAAAGTTATGCCTCCGCTCTTGGAAGCCTACCACCGCCGCAGAGGTATATATATGGCTTGGAATCCTAATTTATATAGGAATCCACACCGAGATATCGATCAGTAACCATTGGGAGACTTCTCAGCTAAGGGATCAACGCCCTGAACACTTAATCATCAAGTTCATGACCTATGATCGATTTCAACTCCTTCGTCGTCACCTTCGACCTTTTGATTTGGTTTTGTACTCTATTCACTGGTGGTTTGGTGGTGGATTTAGTTATTGCGTGCCGACGTCTCCTTATATTACTATCCTTAATATCTGAGCTAATTGATCTTGCTGATCCACCCATTACCGAGATCGTGGTTAATTGTCGCTCGGGTCAGCGGGGGCGAGCGGCCCGTTCCTTGCCCACTAATCTGAGGATGGGCTTGCATGCACACTTCAGGTGCTCGCCGATTAGCGAATGACCTAACGCATCAGCGCTCATTTTCCTGCATTTTGCCTCATCACCTCCACCGCCTCGTTCATCAGCTTACAAGCCTCCTGCCATGCTGGTCTCAAGCTCACTCTCTCCCACCAATGGCGCAAGTGCGGCAAACCAGAGAAAATCACATTAGCTCCTCCCTTTAAATCAATGAGTTGCGACACCCAAGGCATCGACCAGATGTCAACGAGCGTGAAGTCTGAGCCTGCGAGATATTTGCGACTGGACAAGATGCCATCCATCGCCTTCAAGGCGCCACTTAATTCATTCCATATATCCTGCAGTGACTTTTCGTCTACGCGGGGTACACCCAATATGCTAATTAAGGTAGTGGTTAGCATGGCATCTGGCAGATGAAGAAACTGACTTACGGCTTGATGACAATATCTGAGCCGTATTTCCATACTACAGTTGAGAAATAGCAGACTTCCATTGATGCAGCCTCCTCAAAAGAAGCCATAGCGTCTGCATCGCTGATATCTGGCATTAAATCATTTCCCTTACCGGAAAAAGCAATGGCAATATAGCGGGCAATTGCCCGACTCTCTTCATAAAGTTAGTTTGTTGCACTCACTGTGTTTAGCCATACGAACTGGGGTCATACCACGAATTCGAAGCACTGTCTCTCCTCGATCATCCACCACATCTAAAATGGGAACCTTGCCAAAGGGGTGCATTTGTCGGTGCTGAGGAGTCTGCGCAAGACTTAACACAAGGTGTCACAGGAATAGCCATGTCAGTTCAGTTGGGAAACCACGCACTCGAGTCTCAGATTTGAGAATGTTGACGTGTCTATACTCCCAGACGATGCCCTTTTCAAGCATTGCATGCGCGGTGGTGATAGAATACGGAGAAACATAGTCTCCATACAGAACAAATTTGGTCGCCCTAAGTATGTGAGTCAGTGGCAGGCTGCGCTAAGAACGGCGTAAGGCTAAATATTACACACATTTTGATAAAGTCGGTTCCTGGATTCGTCGTGTGGTAATTACTTGATTCTCTATATGCTCTAGATATATCAGGAAGTATAGCTCTTATTTTGATACTGTTCTTCATTTTATAGTAATTAGAAGCCGTAGATGCAGCTCCGAGATAGGAGTCTGGGCCTCGGTAATACCGAGGTTCATTAGTCTGAGATTGGCTAGTGTCAAACACTCCATGCCTACTTACCGTATGGGGCAATAAGTTTGAAGACCTCTGTATGTACTGGCACACACCACTTAACTTAAATAATCCTAGCTGCTTTCCACCTTTAGCTAGACCGTCAATCCAGCCAATCAGTATCATCATATACTATATACAATGCTGATATTTACACGCAAACTTACTATAATAAGCCAGTAGCCTAAAATGATACACGCCCGGTATCCAAACTTATTGCCCCCCCACTGTACGTCTCCCTGTCTCATCAAGAATCTAGTAACGACCAACCTCATCTGGTTTCGGAAAACTTCATAAATATTTCCGAGTGACTCGTGATGGTCCGGGGTCCCCGTCGAGAGGGGGTAAGGTTTCTATCAGAGTTCCACGAGTCGGAAGAGCCGCTCTTGCTCTTGTGCCATCGATGGAACTTCCGAGGCTGAAATTATGTGGAATATGTGCAGTAGAGCAAACTTTTTGCACCGCGGGTGCGATTTTCATGGCCATATTCACGCCGGAAACATTGGACACTGGTATCTGATCCATATACATAAATATAGCTCCTAGGTCAGATTGCTTCAATTAGAAGAGCGGCACCTATCTGTCTTCTTCAAGTTTATTAACAAGAGAATATCTCATTAACCACTACTTATTGTGTTGCCTTTTTAACCATGGGCCCTGAAATCCCCGATTCCCAAGAGTTGGCAAACAGGCTGACTGAAGCCAAAGTCTGGAGCCAGTTCTACCAGAACTACAATCCAGACTACAAAATCTCTACCAAGACTTTTGGAGACCCTTGTTAGTCCTGTTATTACCCTCGTGTATTCTAAACGCCCACGCTAATTACACTCTAACCAGCCAACCGCAAAATCCGTGTCATCAACATAGGTGCCGGACTATTTGGCATCAACCTTGCGTACTGGATATCTGTCAAATGTCAGAACTTCGATCTCACCGCCTTCGAGAAGAGTGGTGAGCTCGGAGGTGTCTGGAACCATAACAGATATCCAGGAGTTGCGTGCGACGTTCCATCCCACGTTTATCAGTACAGTTTTGCACCCAACCCGGACTGGCCACGCTTCCTGAGCCCGTAAGTTGAGAAGCCCTATCTATTTATCTGAGAGTGGCATTGTAACCGATCGAAGTGGTAAAGATATCCATAAGTACCTTCAGAAATGCGCCACTACGTTCGATTTGGTCAAGTATATCAAGTTCCAGGCCACAGTTTTGAAGGCTGAATGGCATGAAGAGGGGTTCTGGCGTGTCTTTGTCAGCGAAAAACTACCAAATGGCGAACATCGGGACTATCATCAAGACGCTGAGATTCTGGTGAACAATTGTGGAAGTCAACACAACTACCAGTGGCCTGATGTTGAAGGCCTCGATAAGTTCAAGGGAACGGTAAGTTTTCCGACCCGAGCCTAGCGTTTTCTTCTGACATATTCCTTTATTTAGTTGCTTCACACCGCGGCCTGGGACGAGCGCTTTAACCAAGATGCCTGGAAGGACAAGACGGTTTGCGTCATCGGCAGCGGTGCTTCGGCAGTCCAAGTAGTGCCTGGGATTCAGGTTTGTGCCCCTTCTACCCTTGTCGAACGCTGACTTGTCGTTGACATTCGCCAGCCTCATGTCCCCAAGATGACGGTATTTTCCCGTACTCCTGTTTGGTTTGCACCTGGCCTCGCTGGTAACGATTTCAGCCCTGAATGTAAGTCAAAACTATTCTGTTCTTGAATACGGAGGCCAGATACTTAGTTTACTTGAAGACTCCCCCGAAGACCAAGAAAAGTTCAGGAAGGATCCTGTCGCGCTTCAGGCTCATGGAAAAGCAATCGAGAGGCGTCTCAGCAATCTCTTCCCGATGTTTTATAACGGAAGTGACCACCAGAGGAATACCATCAAGTTCTTTTACGATCAAATGAAGATTAAGATCAAGAATCCGAAACTTCTTCAAGGCTAGTACTCCCTGCGTGACATGAAAATCTAAGAGAGGTCTAACCCAGAGTTAGGTTTTACTCCCGAATTTGTCCCTAGATGCCGTCGTGTCACTCCTGGTGATCCTTTCATCAATGCCATCCAAGAGCCAAACGTTGAGGTCGTCTTCAAAGGCGTGACAAAGCTAACGGAAGACGGTGTCATTGATTCAGACGGTGTCATTGATTCAGACGGTGTCGAGCGAAAGTGTGACGTTGTGGTTTGTGCAACAGGTAAGCTCATGTCAGGTGGATCGAACTATCGCGCAAAGCCTAACGTGCTGGTCAGGGTTCAACGTCAACCTCATCCCACTCTTTGAAGTGATTGGGCCAAATGGCATCGAGATGTCCAAAGTTCTTGAACAAACTCCCGACAGCTACATGTCGGTTGCCTTGGCCCAGTTTCCAAATTTATTCTACGGCAGCACTGGCGCTTACTGGCCCTCAGCCAACGGCTCTCTCATCGGCCCCATGGATGCCGTTGCCAACTATGTAGTTCAAGTCATCCAGAAGCTGCAGATAGAGCACAACATCATCAGCTTGGTTCCCAAGCAAGAAGCAATGGAAGACTTTGCGCAACACACTCAGACGTGGATGAAAGGGGCGGCGTGGTCATGGGACTGTCCATCGTGGTATAAAGCACAGTCAGGGCCATTGAAAGGCTGGGTCAACGTCATTTGGCCCGGAATCATGTTGCAGTTTGTGAGGGTCTTGGAAAAAGTCCGCTGGGAAGACTACGACATCAGGTACGCAGCTACCGGCAAAACAAGCGCTAATCGATTCTTCTATCTTGGCGACGGACTTGTAAAGGAAACATTTGATGCAGAGATGGATGACACACCGCATATCAACCTTGGAGCAATCGATCCTAGGTGGGCAAAGGCCGCTGGATTGACTTTTGTAGAGGGCATGCGGCCACTGGTTGAGCCCTTGGTGAACGGTAATGGCAAAGTTGCTGTCAATGGAGCTTAATTACAAATCGCTAGATAGTAGTTAGTGATGTTGAGTCTGGTTTATACTGCTAGCTTTGTGATTCTATCCTACATCCTTTCCATCTTATCTTCTTCCCCTTCTTCCTCTTAGTGTTTACCCAGACATCCCATCTTCTGTCTTCCATTATCAGTTTGCCCCCTATTACCTTACCTTTGGATTACACGCTAAGTACCTCCTCTGACTATTCACAGTCAAACTTGTGCATCTTGGGTTGATTTCGACAGTATTACTAGCTCAGGTCAATTCAAAAGCGGGTATTGAGATATCGGTAACGTATAACGATTACGGTCCACGATTTGCAACTCGTACAACCAGCCGGAATAAATGAAAGAATTAATTCTGCTTAACTTATAATTTAATATATCTTTAATTTAATTTTATAAGGATTTCCTTTTTAATACTATAATATTAAAGAAATAGCTAATTAACTAATGTACACGATAAGCGTGCGAGACAGACAAGCGCGCGAGACAGTATAGTGTGCAGCTAAAAATAGCTTACCCTATAGTATTTTAAATCTTAAATAAAATAGCTAAAAGTTTAAAAAGACTTCTATTTAAAATAGTATAGTTAGCTATATTAAAAACCATTTTTTAAGGATTTTTAATTATTTTGTTTTATATAGAAAACCTTATAATATAGTATATCTTACTGTGTAAGTAGATTTTAAAGTTTACAGTTATATAGGATTTTTTTAAAAAATCTAGGAAAATTAATATAGCTTATTTTAAAACTTAAGTATAAGTTATTAAAATTTTACCTATTTTAAGTTTAATTTGAATTTTTAAGAATTATTTTAAAAACTGCCTTTAAGGTAAACAGTGGGGTGTCTCGCGCGCTTGTCTGTCTCGCACGCTTATCGTGTACGTTACTTACTAACTGTAATATATTACTAATTAGTAAGCATTAAGCTATTAACGCGATGAAGTTGTGGTGTTGATGTTGATGTTTACTTAAGAGCGGGGTCCGGACCTCGGTTTTGTCGGAACATTTGCACGGGACTGTAGTGCCCTTTCGGCCAAACTAAGCCGCCGGGCGTAATAAATTGTATTGTAGTATTGTATTGTATGCATTGCGGAAGATGCCAAGGCGGTGACGTCTGTACACTTGTCCGGCCTGCTTCATGGCCGTCCATGTCGTCAGCCGGCCAATTCCGAGCGTGAAGCCCTTAGCCACTGACGCAATGACCAAGTCATACGCTGTCACTTTCTCGAGAACGAAGTGTGAAGGAAGGAGCGTAATCATTGAGATGACACTGAGAAAGACGGGAAGAAACAAAAGAGGGATGCACTGAGCTGACCGGATGATTGCTCGTACCGCTCGAGGATGCCAGAAGGTATCTTTAAGCAGAGAGACGGAAGGGACGCAAAAACGGGCAGTCAATATTTTGGCCCTTTTTTACAAAAGGTGTCGGCGCCGAAACTGAGGTTTATTGGGTGAATGTGCCTTTTTCTGACCAAGCCCAAGCAATGAACCGTTCCAAAAATCTCCTTCCTCGGGAGGGCAAAGCTCGGGCGATGATCGTAATCTTCATCACTGGGTAAGATTGCCACGAGTTCGGTGCTATGGCGTCTGATGGAGCGTGCTAGTTTTTATTGGCGAGTGCTAACAGTGCGTTGATGCTCCTGTGCCTTTGGTCGAAGTCTCGCACCATACGGTCTCGACTTGTCGAGAATATCTACGTTCACATGTGGGCAGAGTGGCGTTAGAAGGGGATGTAATAAGGGAACCAGGGAACTAAAATTACAGGCCAAAAGTCTGGAATCATGTGGACCCCATCAACACCAACATTCTGAACACTTGATTTTGTGATGCAATTAAATAATTAAATAAATGTCAGAGTCAAACAATACATATGTCAAAATAAAACTCTAAGTCTGTAGATTAATATTTTATACACCAACCGCGCGCGCCTGCAAGCTCGGAGCCTATTAGCGGCCGAAGCTGTAAGCTTTAAAATCAGGCGTTCCGGCAAGGCCTCCCACGCTTCTTGGATCCACTTAATCAGCAATTTCCTATGAGCCTTGCTTTTGCCTAGTCTGACGTATTCAGGGTGAATTCTTCGTAATTTGGCTTTTAGAACCTTCCAGATATGCTCTATCCCTTTGAGTGCCACAGCCCTTAGGCGGGGTCACGACAGGGGTATAGAGCCAATGAAACTAACGGTACTTTTCCACACATACTAATTTGTATGATGGCAAAAGTCCCAGCAGTTTTGATTGTTACAAAGAGCTACTTTACAGACTTGGCAAATCTCTTATGAACTTCCGGTACCCTGCACGTACTAACCTTATGACTAAGCTAAGTGGGGCGAGTGACCTTCCTAAGGGCTGTGGCACTCAAAGGGATAGGGTTCAAATCAGGGGAATATGCCAGCCAATAGATCGGAATAAGGCCGTGTAAGAGGAGCCAATCCATTGAAACTTGTGCAATATGCACCAGCGCGTTGTCTTGCTGAAATTGATCAAATTCGTCAAGAAAAGGAAGGAGCCCTTCTGTAAGAGCCTTACGGTAACTCCAGCTCGAGTAAACGTTCCCTTTGGCCATTGGGTCCCTAGTCATAGGGATCAAATAAGACCTCTTATTTCTCGTTATTCATCCCCAGAACATAATCGACTGACGAGCCTTTCCGTGAGATTGAACGTTCACTAAGTCCTTCCTATATCGCTCATTTAGTCGGCGAAAGACCCAGCCGTCGGGGTCATTTGGGGCATTTTGTATAGTGACTTGATCAGTAAAGCAAATCTATATGATAAAATCAGTATTTGAAGGTGCCTCTACGACTGACTGACCTGTACATATTCCTCAAGGTGACGCAACTAAAATTGACTACCCGAGGATCTGACCTAACGGAAGCCCCACTCAGAGAGTGGGCAGCAAAATTCTAGGACAGTAATAAAAATCTAGGACAGCCGGATACCCAAC
Organism: Fusarium sp. 190-020-2; assembly: GCA_014884825.1. Lineage (NCBI taxonomy): Eukaryota > Fungi > Ascomycota > Sordariomycetes > Hypocreales > Nectriaceae > Fusarium > Fusarium sp. 190-020-2. The sequence goes on from JACTAS010000076.1 coordinate 64,815, forward strand.
TCAGTCCAAATTTATAGGATTTCACCACCAAAAACACAATTTTTAGCAGACATTTCTAAGTATTATCTCGTCTTATCTCGTATTTAAAGTGCGCTTTTTTCCTAAACCTCTACAATAGAGGATCCTTATTATCTTAACCCTACTGTTACTGCAGCTCGAGCGATTTTGCTCTCTTAAAGCCGCTACTGTAACATTAAAGAAGGAAGCCTCTTAGCGTAAGAGAAGCCGTAGATAGATTTAAAGCTTCTAAGAGTGCTATTAGCCGTTATTTGAAGTTAATAAAGCTATATAGAAAACTAGATTTTAGTAATAACAGCTGCAGGCAGCTAAGAAATCTTAATAAGTTAGAGGAATTTGCTATATGTCACAGCTTGAAGCCAGACTAGCCTACCCTAGACCCCTAGGCGGGTCGAGATCACGTGGTGATACGTTATCACCTAGATTCTAGACCGACTTCCAGATAGATCCTGAACGTAGCTCTTTGAGCTACGTCTTGTCAATAGAGCCTGACCTGCCTACAGTGCCTATCCGTAGCTAATAGATCCTGTTCAGCCGGAAGCGTTCCCCGTCCACCTGTATACCGAGCCTGACCCGTGACACTATAACTGTATATATTATATAGCTCGAAAGAGTAGGATTTCCCTATAATTAGTTGCTTATTAAATAAGTAGCTAATAAATTAAAAGTATTATAAATGCCTCTAGCAGGGCCAGTTAGCAATAGATAGTATAGGAGATTTCTTTAAGATAATCTATAGCTATAGAAGAAGACGTTAGTTTAAGTATTTAATTAAAAAAGGATAGGATTTAAAGCTAGAGATATTAAGGATTTATAGCAATTTTATATTAACCTTAGTATAGTTATAGAATATCGTAATATCGAGGTATTATAGCTTTTTAATGCTAATAAATACAGCATACAGATTAGCGCTCTTTGCAAGAGGCTTAAGGTGGTTATTATAAAGAAGATTATTAATACTAAATATAAAGTTGTGGCTTTTAGTAATAGAGAATTAACTATAATACTTAGATGTATAAATATAGCTAGATATTAGTATTCTTTAGTCTTTAGTATATATTCTAATATACTTTTAGTTATAATACCTCTATTAATAGTATTTAAGACCTAGCTAATAGAATCTTAGAATATTAACGCTCTAGATAAAGCTATTTGCTTTCTACGCTTAGAGACTGGCTTTTCTAATATAGAGATTTTAATAGACTAGATATACTATTTTAACTGTAACTCCTTTAAATGTATAGTAAAGGCGTAATCTAGAGGTATTATATTTACTAATTGGTTTAGCTATAATAAGTTTATAAGAGATATCGATATGCTTAACTTTATTTAGAAGGAGCTTTATTTTTAATAGCCTAAAAAGGTATATATTTAACGGCTTCTTATTATTAATGGCTTTACTAGCAAAACCTCCTCAGAGCTTATAGATTACTATATTTGCTTTAATATTAAGATTATAATTCTTCCTCCGTATTTAATACATTATATATAACCTCTAGATATTAGAGTATTTTAGCTACTTAAAAACGCATACTAAAAGCTCCTATAGTGGTATATATAAAAAGGATATATTAATTTTAAGCACTCTGATTTAATTAGCAAATTAAATGAGATAATTAAGGAAGGATTTACTACTTATAATATTATAAACGGCTTTAAGAAAAGTGGAATTTTCTAAATAAACAGTATAGCTATTATATAGAAAGTTAAAGAGAAGAAGAAGTCTCCATATATAGTTATAAATCCTACTTTTTAATCTCTTCTTCTCAAAGAAATGCATTTTAAAGATACTTATAAAGTTATGTATTATTTTAAATGCAATTATTGCAATAGCTTTAGTTTACCTACTTAAAAATCCTTTAGTATTTTAAATAATATTATCTATAAGGCTGTAATTCTAAATAGCTTTACAGAAGAGCATATATAGACTTAACTATAGCGAATTACTTTAGTAAATAATAAGAAGAATAAGAGGAAGAAGGTTATACTAATTAGTTAATATATTAATAGTATTACAGTTAAGTAGGTATAAAAAAGTCTTATTACTTTAATAAAGAAGGACTAAGAAGCTAAGATATACTGCTAATACTGTAACTTAAAGTAATTATAAAGAGAAGAAGATAACTGCTTAAAAGAGGAATAAAAGAAGAACTATAAGTATAATATAAATAATAATAGAAACCTAACGTGTTTAATATACAAATGCACCAAACAAGCGAATGCACTACTGCACTATATAGTATTAAAAAACCTACCCTATAACATCTTTTTATTATAAATAAAATAGCTAAAAACTTAATAAAAAATATTTCTTATAATAGTATAGCTAGCTTTATTAAATTATATTTTTTAAAGATTTTTAGCTATTTTATTTTATATAAAAAAGCCTAAATACATAGTGTAAATATACTTTTTATATACTAACTATATAGTATTTTTTTTAAAAATATAAAAAAATTAATATAACATATTTAATAAGCAGGTAAGCTATATAAGCAGGTAAGCCAAAAATCCCTCACCTTACATTATTACCATTTAATTTAATATTTATTAACAATCCAATATATCACAGCCTTTATATAAGGCTAGAATCCTTCTTGCCCTTTAGGCCCTTTAAAATGACCTAAAATTAAGTATTTAAAAGGCGGTAACTAGATATTAAGTTAACCGCTGCACCTTAGGTCGCCGCTAAAATGGAATTTAGTTAATATATAATACCACTACAAAATCACAGATTCTATCTAATCTAGAGGAGCAGATAATAGTTTAATTTATTCTCGACCTAGATTTGCGAGGATTTCCTCTATAGCGCGATTTTATAGAAAAAATAGTTAATTCTTTACTTATTAATTATAATGCATTACCTATTAGTAAGTGCTAGGTTTATAACTTTATTTAGTAATAATTAGAGCTTATAATATATTAATTTTAAAGATATAACTATTAGAGAGCTAAATGTGAAGATCTAATTATTATTTAGGGCTAGTTTTGCCTTATAGAGAATTTAATTATAAAATATAATACTTAATTAGATAATATCTAAAACTTTAATAAGACTGGCTTTATAATAGATATAATTAAGCCTGGGATAGTTATTATAAGCTTAAAAAGGCAAGGGATACTAAAGAAAGTCTAGCCTAGAAATTATAAATAGATTACTATAATTAAGGCAATTAATATAAAAGGTTAATTAATCGCATTATTTATTATTAGTTTAGGCTAATATTACCTTAATAATTAATATTAAGAATATAACCTACTTAGTAATTAGGTTATTATATTAAGCGAAAATAAATAAATTAATAACTAGCTAGGTCTTAACTAGCTTAGGCACTTTAATTAATTAATAAAAGACTGATTAGTTAGTTCTTATTATCTCTTAATCCTTAATAGTTATAAAAGTTACTACTTAGCCGAATTTATAAGATATTATAAGGAGAGGAAGATTATTCTACTCTATATGCCTGCTTATGCCTCTTATCTACTTTAACCTCTTAATATCAGATACTTTAAACCATTAAAAAAGGCTTATAGGCAAGAAATAGAGTATCTAATTAGATGCTCTATAACCTATATATTAAAGACCGAGTTCTTTCCTGCCTTTTATGCTGCCTATTAAGCTACTATTATAGAAAGTAATATCTAGGGAGGTTTTAAAGGAGCCAGGCTTGCTCCCCTTGACCTAGAAAATGTCATCTTAAAGATAGATATGCAGTTACGGACCCTGACGCCTCCTATAGAGGTCACGGCACCTTTGACCCCCTGGGCTTCAAGGACCCCAAAGACAGTACTAGAGGCCTAATTATATTCTAAGTATCTAAAGACACAGATAGTTAATCACAAAAGCAGCTCCCCAGAGTCAATTATCTAAGCTGTTAGGCATTTTGAAAAGGCAATAAGTGTTCTTATCTATAAGATAGTCCTACTAGAGGATAGGGTAAAACAACTTAAACAAGAGAATAAGATAGTAGGCCGGCGCCGGAGGGGAAAAAGAACTAGACTACAGAAAGGAGGGCCCCTAATTATAGAAGAGGCATCACAAGTAATTAATCAGATGGATGTTAATACGCAGGTAGCGGCCGAGTCGTCGAGAAGTGGTGGTTGCAGAGGGTCAAGGGGACCGAGAGTTATGCATTATAGTAAATGCGGCAAGGCCGGGCATAATGCAAGGACCTGTCAGGAGGAAATCGAGGTTAATATGGAAGAATATAGCGATTAGTTTTAATTGATTTAAAAGGTTGTGGTGTTTTTAGAAGTAATCTTATTATCTAGGTAATAAAAAGTAGCTCACCCGCTTATCTGGCTCACCCGCTTATTAAACACGTTAACTTATTTTAAGACTTATATAACGTAGTTAATAAGCGAGTTGGCCAGCATACTTTTCACCTTAAAAGCTATTTTTTAAATAATTTTTAAAAATTTAAATTAGGCTTAAAATAGCTAAGATTTAAATAGCATATATATAAATCCTAAAGAAAGCTATATTAATTTTCCTAGATTTTTAAAAAAATCCTATATAGCTATAAACTTTAAAGTCTATTTACACTATAAAATACACTGTATTTTAAGGTTTTCTATATTAACTAAAATACTTAAAAATCTTTTAAAAATACTTTTTAATAGAGTTAACTATACTATTTTAGGAAAACCTTTTATTTAATTTTTAGCTAATTTATTTAAGCTTTAGAATGCTATAGGGTAAGCTATTATTAGCTGCACAGTATGCTGGCCAACTCGCTTATCTGGCCAACTCGCTTATTAACTACGTTATAAGTTATTAAAGTTATAGCCATTTTAGGGTTAGTTTGAATTTTTAAAGAATTTTTTAAAATCCGGATTTAAGGTGGAAATAAGATTGGTGCACTCGCTTGTCTGGTGCATTCGCTTATTAAACACGTTAATTTATATCAGCTTTAACTGTTAGAAGAAATAAAGGGCTTAAAAATAATTAATAAGATTAATTATATTCCTCCTCTATTATAAGAAGTATTACTAACTCCTAAAGAAGGCTTTTTCAATAATATAAGCAGTTTAGTATAATAGAAGAGCTTCTATAAGCGACTTTATAATACTACTACTACTGGCTTTTATTAAAGTCCTCTTTAGGATATACCTACCGCTCCTTCGAGTAATAGTATTAAGATTGCACTTAGCAATCTACAGCAAGATCTAGTTCGTAATAGCCTCACTTTTAGAGATTCTAATGATTTAGAAAACGATAAAGAAGCCCCTAATTTCGTTAATCTATCTCAGGATATCGAGGAGCCTAAGCTGCCGCCACTTCTAACGCCGCTGCCTTCCTTTGAGACCAACTATTCCTCTACATATCACATAATAAATATATTACACCCCCAAAGGCACACACAATAAGAGATCATTATCCCTTTCCCTATTGGGTTGGAGGCAGGATCAGAAGTAAAGGTATCATAGGGCAGGGAAACGCGGCCAGACGGCCCTGCGGTTCAATCCGCACACTTCTGGCCGCAATACCACGAAAAATATACCTTGCACGATAAAATGCATTAAGCGATAACTTAATATACTTTAATTAATTGACTGTAGCAATTTCGAATTAATTGCGATAAAATTGAAAGGTGTAGCTAGAGATTTCCCGTTTTTCCTACCTATTTCTCACCTATCGGCTGTCCCAGATTTTTATCACTGTCCCAGAATGTTGCCGCCCACTCTCTGAGTGGGGCTTCCGTTAGGTCAGATCCTCGGGTATGCTCAAGCTGAGCTTTTGCGTCTTCTTCTGATCGTTCAATTTGTCGTTTTGGCCTCCATTTGCGACGCCAATGGCTCTGCAGAGGGCGATTTAAGGTGCGGATCGTGACATTGAGATTGAGTTCTAAAAGAACGTCATTCCAGCTAATCTCGCGGTGCCGATTAATATATGAATTAATCCTGATTATCTGCAGAGCCGTGAGTTTTTTTGGACGCCCTTCTCGAGGCTGTGAGCGTAGGTTGTGGTGTCGTTCCCAGCGTTTCTTGGTCTTCGCAATGGTGCCTTGGGTGGCGTTGAAGTTATCTGCAACTTCCCTCTGAATTTTTCCGGCACGTAACTCTGCCATTATAGCTGCTCTTTGCTCCGGAGTAAATTCATGCTTAAATTCACGATCTGCGCTCATCTCAGGCCCAAAAGACGGGTTTCCTGACATTATTTTTGACAGCAATACTGTTGATTGAAGTTGTTGTAATGGTTTGCTTACAAAGATGTGAAATGCGGGGCCCAGTCGGGTGATTCCAGACTTTTGTACACTCTCCCTGTGATATGGCGAGGCTCTGTGAGCTTTCTGGCGCGGACGATTGAGTGGACGGGTCGTTGGCCCGAGTATTTTCGAAAGCTGTATTCAGACCATGCTGGCAACCGCTTCTTCGCGGAGGTTCCAGGAAGCAACGCTGAGCTTGTCGGGGAGCATTGCCGACTTGCTGGGATCCTTGTGCTTGGGCATGGAGCTGTGGACCATCTGACAAAACATAGATAACCCTAACAGTGAATGGCCCGACTAAGGGGATCTGCCATGCGTGTCACCAAAGGCCTAGCGCCCCAGTGGATTGGCCCAGCTTTGATGTGTGGCGTTGACGGGCCAGAGAGACAGATGCGAGAGCACTATTTCCTTCAGAAGCCGATTAGTGACTCTCGACCGATTTTTGACTGTTGCTGACATGGGCCTAAGATCAATGGGGGACCGGGGTAGAGGAATAATCCAGTCAAAGTTATTAGAGCTAGCAGATAATCACGGCAGATTGATCGGCTGTTACGAAGCTCTTGATGATGTTAAACGGCTTGGATACATCTGCTGAACCAGTTCCATCAGCGCTAAGCTCAAGATCACGCCTTCACGGATTCAATAGACGCATTGGAATCGGGATTGACAGCACGGACTTAGTTTTCATAATGCACTCCTGCCTATACGCTCGGGCGCGCTCCTTCAAGCATTTGCAATTCTGGTTGATAGAAATGCACAGTAACCGCCACCTTGCTCCCTGTCCGCTCTTGTATTGTTGAGCACTGCTTGGTTTTCATCCGCATCGGAAAGCCACCAATCAGTTGAAAACGAATGATGCTTATAAAGGATAGGAAAGGTAAAGTTTCCCGCTTACCCCAGTGTCGGTTCAATGAACCGGGTTCTCCATCGCCCCGAGGAATCTGGCCCGGAATCGGAGATCAACAAGGGGATTCTATTCCGCCACTGGGCGGACTCTTACATTTGACTTTCGGTAAAACTTTCTTGAGAATCTACATGGCAGGGGTCATTCTTGGGGTCGCTTTAGCGAGAAGCTTGACACACCCTCACGAACGCTCTCACTGTGCGTGCTAGCATGTCTCGGTGGCGACCCGAAGGTCGGGGGGGATATGGAGCTAAGCTAAACTTTGTTTCACGAATTCTCGCGCCACATGGTACAAGGGCTCACATATATCTTTTCAAGAACGAGGACGACACTGGTGAAGAGTAACCTTGTCGAGCCTCTGAGTGCATCGCCATGCAGTGGATTGTTCCTCTATTGGCGGCGCTGCTACCTTGTTGGGCGTCGGCGGCAGATCTTTTGACAGATGAACTGCTCTCGGAGTTGCCCCAGTGCGCGGTTCGCCTCTCCCGAGTTTTGGACCGCCATCGCAATCAAGCTAATCTGCCGAGTAGAGACATTGCCTTGTCGATGCCATCTCCAAATCTGACTGCGACTCCGACGACGCCAGATGCGTATGTGCCAATGAAAAGGTCTTGATGGTGGCATCAATATGCGTGTCCGAGGGCTGTTCAGTCAAAGAAGCTTTGAGTATGTATTCTTCTGCTCGACAATGAACTTGATGCTGATTGAGCAGTGACCCGAAATTCAACAAATATGTATTGCAATGTTCCCATCCGCGACAAGACGAGCTTATTGATTAGGCTCATAATTATCCTCGGCACGTTTTCGGGTATCTCGATTCTTTTACGTATTGGATGCAAGGTCTTTATTATGCACTCGGACTTTGGTCTTGATGACCTTTTTGCCATGCTCTCATTCTTCTGCCTCGTTCCATCTATGGCGATAACTATCCATGGTACAGTACGCTATGGAGTAGGAAGAGATATCTGGACACTTGAGTTTGGTGACATTACTAGGTTCGGCTTCTTCTTCTACCTCCTCGGAGTCCTTTACCTGCCCCTGGTTTCTCTGCTGAAGATGTCGCTATTGTTCTTCTACCTTCGAATATTCTTCCTTGGACTCGCGCATACACTTCTCTGGGGAACCATTATCGTTAACGCTATTTACGGCATTATATTCACATTCCTAGCGGTATTTCAATGCGCTCCCATTAGCTATTCCTGGACAAAATGGGATGGAGAACATGAGGGAACATGGTATGTCAAGCTGCTTGTTATCATATCCATAAGCTCTAACATGTTTCAGCTTGAATCTGAGCGCGATTGGCTGGGCGAACGCGGCTATCAGCATTGCCTTGGATCTATGGATGTTGGCGATTCCTTTATGGTGCTTGCGAAGCCTGACGCTACATTGGAAAAAGAAAATTGGCGTTGCCGCCATGTTTATCGTCGGAAGCTTGTGAGTATCTTGCGGCAAGATTATCCGCCCAATGGCTAACCTCTATAGCATCACCGTAGTGAGCATCATTCGTTTGAAATCTCTTATCAACCTTGGCTCTTCTCAAAATCCAACTTATGACCAGACGGATATCTCTATCTGGTCTAACGTCGAGATGCATATTGGCCTTATCTGCCTATCTATGCCAGCGCTACGCATCTTACTTATTCGACTATTTCCGGTCCTCGGAGATTCATCATACAACTCAAGCAATCATCAGAACTACAGGGGGCCATCTACACATAATTCAAGAATCATAAGCCGAAGCCATGCTCTCGTGGAGCTTCCTTTTCGGGGAGAGTCCTTATCGAGGACAGACTACGGCGGAATCGAGCTACAGAGGGTATTCGAGGTTCAGAATTTCGAAGGAGATGAGACGGTGCTAGTGATATCTGACAGATGTCACGAGGGAACTGGGGTAAGCACCGGGCCAGATACCCATAGCATGAGCGAGGCATCACTATAAATTTTGTTGTTAATAACAGTATCATCAGCTGCTGACCGCCGAACAAACTTACTTAACACATCGCGAGAAAATAATTTTTTCTTTGGCTAGCCAGTGAGCAGGTAAGCTCCAGCAGTGTTGCTAATAATATAACGTACACTCTAAGCGGGCGGCGCAGATAAGTGGGCGGCGCACTTTTCCTCACCTTCTAACTAGGTAATACAATAAAAACATAACAAACTATCTAATCGGTTGAAATTAGTTACTATACTTATTTTCAGAGGCCCCAATACCCTCCTGATAGGTCCTTATATTATGTCTGGTCTTGCCGCAAGTCCCATAGTGCTATACCCTCGGTTATGCTGAACTTCCTTGATCACTACTTCTCGACGATTTGGCTACTACCTGCGTATCTATATCTATCTGATTAATTATATCCCTACCTTCCCCTATAGTTATATTCCCTCTATTCTGCAGGCAGGCCCGTTTTGCCCTACGCCGCCGGCTAAGTATCCTATTTGCCTGTCGAAGGTCTCGGTTCTCAGCTATAAGGTAACCTTATGCATAACTACCTTAGTCCCTTTCCGGCAATTGTGCACTGGATAGGAGCGGAGCCCGCGGCTTGCGAATAACGGGGTCCCTCGCTCCATCTAACTTTATACACGTTATAGCAGGAATGAATACCTCTATATGTGATGCTGTTCTTACCCAGCCTTTTAATTCAGTGGGTGCTTAACAGCAAGCTTAGAAAAACCACTCCCCTGCTCAACAACACGATGAATCTCATGCAGGATCTTTTCTGAAGTATCCTCCATTACCCTTATGGGTGGTAAGCGGAACGATGTTCCATAGTTCTCAACGGCCCAGAGTAAACCTTTCCGCGCTCTCTCTCCGTCGGCGGGTCGTGCCGGTATACTAATGGGATGAGGGACGCCAGGGGGCTGAATCACAAAGTCCGCGCTCGGTAGCGCGGTGGGCATGACGAAACGTTTGTTCTCTTGCATGACTGTTGAAACTAATTGAGTCTCGTCCGAAGTGGCCCGCAGCACCTGATCTGCTGACCCTGGGGTTCCCGGTGCGTCAAGGGCGTACGCGAAAGCGTTGTGACCAGACTCTTTCAGTGCTTTGGCGATGGATTCATAAACATTGGGGTCTTTGTAATCGAACAAATAAGTAATTCCAAGAGACCTGAGATGCTCGAAATGATTCGGCTGCGCTGTCACAAATATGGGCAAAACACCGGTTGTGATCGCGAATTGCAGCGCACAATATCCAACTGCTCCTGTAGCTCCCCAAAGCAATAACGGACCATTAGGCTTAGTGCTACCCAATTCTGTAGGAAGTGGTAGTTTGAAGCAGTTGAAGATAGCATCAGCGGCTGTCATGGCCACACAAGACAGGGTTGCCGCGTCTGGCTGTGGCAAGTTGGCTGGGACTTTGAATAGCATCGCCTCCGGGCATTTGAAATAAGCCTGATGAGTTCCAAAGTCACAGGAACGGCCGACCCCTGACGGGGTGTAGCCAGCCACTATATCTCCAGGTTTGTATGTTGATTGCCTGTTTGAAGTCCCGAGCACCTGGCCACAAAAGTCGTAACCAATAACAGTATTATTGATGCCAAGAACTGTTGTATGCTTCATGTCGGCCGGGTTGACGCCAGAAAATAAAGTCTTTATCAACAGTTCACCGTCGCCGGGTCGTGGAACCTCATGTTTTTCGATAACTTTGAACTCATTCTGCGAAGTAACAAAGAGTGCTTTGGTTGGGTTTGCCATGGTTGTATTGACAAGGGGTGATAGTGTTAAATCAATTTTGTAGATCAACTCACTCGATGCGTGGTCGAAGAGTCCTTGGGTCGAGGGTGGTGTTTGCACTCTCGTATCTGCTCTACACAAAGTTTAAGTACCGTAGCCCGGGGTTTAGACGTTCCCGTCTCCCGATTACGTGATCAATGTTGGTTCCGAGGCTGTTAGGTCTTGTCCAATAGCGACAAACAATCTGCCGAGGTTTGATTCTTATGACACGCTAAATCTCCCAGAAGTCTTGCGGTCTCCATGAGACTCCTGGTGCTTTCGGTCCGAACCTCGTATGCGGCCATCTCATGGTACTTATATCGCAGGCCAATTTTGTAGTAAAAGTAAGTCTCCAAGTTTATCCATTCGCAGCCGTTCGGCTATTGCCCCAAGAGCGGTGTCATGCAAAAGCACGCAGGGTCTCAAGGAGATAGTGGATCTAGTCTAGTGTTCACATAGAGACCGTACTGCAGAGCGTCGCTGTTCAGTCACTTTATATCGAGTATTCAGATTACTCCGCCTTGAGTATAGAGCATAGGATCTCCACTCATTATCCCAGTCCCTAGGTTTTTCGATATCAGCTGATTGATATCTATATCAATTAACGACTTCAATCTCGCTCTCATAATCTAGAATAACCTGAAATTCGTTTCATAGATCCTTAAAGAGCATTTTTCTGGCTTCTACATTATCTGTGTATTTATTTCCAAGCTTCCTGACTTTCTCGCGTATATTCCTGATCGCCACGATATTAGCGAATCGCTCGTTAGGTGTAGGTCTCACTTTCTTCCTTCTCTTTGGTCGAAAGTGGTCAACTTGGGCCTTCAGCAACTCTATTTCCTGCTCCTGATCAGCAATAACAGCAAGGTGCCTGCCTAGCGTCTTATTGACCTTCCTGAATAGCAGTCTTGCTACAGATCCAACCTCCTGCTTATTTAGGAAGAGATCAATCGTTGACTGGACATCAAGGCCGTGATATGGTGTATAGACTATGATCTCTGTGGCCGGGGGCGGCTCCCTCTTGGCTACAGCGGTGTGGAATCGGTTGTTTTCTCCCTGTCGTTGCCGTTTAAGGAACTATGGGTTCCGTAGGGTCTATGCTACAGAAACTGGCTATATCCCTGCCGATTTCTAACCCGCATGAATAGTCTGCGGCTTTATAGCCACCTGTCATGCCTTGAGATATAATTTTAGGAAGATCGCCTTGCCTAGGGCCGAGTCATCTGTGATTCTAATAAGCTATTACACTTTCCTTCCTATATACCCTCTTAAGCACTGAAAACACTATTAAATCAAGCAGTTAAAAAAGATATAAATAATATAAAGGTAAATAGAGAATATATATATATTATAGAGATAATATTCTTATATAGAATTAATAGTTTTATAACTTCTATAGCTATTAATAATAAAAAGGCATAACGTGGTTTATAAGCGAGTTAAATAAAAATCCCTCAACCTATAACATTTCTATTTAATCAGATACTTCTCAACCACCTGACATACCACAGTCTTTAAATAAAGCTAGAATCCTTCTTGCACTTTAGGCCCTTTAAAATAACCAAAAGCTAGATATCTAACGCGCTGTAGAGATATATAAGGTTAGATATAGTACTCTCTGCAATTAAAATTATAGCATTCAATTACAAGGCAATTAGATTCCAAAGTTACGGAAACTATTAAATCTAAAAGAGCAAATAATAGCCTAATTCGTTCTTAACTTAGATTTATAAGGATTTCCCTTATAACTGCGTTTTATTAAAGAAATAGCTAATTCTCTACTAGCTGGCTGTAATGCATTACATATTAGTAAGCGCTAGGCTTATAACTTTATAAAGTAATAACTAGAGCTAAAAATATATTTATTTTAGAAATATTACTATTAGAAAGCTAAATGTAAAGATATATTTATTATTTATAGCTAGTTTAGGCTTATATAGCATATAATATAATGGTGACGATTAGCACACTAAGGTAAGAGGTCTAGCCTTAGTAGGGAGGTTATGTAGGGGATAAAGATAAAGGACAAAAGGGACGGATTTCTAGTAGGACTCTAGCTTGGGTATGCTTTTTTATACTTAATTATATACTCTTTTACCCTATTATCTAATATTATTAAACTGATTATTTAATTCTCTATCTAATAGAGGAATCCCTATCTTAATTAGACCTTATTTGCTGCTAGAAATCAGGTTGCAGTTAGGAGCATTCTGAATTGCTGTCTTGTACAGTCTTCTTTTGTTATTGTTCTCTTTACCTTTAAAATAATTATAAAGTATAGTATCTAATTAGATAATATTTAGAACTTTAATAAGCTTGGCTTTATAATAGGTATTATTATAGCTAGAATAGTTATTATAGGCTTAAAAAGGTAAGGAAGACTAAAACTAATATAGCCTGGAAACCGGAAATAAATTACTATAATCCAGGCATTTAATACAAAAGGTAAATTAATTATACTATTTATTATTATTATAGGCTAATATTACCTTATAAATTAGTATTAAGAATATAACCTCCTAGGTAATTAAGTTATTGCAATAAGATAAAATAGCTAGATAAATAATAAGTTAGGCCTTAAGTAGCTAAAGCACTTTAATTAGACTATAACTAAGCGATTAGTTAGTTCCTATTATCTTTTAATCCTTAATAGCTATAAAAGCTACTACTCTGCCGATTTTAAGAGATACTATAAGGATAATAAGATTATCACGCTCTATATGCCAGCTCACTTATCTTACCTTCTCTAGCCTCTTAACATTAGGTGCTTTAGAGAGCTTAAAAAGGTATATAACGTACACGATAAGCGAGTAGATCAGACAAGCAAGTGGATCAAAAACCTCAACCTACTTTAAACAAATTGCAATAAAAACACAATAAATTATCTAATCAATTGAAATTAACTACTATACTTATCTCTAGAGGCCTTAATGCCCTCCTGACAGGTTCTTGCATTATGTCTAGTCTTACTGCAAGTCCCGCAACGCCAAACCCTTAGTCGCGATAAACTTCCTTTACCACTATGTCTTGATAATTCAGCCACTACCTGTATATCTGCATCTATCTGATTAATTAGATCCTGACCTTCCTGTATAGTTATACTCCCTCTATTCTATAGGCAGGTCCTTTTTTCCCTGCGCTGCCGGCTAAGTATCTTATTTGCCTATTAAAGATCTTAGTTCTTAGCTATAAGTAAGGCAACCTTATGCATAACTGCCTTAGTTCCTTTCTTAAGAGATCTTAAAGCTTTAAGAATTGACTCTGGGGAGCTACTGTAATGTCTTCTGATTTGTCTCTAAAGGTATTTAGACTAAGATCTAGCCTTAAGAACTATTCTTAAGGTCCTTAAAGTCCAAGATTAAGCTTATTAGGCCTCCTCCTTATTAGGCGTTGGAGTCTGTAACTATATATTAAGCTTTAAGACTATATATTCTAGGTTAAAAGGAATAAGCCTAGCTCCTTTAAAACCTCCCTTAATATTTTATTTAATTATAATAGCTTAAAAAGCGGCCTAAAAGGCCAGGAAGAACTTAATCTTAGAAATATAGGTTATAAACTATCTAATTAGATGCTCTATTTCTCGATTATATGCTTTCTTTAGCAGCCTAAAGCACTTAATATTAAGGGGCTAAAGCAGATAGGAAGAATAAGGTAGTATATAAAGCATAATAATATTATTCTCCTTATAAAATATCTAAAAGTTGGCTAAATAGTGACTTTTATAGCTATTAAGGATTAGAAGATAATAAGGACTAGTTAATTAGTTAGTTATATATTAATTAAAGTGCTTTAGCTACTTAAGGCCTATCTTGTTATTTATTTAGCTATTTTAGGTTATAGCAATAGCCTAAGTAGCTAGGAGGTTACTTTCTTAATACTAATTAATAAGGTAATATTAGCCTATAACTATAATAAATAAATTAATTGCCTAACTTTCTGTATTAATTGCCTAAATTACTATAACCTATTCTCGGTTTTTAAGCTAAACTAATTTTAGGTTTTTATACCTTTTTAAACTAGTAATTACTATACTGCTTAATATTATGCCTATTATAAAGCTAATCTTATTAAAGTTTTAGATATTATCTAATTAGATATTATATTTTATAATTATATTTTATATAAGTCTAAATTAATTATAAATAGTAATTAGATTTTTATATTTAGCTTTCTAATAGTTATATCTCCTTTAAAAATATATCTTAAGCTCTATTTATTACTTAATAAAATTAATAGCCTAGTACTTACTAACTAGTAATATATTATAGTTAGTAAGCAGTTAATTTACTATTTCTTTAATATTATAGTGCCGGGAAGGAAATCCTTATAAATCTAGGTTAAGGATATACTAGACTATAATCTGTTCCTCCAGATTACTCAGTTTCTGTAAGTTTGGGATACATTCGGAACGGGCTTGCATGCCACTGTTGCGGCGATAGAGGGTTAAGAAGTTAACCTCATAGATCTTTGCAGCTCGTCGCAGACTTAATTTAGGGTCAGCCTAATAGGCCTGAAGTGCAAGAAGGATTTGAGCCTCTTTATTAGATTAAGATATGTTATCTTGTTGAGAATTAATTGATTAGATAGTTAGATATAAGGTTAAGGGATTTTTAATCCACTCGCTTGTCTGATCCACTTGCTTATCGTGTATGTTAATTAAGAAATAAAACATTTAATTAAATAACGTTTATAATAAGCGAGTGTCACAGATAAGCGAGTGTCACAAAAATCCCTCATCCTACATCTCAACCATCTAATTAATTAATTCTCAACCACTACAGATATCGCAGCCTTTAAAAAAAGCTCGAGTTATTCTTGCTCTCTAAGCCCTTTAAAAAGACCCTAAACTAAGCATCTAACGCGCTGCTAAGATATATAAGGTTAATTATAATACTCTAAGTAACTAGAAAAACAGTAGATAATCACGATGCGATACTATAGCAAACTTACGGAAGCTATTAAAGCTAGAAGAAGAGACTGTCCTTTAATATACTCTTAATCTAGATTTATAAGGATTCCCTTGCCAGATCTTTATTATTAAAGATATAGCAAATTAACTCCTTACTGCCTAAAATATATTACCTATTAGCAAGTACTAAGCTATTAATTTTATTTAGTAATAACTAGAGCTTAAATTATATTATTAATAGAGGTATAACTATTAAAGAGCTTTATATAAAGATCTAACTATTATTTATAATTAATTTAAGCTTATAAAGAATATAATTATAATATATAATATTTAATTAAATAATATCTAGAACTTTAATAAGACTAGCTTTATAATAGGTATAATTTTAATTAATAAAGTAGTTATAAGTATAGAGAGGTATAGAAAACTAAAATAAGTCTAGCCTAGAAGTTAAGAATAAGTTACTATAGTTAAGGCAATTAATATAAAAAGTAAATTAATCCTGCTATTTATTATAGTTATAGGTAAGTATTACCTTTATAACTAGTATAAAGGAAGTAGCCTTTTAGTTAATTAGGCTATTATTATAACTTTAAATAGATAGATAAATAATAAGATAGGTCTTAACTAGCTAAAGTATTTTAATTAGTATATAATTAACTAATTAGTTAGTTCTTATTGCCTTTTAATCCTTAATAGTTATAAAAGTTATTACTTAGCTAACTTTAAAGTATATTATAAGGAAAAGAATATTATTATACTCTATATGCCTCTTTATTCCTTTTATTTACTTTAGCCTCTTAATATTAGGTACTTTAGACTGCTAAAGAGGGCCTATAGTTAAGAAATTAAGCATCTTATAAGATACTCTATAACCTATATTATTAAGACCAAGTTCTTTCCTGCCTTTTATGCCGCCTACTAAGCTACTATTATAAAAAGCAATATTAAGGGAGGTTTCTGAGGAGCAGGGCTTGCTCCCTTTAACCCGGAAAGTGTTATCTTAAAGCTTAATATATGGCTATAGACCCTAACGCCTCCTAAAGAGGATATAAGCCGGGCTTAACCTTAGACCCTAAAGATACTAAGGACTATTACCGAGGCCGATTCTTATTTAGAATACCTTCAGAGATAGATCAGAAGACATCATAATAGCTCTCTAGAGTTAATCCTTAAAGCTCTTTAGTCTTTAATTAAGTTAGTGATAAGAAATATCTATAAGACTGCGGTACTAGAGGCTAAAGTTGAAGACCTTCGAGAGGCAAATGCAACACATAGCCGGAAGAAAAGAGTAAAAAGAACCTGGCTATAAGATAGCGGCAAGATAACTGTAGGGACTGGTTAGAGTCAAATTGATTAGATAGATATAGATATGCAGGTAGTAGCTGAATTATCGAGAAGTCGTGGTTAAGGAAGGTCGGTCGGACTGGGCGTTCGGCATTATCAGACTTGCGGCAAGGCTGGGCATAATTCAAGGAGTTGCCGAGAGGTAATTAGGGTTACTGAGAATGAGGGTAGTAATTAGTTTTAATTGATTAGATAGGTTGTGGTGTTTTTATTAGTAATTGAAATATGAAGGTTGAGATTTGTGGCCAACTTGCTTGTGAACTATGTTATAGTTTATTATATTATTATTTTGAAATAAATATTATAGGCTGAGGTTTTTGGAGTACTTGCTTATTATATATATTAGGTATATTTAATTTCTTTTATAGCTATAATAATAGTAGTAGTATTACATAGTAAGAATAGTATTTAACTTCTATACCTAAAACTAAGTAAGATATTAATAGGGCTATTTATAGTTATAGGGCTATTCTATAAAAAGGCTATATAGGCTCCTCGGTTTGGGTTAGCAGGAGTATAGATCTCTAAATTAAAGGGATCCAGAGCAGCAGGCAGGTTTATTATAGATAAATCCATCGCTGCGGCATAGTGCAAATTAAGACGTTTATTACGCGCTTATTAAGGATTTAGGTATAGACAGGGCCACTTTCTTAAGACTTATATGCCAAGAAAGTGAGATGGCAAAGGAAGCTGTTGGCAGGCATTAGTCACATTATTGTATCTACTAGGTTCTGGGTAAACGGCAAAGACGCGCTCGACAGCCTGGCAGGTTCGACCATTGATCATATATCATATATCAAATATATCAAATGTTATTTCAAACCCAGAGTTTTGGATTTGTTTGATTTGAAATAAGATTTTGGCACGGAAACTTCGGTTCGGTGCTTGTCATACTCCTGACTAACTGATTTGGCATGCTCAAGGTTCATATGGAACAGTGTGTGCTGAATTGATGAACATACAATGCTCTAACAGCTCGCATGAGGCTGGAGTCATTGTGAGGTCTTCCTAGCTCAGAAGTCCGCGAATATCCAAGTAGGCGACCATGGCTATAGCCAGACTAACTATATTTTAGGTAGCGGCCGGGAGGTGTCCACCTCTGCAAAGACGCAGCATTCCTTGGAAATCGGCCCTCGGGATAGTTCACTCGGGAATGTTCCCTCGGAAGGGTCCTTAGCAGCTATGCAGTATCATTCTCACTAGCAGGTATAGGTACGATTTCTTCTAACTCAGCCAGTAACTTGATTCAGACCCACACTCCACTCTCTTTCCATACAGGTAATGCAAGCAATGACAGCTTCCTGAAATGGCATTCCGGGCGGCTGGGCGAAATTGAGGCAAGACTGAATCGCCTTTGTAGCAGCCTTGAGGTTGACCTCGTGCAGCTATAGTGAATATGAAGGCGAAGTGTCTGGGCCACTCCATCTTCAATGGCGATTCTGGTGTATCAATGTTTGCAAGTGAAGGTAGGTGCTGAGTAGCGTCTCGCGATTTCTTGGCTAAGTTTACCTAGTCGGCTTACATTTGACTAGACCTGAGATATAATGAGAATCATGTATCAATTAAGTCATTCGGTTATCAAACTTTGCTTTGCTTAACTCTTCAACAAGTTGAAGATTTTAGTTCTCTAAATCAAAATGTATAAGGAGATACCTTTGCTAAGATAAACAGCAATTACCTTCAAGCAATTCTTTCTGAGTTCGCCATCCAAAGCTAAGAAGCACAATAACAGCTCAAAGGCTGGATTTCAACTTTCGCTTTTCTTTCTCCTGGTCTTTCAAAGTGCGCCTCAATATCTTTCCGCTGGGGCTCTTAGGGATTTCCATAAGAAACTCGATACCCTGCAGCCATTTATACTTGGCTTTGTGCTCCTCAACATGTCTGCAGATAGCCGCCGCTACCTCTTGATCGGGCTTGGAGCCTGCATATGAGCTTTTGACCACAAAGGCTTTAGGCACTTCGCCTGCGTATTTGTCGGGTACCGGAATTACAGCGCAGACGGCGACAAATGAATGTATCAGGAGATGAGCCTCAAGCTCTGCTGGAGCGACTTGATGACCCTAGAGCGAGGGTGAGCAAATGAGCTGAAACCCGAAAAGTGGGAAGAAAGCACGGTACCTTAGTCTTTATGAGCTCCTTGATACGATCGACTACAACATGTGCTCATTACCCTGGGCAGAGCGACGGATCACGACAACGTCACCCGTCCGGAGCCAACGCCCGTCTGCGTCCCAAACAATCGTTTCAGCCGTGGCCTTGGCATTGTTCATGTAACCCAAACAGATGCTCGATCCCTGTACATAAACTTCACCTGGAGTTTCAAGTTCTGTTACTTCCTTACCATCAATATCGATGAGTTTGCACCGAATTCCTGGGAGGATCGAACCGGAC
This sequence comes from Fusarium sp. 190-020-2, assembly GCA_014884825.1. Lineage (NCBI taxonomy): Eukaryota > Fungi > Ascomycota > Sordariomycetes > Hypocreales > Nectriaceae > Fusarium > Fusarium sp. 190-020-2. The sequence goes on from JACTAS010000076.1 coordinate 84,310, forward strand.
GAGCCCGGTAAAATGTCGTGCTCACTCGTTGTACAGACAACAGGGCTACTCTCCGTCAAGCCTATATCACATCGTTTTAGCCGTGTTATCATACACTCGAAGGGCAAGACCAGGGTCTGATGTACCGTATCCTTGGCCGAGCTTCCATGTTGGCCACACCTTGCGGAAATCTTCCGCCGTCTCCTCACCAAGAGGGGCGGCTCCCGAAGTGACGGCCCGCACGCTTCTCAAGTCATATTCTTGGCATTTCTTCAGGTTATCGAGTAGTTGGATTATTATGGGAGGTACCTAAAGACGTTACTTAGATCAGCATATATTACGGGTCTGAGGCGCAATGTTGATGGCCATTACCAAGAAGAGCTGATTTATTCTAAACTCCTGCACTGCCCCAAGCATGTGGTCGAGATTATATTTCGGTAGCACAATAACTTCGTCACCGCGCCATGGAAGAACGTGTGATATGACAACCAGGCCATATATGTGGCTGAAGGGGACGAGACCGAGCCCAACCTGCGTCCCGACACCGGCAAGCTTCCGTCCGTGGGCCTCGAATGCGACCACCGCAGCAACATTGCTGATGATATTGTGGTGTGAAATCATCACACCTTTCTGATGTACAAGTTAGTAAATGTCATTCTTTCCAAGGCTGACATCAAGGTAAAAGAAAGGCTTACTGGCAATCCGGAAGTCCCACTAGAGAAGCAGATATAGGCAACCTGCCTGGTTCCCTGCCCCTTCACCCACTGTAGTGGTACTAGTTGTGGAAGTCCTGCACCCTCTTCAATCAACGCTGATATCGCCGTGAATGGGGAGTCGGGAGAATCTCCCTCCATATCCAGGATGAAGATGCGGTTCCGAGGGATCTGTGCTGCCGCGGCTGCTTCCAAGGCTATTTCGAGCAGTGACATACAAGTGAATAAGGCACTTGCGCCGGTTGCACGTAGCTGATAAATGAGCTCTGGTGCGCTGTATCCCGGGCTGGCCGGTGTGACGATGCCATTTAGGCGATGAACTGCGTAGGCTAAAGGGACATAGTCAATCTCAAGGCCGCTACAGTCAACGATTGGACTCTCATGTCTTATCCCGCACAGTCTTACCGTGTTCAAAGAATAGATGCACGCCACCCTATCCCATTCGGTCGGGTCACTAGTCCCCCATCCAACCCTTTTTGTCAAAGCTCGAGCTAAGAAATCGACACGTCTCTGGATCTCAGTCGTGGAGTAACTCCGGCCAGTAATGCCACAAGTGAAAGGATTCCGGGAATTGGCCAAGGTCTTTCGGCCATGTCGCTCGTTAAACATGAACTCGTCGATTCTGATGTCATCTGGAACGGCTGGGGGAAGAAGGCTTTGAGCCCACGGTGGCGATAGGAAAACCATTGTTCTCGTATGCCGTTCTAATGATCTAAGAGGAGAGATGGTATTAGCTGTGCTTTGGGAGCTTTCTGAATTTGCTGAAATCCCTGCAGTCAACATAGAGAGCCGGTGAATGGTGGGCATCTTATTCCAACTGCTTTGCCATCTATTTGCTACAAGCTGGCAGTGGCCTCGGCAATGCGGTTAGTTTGACCTGAGGGCTGCAAGAATAATCCCTAATTGGGATGGTCCTCGGTACGCGTCTTCGGCTCGGAAATAGCCGCCATGCAGATCTCAGACAATGGCGAATCTCGGGGGAATATTGCTATCACCAGGAGCTAGTAATCAACTTGGATGCCGTAGAATGACCTGTGATATCATCGTTGTTACTCAAGGGACAGTTGGCCACCCGGTACCACACGATCCTTGACCTACGTCTGTAATAGTTGTGAATCAATTGAGAGTCACTATCAACTACTCGGGGCTCATGGCCATTCACTACGTTCTGTCTGTGTTGTGGGGCTACTCGATGTCCTGTTTATCCCCTCCAAGCTACATGCTTCCAGGCCATTCACCGAAAGACAGCCAAACCCAGGCCTCATAAACAGTATCCTCCACTCCAGCATTTCTTGGACTCGGTCCTCGGTATAGTTCCCTCGGCAGGGTCTTTAATAGCTCGGCAGTACCGTTGTCACTGGCAGGGATACTCACGCCCACACACCGCTCCAGAGATCTGGGGTGTTGCGGTATTGCGGGGTTGCTGTAAGAAATCGTCCCGCTGTCCACAGACATGGCTATATGAATATTCAAATAACATCTTATAAGAATATGCGTGAATATATTCATATTCATATCCATATAATAACGTACAACGAACGTGCCCCCATGCTCTTCAGGCTTCATGAATAAGGCTGACCTATTGTTTCAGAGTGGAGAGTCTACATTTCAATTACAAAGCTACGACCTCGTGCCGATGAAGTAGCTTCATTGGCCTCTATCCGATTCGGGATTGAATAGCTAGGCTACTTGAGCAACCTGTATCCGAATCTGGGCTCCACATGAGCTATAATAGTGTAGTTGTTTATTCTCCTGACTCGCGGTCTTTACGCTTCCGATCGCCCGTATCCACTAACGCCCCATGGGGATTAAGCAGGCCAATTCAGCTGTTGGTTGTTGAGCCTACGTGGCGATTAGCCACCTTCACTCCGCTTGGGCAAATAATGACAGCGTTACGCCCGCCGATGTGCACTAGCAATATTCCCCTCATACCATTCGACGCTTTGGAGCTCCCCCGCATTCACACCACAGACTAACCTGGGGTACCAGCCATGTTGCCGACACAATGGACATGGCAGATCCATCAACCATCAAGGGATTTGTAAGTGGCTCACTGGTCGTCAAATCAATAACATAGCCGACGACCTAGGCTGTGTAGCGAATGTAAACGCACCCTCCCCGGCTTCCGAAGGGCCAACCGATCTACGACCCAATCTGGATTCTCTATTTGTGCCCCAAATTCGAGACTATAAGACGATACAAGACCGCGGGGCAATCTGAAAACATTCGACTCGATCCTCATCAAGCCCTTTAACCTTTTCAACTTACCAAAAATACACACCATCCCTTATGACCATGACTGTTGGCGCGCAGACAGACCATGTTGATGTCCTCATCGTCGGCGCCGGACCTGCCGGACTGATGATGGCCACGTGGCTTGCAAAATGTGGTGTCAAAACTCGCATCGTAGACAAGCGAGGAACTAAGGTAATGCCTTTCGCTCGCGCTTTGAAGCACCAACTGACCACTCTCTCAGATCTTCAATGGACAGGCAGATGGTCTTCAGTGTCGGACTTTGGAAATCTTTGACTCGTTTGGCTTCGCCCATCGAGCCTGGATCGAGTCAAACCATATGCTAGAGATCAGTCTCTGGAACCCTGATGAGAACGGGATTCTTCGAAGGTCCTCTCGCATTCCAGATACCATTCCTGGCATCAGTCGCTTTCAACAAGTCGTTCTTCATCAAGGCCGGATCGAGAGATTCTTTCTCGATGCCATCAACGACTTCAGCCAAGGCAAAGTCGCTGTTGAGCGAGGCGTCATGCCAACCAGCCTGTCCATTGACCCGAGTACTGTAGAAGACCCAGAAGCCTATCCTATCACTGTTAACCTGCGACATCTGAGCGAAGAAGAAGCACGACCGAAGCAAACTGCGACATCTCTCAACGGAACTGTCATCCAAGACGGTCTCTTCCGTAGCAATCTCACGCCCGATGATACAGCTGAACTGCTAAAGACGGCTGAGCTCAACCAAAAAGCTGACACAGTGGAAGTTGTTAAGGCAAAGTACATATTAGGAGCAGATGGTGCCCACTCTTGGGTTCGCAAAGAGCTTGGTTTCCAGCTTGAGGGCGAATCAACTGACTACATCTGGGGTGTTCTTGATATCGTACCTATTACCGATTTCCCCGACATTCGAATGCGTTGTGCCATTCATTCCGCCAGTTCTGGAAGTGTTATGGTAATCCCAAGAGAGAACAAGCTGGTACGCCTTTACATCCAGCTCACTACAACCGAGAAGATTGGCGATCAAGACTCTCGAGCAGATCGCTCCTGGATCACGCCTGATGTCATCCTCGAGTCAGCTCAACGAATCATGGCTCCCTACAAACTTTCTTACCGCAAACTTGACTGGTGGACAGCATATCAGATCGGACAGCGCGTCGGTTCAAGCTTTTCCGCATATGACAGAGTGTTTTTGGCTGGCGATGCCGTACATACTCACAGGTCTATCCCCCTGATCCATTACGTCTCGTTGACTTTTAGGTTTAGTTGCTGATGAGCTACTGGTACAGTCCGAAAGCTGGTCAGGGAATGAATGTTAGCATGCAAGATTGTAAGACTTGTTGTCACGTTGATGCCTAGATACACGAAAGTTACAGCTAACGTTTTCAGCTTTCAACCTAGGATGGAAAGTTGCAACAGTAGTTAAGGGTCTCGCTAGTCGATCCATCCTGAAGACCTACGAGTCTGAGAGGAAAGGCATCGCTCAGGCGTTGATCGACTTTGATCACAAGTTTTCGCGACTCTTTTCAGGTCGGCCAGCTAAAGACATAATGGATGAGGAGGGTATTAGTATGGAAGAGTTCAAGGAAGCTTTTGAGAAGGGCAACATGTTTGCTAGTGGGATCGGTATGGCATCTTAATTCAACCTTTGGGAGCAACAAAGCTAACCAATGTCTTTTCATAGCTGTCGACTACGGGAAAAGCATGATTATCTCCAAACCCGACCGGAACGACTCAGGCTCAAACAACAAGGCTTCTATAGACCGACAGGCCCTGGCCCCAGAGGTCAAGCTAGGCATGAGAATGCCTAGTGTCAAAGTCCTCAACCAGTCTGATGCTAGGCCATGGCATCTCCAGGAACTCCTCCGAAGCAATGGCACGTGGAGAGTGATTCTATTCCCAGGTAACATTGGTCTAGCTCGGCAGAAGAAGAGAATGATCAGCCTTTGCGATAAGCTGTCCGAGGGATCGTCGTTTCTGAAACGCTATACCCCGCTATCAGCCAGGTATGACTCTGTCATTGATGTTCTGACAGTCCATGCTTCAAATCGCCAAGATCACGACATCTTTGACTTCCCAGACGTTCTGCGGCCATATGATGAAGTTGACGGTTGGGATTACAATAAGATTTTTGTTGACAATGAATCTTACCATGAGGGACATGGCCAATTGTACAAGTCGTTTGGCATTTCGCCTGAGCAAGGCTGTGCAGTAATTCTGCGCCCTGATCAGTATGTCTCTTATGTCGGCGAGCTTGACGACTACGACTCTCTTGACGCATTTTTTTCTGGATTCTTAATCCCTCAAGTGGGGTCGAAATGAATGAGTACATGACTGTGTTGAAAGATACCGAGGTAGTCTGGAAAAGCAGCAGACCTCAATATAGTCGAACTTTTCACGCGCCTTTGCTTTAACCTTGAATGATTCAATCCTAACACAGCCCTCTGGTAAGTTGATTCGATGACTCTGAGCCTGTCCAGGGTGCTATTAAGATGCATCTTTTTACTAAGGTTCGCATGACGCATATTCTACCTCTTACCCGCACTGCTGTTCTTATTTCTCTTCGTGGGTTGTCTACAAACACGACGGCCACCCTCCAAGAGGGAAACTTCGGTATCATCATCCTTCTTAATGAGGACCAAAAGGCCAAGAGACAACTGCACCTGGATCATAGAGGGACCATTGGTACCTGATCGAACGGTAGAGTCACTTGGATCTAGTTTTCATGCCATAGGGAAAGCTGAGATTAACGGGAGAATTAATCGTGATACTTCAGTCAAAATCTTGGAAAATACTGTTCATGGTAGCGACAGACACAAGTTCAAACTAGGTTAGAAAGCGAAGCACAGTGGGACTGAACAAGCCGATATCTCCCTTAGCATGACTATCTCAGTGGAGGTATAGTAAGATCTGGGTTGCATTTATGTCATAACTTCATTTTGTTCCGTAGGTCATCTGTCTAACGATGAGTTGATGACTCTGAGAAAATGTTGAGACCGTATGACTAAGGTGGTCCGATCTCCTGGTGGTTGGGATGTGGATACTATGTAAGGAGCTGTGCTCCTCTCGGATATATGTAACTTAGAACTAACAACAACACAATTAACCTATAGGCGGTCATGAGGTCCGGCTTCGTGTCGTAACCAGCTTTTGCAGAGGAAGATAAACTCTCCTAAGGGCGAAAAGCGTGGTCGGGTGGCCTGAAAATTTTGTTCGCGCTAACAAGCTGCGAACAGTTGCAAGTAGCGAAATTTTTTTTACAGGGGACTTGGACGGATAGTCGGTAAAGGTCCGTTGCCGCCGCTTAAGGGTAGAGCGCAAGTTCATTTCATTGTGCCAGGCAGCATTTGGGCTTTCCCGGTCATTATATAGCTAGCTTTATCCCCTAGGCTTTCCGTAGTTATTAAATAAAGCACCCGCGGATCAAACGGACCTGGTCTTGCGATACAAGTTTCTGGCTTACGCCAGGCTTGCAAACAAATAAATCATATCAGATCGGGGGTCTAATTTGATTTAATTGAGACACTAAAATTGGCCATTTGATTTAATTTGGTTTGAATAGATTTGAATTTGATTTATTTGTTTGCAAGCCTGGCCTACGCAAAGATCATAAGGGGGTCGAGGTTTCAACTCAAACATTCACTCCTGAGGACATGTTCAACGTAGGAACACACAAGTTGATGGAATCGCCGTTTATTTGCCACGGACAAACCGTCACAGTTGAGCTCCGTGTTGCAGCAAAAACGATGAAATCATCCCTACCAAATAGTCCCTCGGCCAAATCAACGGCGACAAACTTTCCGACGTCCGCCACTTCCGATCCCTCCCGGCTTCCGATGCCCCTCTACGTCGCAAAATTGACGCCAACAGCCGAATTAATGAAAACGATGATCATCCCCTCCTTCAGCTGTCTTACTAGGTTACGCTGCATATAGTATAGCCTTTATTTTACTGTTAGCTCGTGCCTTAACCTCTGTTGAAAACTGGGCTCGAACCACTCACGAGCAGTTCTTTAAGCCGCTTCTGCTCCGCCGGACAATCCAATGGCTAGGTTATGATCAACTAAAAGGCCGCCGCAAGTCACGGAAGCACCAGACGACTAGTGATACGCTCGGCTTTCTGCTAGTCTGAGCCTAGTAGGGTTTATATACCAATCTAGGGGAAAAAAAAAATATGGAAAAAAAAGGGGTTCGACTGAAGACCATACGTCTACTCGCAATGATCTGCAGGGGTGAACGCTGGATTAATGTCGAGCCGCAACGAAATGGAACGTGCGGTCAAAGGTTTGAATCCTGGAGAGGTTCACACCCAACAAATATATGACACGGAACCAAGCCATACCCCGGGCTGCATAAGATAAAGACCGGAAAGAGTAGAAGTAGAAAAAGGCCACACACCTTGCAGCTAGTTTCTTCTTCTTCTTCGAAAAGTTCCCCTCTTTTGCATTATCTTTAGCTTTCTTCCCTTCAATATCGTTCCAAGTCCTCGTGTCGCCCATCTTCTGTATAGCATGTAAATATGGGCATCGAAGAACAATCCGTTCTTCTTTCGCTCGGCCTGATCACCATTGGCGTTCGTGTGTCTGTACGATGGCGACAGGTCGGGCCGTCCAGTTGGCAGCTCGATGATTATCTTATGCCGGTGACTGGGGTGAGTGCCGAGAACCTTCAGCCTAATCCACTTGTCATGGCTTGACGATTCGCTCATCTCCCTGGATCTGCTTTGTTTCAGTCTCAACTCGTGTGAGCTAACATGCGCGATGGCCGCGATGCGCTTAGGTCTTCTTCACGCTGGAAACAGTTGCAGCCTATATGGTCGGTGCCAATTTCGACGGACTTACTAATAGCTACATGACCAATGAGGAACGTGCAGCTCTCGATCCGGACTCGCGGGAGTACTTTAACCGCATATGGGGATCAAAGATTCAAGTTATCGGCTGGTCCTTGTACGCCTTCATCCTATGGGTGCTCAAGATCTGTGTCACAACCTTCTACGGTCGACTAACGTACGTCTTTCCACTCCGGTACGGCTCAAATGCGCCGTGTAGGGCTAGGGCACCTTTAACTGATTTTGATATCGGGACACAGGTCCGGATTGACACATCTCAAGATCCGCGTGAGAATCGCATACATTGTTCTCGCAGTTACTTATCTTGCAGTGGCCCTTACGATTCTCCTATCCTGTCAGCCTACGCATAAGTTCTGGCAGATCAATCCAGATCCGGGTACTCTCTGCAAGCCGACCAACTCCCCAGTCTACGTATTAGTGGTCGTGATTCCAAATGTTCTCACAGATGCTTATTTATTATCCATCCCACTACCAGTAAGTTATGTCAAACCATGAACATGTCGGGAGGCTTCGTCTAGTTGACTCTTTCTCCCACGCCGTCTAGCTTCTCTGGGGTGTGAATATTAGCGTGCGTCGCAGGTTCACTCTCATAATTTTGTTCAGTGGCGCCCTCTTTATCATGACGGCCGGCACGATCCAAGCAGTGGTAATCCTCAAAGTGAGCTTATTCCACCATGCACCCAGATCCTGGCCTTTGGTAGCGCCAGTTACCTGACACAATGCACATAGCCAAGGCTACTTTTCATTTTAGCTTTTCACTAACCCAGCTGTCTCTGTCTAGTCAGGTCCTGACGGCGCCGTCTCTGGCAGCTCTTGGGCCTGCCGCGAGACCTTTGTCGCCATCGTCGTCACAAACCTGCCAATCATTCAGCCACTGCTCCGCAAGGGAGCTAGTATGCTTGGACTGAGCGTTCTGTTCAGCAGGCAGACGAACACTGCGGGTGAGAGCCATCAGCTGCGAAGCAGCGAGCTTGGTGGAAGCCGGTTCGGAACAATTCGGAGGCGAGGACTGCCGCATCGGCATCCACTCTCGGCACCAAAAGAAGGTACGGCCTGGGGCAGCGATGAACATATTCTGCCCGAGGACAGTGATGGAAAGAGCTTAGGACGGAAAGATGGTAGTGGTGGCATCGTGATTGCGCAAGAAATTAGTGTCCGATCGGAAGAGATGCCAGCTGCAGACTCGGCCGCCAAGGATTGGGGCTTCAAGGCTTCAGTAACAAGGAATTCAGGACAATCCGACCTCAGACTGGCATCCTAAGAATTTCGTATATACACGAGAGATTTTCATAGCTAGGCTTTATGCCTAGTGGGGCTATGTGGCAGGCAGAACATGGCGAAGGAAGAAAGGATGAGCGCAGATTTCGAGGATATAGTTTATAGAAGAGAATTCGTTCGTAAGAATTGTCTTCGCTAAAGCGAGCGAATATCCGTCTTATATGGCTGAAGCGAATGCAAAAGACGAACAGAAGGTCAACGGTGGACATCCCTCCCGTGTAGTAGGCTGCGGGTCGATATCTCCTGACTCCTTCGCCGCCGTTCCTGGCTAGTGAATATATTCCGGATGCGATTGGAGTTCCTGAAAATGGCTTAGAAGAATTTAGAAAGGTCCGTTTGGACGAATCACAAAGAAGAATTCGCAAAATCAGGTAGTCCAACTATCGGCAAATGCGAACGATGTCGTGACACCAATTATTGGAGGGACAAGGCTAGAATCCTCTGCTGCGTATTACGAGACGTAAGACCCCGCCTGCTCAGTATCAACACCTTTATTCATCTTCCAACATAAACCAATCACGGCCCAGTTTACCGTTGAGAATGACCTCTACCGTTATTCGTACATTGACGTGCAGCGGTTGCAATGGAGTTGGCCTCCTGCAATCACGGTTCGCCGTTTTGAAATGAGAGGCAATTCGAGAAGGTTTAAGCACTCATAAAAGGATTCGATTTGAGTAACTAAATTAACACTATCTTTCAATCCGTCAATGGGACCAAGGCCTAGCTTTGTTTTGCGGCGCATCTTCCGGGTGGCCGGGGAGCGGATAATCAATTTCCTCCGGATTCAAATACCACGACGGGTCTCCATAAGTCTGTGTCAAGCTCGATCCATTTCCTAGCCACGCAAACAGGTTTCCAGATGGGTTAGTAGTCTCAAAGGAAAAGTCTTCCCAGCGAGGGGACCTCAACACTTCTAAAGCATGAAGCGTTGAACCCGGCCACAGCACAAATACCCATTTACCGTTTGGCCCCTCGACCCGGTACCACGATTTACATTCGTCCATGTATATCGTATTCTTAAAGTATGCACCGATGTACTGTTGGAAGTCTGCGAGTCGCTCTGGCTTCACCTCAACAGTTGCGTAGCCCTCCTTTTGCAGCTTCCTAATTACCTTCACGACATAGTCTGTCTGTGCTTCAATCATTTTCGTCAGGCTGCCGAAGCCGACTCCAGAGTTGGGACCAGATATCATCAAGAAATTCGGAAAGCCGTCAACGGCGACGCCCAAATAGCTTTCTGGATATGGTAGCCATCGTTGTTGTAGTGTGAGGCCATCTCTACCCACGACTTTGAAGGTTGGCGCCGCAGAGACGTTGAATCCAGTTGCACATACTAATGCATCCAGTTCAACTTGACGGCCTGATTCGAGTGCGATGCCTGTTTCAGTGACAGCCGTGATTGTTTCGTTAATCACTTCGACGTTATCTTTTGTCAAAGCTTCAAGAAAACCTTTTCCGGGTGTAAGTCGTCTACAACCTGGAGCAAAGTTGGGAAGAAGATTCTTGAAAATATCGGGTCTTTTAGCTAGCTTCTCGGCCATTGTCGCTTTGAACGTGTCGGAGAATCGACGTTGCATGTCGCTGCCTAGAAATGATGATTCCTGAAGAAGATTACCGCTATCCTCAATGACCTTACGCATCTTCAGATATGCAGTGGCGTCTTTCTCAAAACTCTCTCGTTGTTCTTGGGAGACTAATGGTGTCAACAATTGTTTGCGGGTATTATGGGCCGTATTGCAGGAAGCTTACATTCGGTCTTGCTAGGGTTGAGGCCAAGTTTCACCATGGCAGCATCACCATATCCAGCTGTAATCCATGTCGGTGACCTGTGGAAGCACTTCAAAGAAATGCCCTCAACGCTCTGTAGTTGTGGTACGATTTGAATCGCGCTTGAGCCATTGCCAATGACACCAACCTTCCGGTTTTGGAAGTTGTATCTATGCATGATTAACGTATGAACTCTGGGCCTAGGTGACCTCCTTTCCCCTCTAGGAAATCAAGATGTAGAAACGGATATTGAAGACGTACGATTCATCCCACTCAGCCGAGTGTAGCAGCTTGCCTTTGAATTTGTCCAAACCCGAGATGTTGGGCCAAGCGACGTCGTTTAGTCCGCCACGGGCAGAGACCAGAATATCGGCGGCGTCTTGAAACGTTTCACCAGTGATAAGATTTGTAATTGTGATATTCCTATATGTCGAAGATTACTAATGATTCTGAAGACAGCTTAGGGTTGGGTAGCGGTTTACATACCATTTCTTTTGAGCCGCGTCCCAAATGCACATGTCCACCCGGTGCTGTAACTTGATAAATCTCATCGCGCCATACTTGTCTGCCGCGCTTTGGAGATACTGCTGTATCTCTGGTCCCGGTGCGTAAAAGTTTGACCAATTGGGATTAGGCTCGAAAGTATACTGGTACGAGTGTGCTATCGGACACGGGTTTGTCAGCGGTTTTCCTGGAAGAGTTTACACGCCGCAACTCACCTGGCACGTCACAAGCCACGCCTTAGTACGGCAGTCATTAGCTATTAGCTCACAGGCATAACGTATAAGCTACATACCGGGATATCGATTTACCCACCTGGCACCAGTGAGTTAAGAATTCACCAACTAGAAGGAAGGAAAATGCTTACCAGACTCCCCCAACCCCGTCATTCTTGTCATAGACAACCAGGTCAATATTTTTCAATCTCTGTGGGATCCTATAACTACGTTAGATCATTGAAGCCTGTTACGTCGAATTTGGAGTACATTACCGGATTGCGGCAAGGATGCCAGAAAACCCAGTTCCGATCAATACCACACGAAGGGGTCTAAGGTTCTCCACGGGCGCATCTTGAATTGCGAATGTGGTGTTCTCGGCGTCTTTGATCGAACCCATACTGACTTAGTTCTGAATGTAATGAAAGAAGTGTTCTTATGGTAGCTTTGCAAGTCTGAGAGCCCGCTGTCGTAATAATTAAGGCTGTAGCTTCAAGGGTAGCACTGTTCTCTGGAAACAAATCGGTCGTGAAAGCTCAGTTTCCGGACTAACTGCTGGTGAATGAAGACGACAGAGCAGGTTTTATAAGGATTGAGTCACGCCTTGACTGAGCAATCCGACACTTGAAGGAGACGAAAGACAGACATACCGTGCTAGCGGTTCGGATGCGGGGAAGAATCCGGGGTAGCCACGCAAGAGCCTACATGCATCGTCCTAAAGTTCTAGTCTGTATGGGGAACTCCGTTTAGCTTCGGGACATCATGTCGGAGGCTAATCGAAGGAGCCAAGTTGATGATGTGATAGCTTCCGTAGACCCACAACACGGATGCCGCCAACTTCGTGTTGCCAAGCTCTCTGGATCCAGTTACGGATGACAACTTTTCGTTGACCTTATGAGCCCCTAATTCTGGTTACTGTATTGTACGTTATCCGATATCGATCATAATGTCAATCCCGATAACAGTCCCGATGGTATCCATTTAGCGCTTCCGATGGCGCTTCCGATGGCAATTCCGATGCCAAATTCCAATAACGATTCCCGACCCTATTTTCGATTTGCCAAAAATGAGGCCCCCCTATGCGAAGAATAGATTCGACTGTCAGGTTTCAATCCTGAGGTTCGAACAGGCTGCTAATACCCGGGAACCGATACCTAGCAGTTGGGGTATACAACAGCCCAAGCCGGCCCCGAGGTAATGAACGTTGCCGAAGCCCAGTCGTGCTATACTACTTATAATTGTACCACATCCTGATAAATTGATCTGGACATCTGGTAGCAGTCGCAAACTACCAACTCCTAGGTCCTTACCTGTATATCCACCCGAGCCTTACTCAATTCATTCTTTTAGCATCCAGCTTCCTCATATAAAGAGATATCTATAACGGAAAATGAAGGCATTTCAATATGAGAATTCTACAGCAGGCTTGCAACTAAAGGATGTCCCCGTCCCAGAACCAGGCCCGAACCATGTTCAGCTTCAAGTTAAGGCTGCGGGAATGTGCCACTCGGACTGCCACTTCCTCAAAGGCATGGGCGACGCCTGGCTCGGGAAGAGGCCCATTACCCTAGGTCATGAAGTCGCTGGCGTAATCACCAAGGTCGGCGAAGGCATTACTGAATTCCGCCAAGGCGACCGAATCGCCGTATTTCATGTTTGCCATCCAGTGGAAGAACGCGACTGGTCTCTCGTCATCGGGCTCAGTTTCGATGGAGGCTATGCCGAGTACGCGGTGGCGCCCTTAAGCCGGATAATTCGGATCCCGGACGATGTCTCCTTCGCTCAAGCAGCGGTAGCTACGGATGCGCTGGCTACGTCGTATCACGCCGTAGTAGTTGAGGCGGGGGCGAAAGATGGCATGACTGTGGGCGTCGTTGGGCTCGGTGGCCTAGGAATGTCAGGCCTTGCCTTCGGGGCCCTCAAAGGGGCCACGATGTATGGGATCGACATCCTGGAGGATAAATTCGATGAGGCGCGACACTTGGGCGCTCACGGGTGCTTCAAAAGTCTGACCGACGCCAAGGATGTGCCTTTTGATGTAATTGTTGACTTCGCTGGCACTGAGTCCACCACGCAGGCGGCTGTGAGTGCAGTGAAGGAGGCAGGCAAGGTGGTAGTCGTTGGCCTGGCTGCGCAGATGATATCGGTGCCGACTGAGCTCTTAATCTTTCGTACGGTGACGTTGGTCGGGTCACTGGGGGCAAGTTTTGAGGATTACGCTGAAGTGTTGAAGCATTTGCAGGCCGGCTATATAAAGCCACTGCTTGTGGAGGTTTCTTTCGATGACATCCCATCCAGCATTGATGCTTTGGCTAAAGGTGGTGTTAATGGAAGGCTCTGGGCAGACCCAAGTAAGGTACGTAAATGAGTGGCTAAGAAGTACTAGAGGTGCCTACAAATACAGCTCCCAATTTCTCGTTGTAAAGTGTTGTGGCTGCAAACCCGTGGTGATATTCTTTAATATTGATTTGGACCACAATTACAACACGCTGGCGGGTTTGACGCTAGGCTACAGATAATCCGCCTGAGCTGGTCATGGAGTTGGGACGGTGATATCACAGGCTGTGACTCGCAGCCTGTCCTGGAGCTGCCTGATTCACCATGTCCGCCGATCCCCGATCCGTATCCGCTTTCGCCCGTTCTGGAACTGGGGCTACCAAGGAAATTATTTCCACGAAGTCTTTAAGACATAGGTGCATAGGTATCAGGAGGAAAAGCCGTCTTAATTGTTGGGGCGGAAACTGGTTGTTACAACCCATGCCCGACCCTACGGGAGACCAGGCAGTCAGGAAAGTCTTGTTGTAAATCCTAAACACCTATTTACTCCTCTCCGTCCGGGCCACCAATGTTATCAGTGTTATGGATGGTATTAGGCGCTACATGCTAAACACTCTCATGGAACTTCTCCTGTAGCTTCTTAGACACGATGGGCGCCTTGCCTCTGTCTTTGGTGTGATTTTGGTTAGGAAATTAATTAGGCTTATGGCCAGTGGAATGCTCCTAAATAAATAATTAGCTGCAGGTTCTTAGGTATATAATAGCAGTAGTAGTAGAAATTCTAGAAGATGCCTTATGGCATAGGAGATGCCTTTAGCTTATTTATTTTCTATAGCTGCCTTTTTATTTAAGTTAAATATAATAATAAATAATTTAGTAATAATTCTTATTAATATCTTTTTTATAAATAATTCTCTTTAAACTAATATATTATAACCTTAGTATTTATATTAACGTGGTTGATAAGCAAGTATTACAGATAAGCGAGTGTTACACTGCACTGTACAGCTAAAAATAGCTTACCCTATAGTAATTAAACCCTTAAATAAAATAGCTAAAAATATAAAAAAAATATTTTATATACTAGTATAGCTAGCTTTATTAAATTACATTTTTTAAGGATTTTTAGCTATTTTATTTTATATAAAAACCCTTAAAATATAGTGTATTTTATAGTATAAATAGACTTTAAAGTTTATACTTATATATAATTTTTTAAGAAATCTAAGAAAAATAATATAACTTATTTTAAGACTTATATATAAGCTATTAAAATTATAGCTATTTTAGGCTTAGTTTGGATTTTTAAAGAGTTTTTTAAAAATAGGATTTAAGGTATATAAGGTAGTGTAACACTTACTTGTCTGTAACACTCGCTTATTAACTACATTAAGCTAAGTTTTATAAAAGTGCTAATAAGTATATTTTATATACTAAATAATTATATAAGGAATAATAAGTCTTTAGGATAAGTTGTTCTTAGAATGCTGCATTCCTAGGCTATTATGTTTTTACTTTTATTATTCTAATATAATAAGATTGTTAATTAGTTGGTTGATGCGTAGCTGGGTCCTTTCTAAGGCTGGCGCCTTGTATAATTTTTGTAGGGTATACGTAACATAACTACTAGGGTTATAATATTACTTATCTATAACACTTACTTATTAATTATATTATATATATTTTATAAAAACCTATATAAAGTATTAGCCTTAAAAGACTTACTTAACTTATATTAGCTAATTAATAGCTTTATTATATTAAAATAATAAATATTAAAATATAATATTTTAAGAATATAATACCTTAAAAGTAATATATTTTTAAAATTTATTATTTTTTATATAATTACTTAAGTTAATATATATAATAAGTAAGTATAATATATAAATAAGTATAATATATAAGTAAGTATAACACTTTTCTTATACCTTTAAGTTAGAAATTACTATAAAAATATAATAAATTAATTAATTAATTAAAACTACTTACTATACTCTTCCCTAAATATCTTGATTACTACTTAATATATTCTTGCATTATGCCTAGGCTTACTATATATACTATATCGCCAAATGCCTGGCCTAACTAACCTTTCTTAATTACTACTTCTTAATAATTCCCTAACTACCTGCATATCTATATCTATTTAATTAATTGCTTCCCTTACTTGATCTACTATTATAACCCCTCCTTTCTATAATCTAGTCCTTTTTGCCTTATAGCGCTGGCTTAGTATCTTATTTACCTCTTAAAGGTCTCTAACCTTAGCTATTAATAAGGCAACCCTATATATAATAGCCTTTATTCCTTTTATAAGATATTAAAGAGCCTCTAAAATTAACTTTAAAGAGCTACTTTAATACCTTCTAATTTATTTTTTAAGGTATTTAAACTGAAATCTAGCCTTAAGTATAGTCTTTAAGGTCCTTAAAGTCTAAGGGGTTAAAGGTTTAGCTACCTTCTTAACCGGCGTTGGCGTCCGTAGCTATATATTAAGCTTTAAGATTATATTTTCTAAGTTAAGAGGAATAAGCCTAGCTCCTTTAAATGCCCTCCTAATATTTCTTTTTATTATAGTGGCCTTATATATAATATAGAAGGCTGGAAAGAACTTAGTCTTTAAAATATAGGTAATAGAGTACCTAATTAGATACTTTATTTCTTAACTATAAGCCTTCTTTAGCATGCTAAAGCACTTAATATTAAGGGGCTAGAGTAGATAAGAGAAATAAAGTAATATATAAAGCCAGATAATCTTTTTCTTCTTATAATATCTCTTAAATTTAATAAAGTAGTGACTTTTATAGCTATTAAGGATTAAAAGATAATAGTAACTATTTAATTACTTAGCTATATACTAGTTAAAGTGCTATAGCTACTTTAAACTGGTTTTATTATTAATTTAACTATTTTAAGTTATTATAATAGCCTAATTACTTAAGAAGTTATTATTTTAATACTAATTAGTAAGGTAATATTAGCTTATATTAATAATAAATAGTTAAATTACTTAGCCTTTTGTATTAATTACCTAGATAATTATAATTTATTCTTAATTTCTTAGTTATATTAATTTCGGCTTTAAATACCTTTTTAAACCTATAATAACTATCCTGCTTATAATTATATTTATAAGAAAGCCAGTTTTATTAAAGTTTTAAATATTATTTAATTAAATACTATACTTTATAATTATATTTATTATAAGCTAAAATTAATTATAAATAATAGTTAAATCTTTATATTTAGCTTTTTAATAATTATATTTATAAAAAAAAAGCATTTTAAGCTTTTAGTATTATATAATAAAGTTATAAGCCTAATTAGCGCTAGCTAACAGGTAGCGCATTATAGTTAGTAAGTAATTAATTAGCTATATCTTTTATATTATATAGCTAGGGGGGAAATCCTTATAAATCTAGGTTAAGAATAAAGTAAAGAAGAATCTCTTCCTCTAGATTAGATAGCCGGCGTGATTTT
The DNA here is from genome assembly GCA_014884825.1 of Fusarium sp. 190-020-2. Lineage (NCBI taxonomy): Eukaryota > Fungi > Ascomycota > Sordariomycetes > Hypocreales > Nectriaceae > Fusarium > Fusarium sp. 190-020-2. Next base: position 101,597 of record JACTAS010000076.1, read on the forward strand.
AGGATAGAATTGCATCTTAATTAAATGCCATTCTGACGGCAATATAAGGTTATATAATTAACCTTATATATATCTGCAGCGCGTCAGACGCTTAGCTTTAGGTCATTTTAAAGGGCCTAAAGGGCAAGAAGCATTCTAGCCTCATAGTTTAGGTCTAATATATCTGGTAGTTAATGAATTAATTAATTAATTGCAAAGTTGGGTGTAAGAGGGAAAGTGTCACACTCACTTGCATGTCACACTTACTTATTATATACGTTAGTACTTATAGTATAAATCTAGGGTAAAGTCTGTAATAAGAAGTGCCGGTCTTATAAGAGCCTTAAGTAGAAAAGTTATATAAGCACTCCCTTTTAGCATCTTGGCTAGGGCAGCGTATTTAACAGTGGCAGGGGCATAATAAAGATTACTATATCTGTAAAGATGTTTATAACAGCATTTACAAGCCAGAAATGCAAGCTCTGTAAGTACTAATAAATAGCTAACAGTAGCTAGTTAAGTTTAATAGGCAAGCAAATTATAAATACCCTAATAAGGGCATACATAGCCTAAATAACTAAAAAGGCAAAAAATATATTATAAACTTACTAGAAGTTAGGCAATAGGAAGGCTTAATAATATTATAATATAATATTTATAATAAGCAAGTATTACAAATAAGTAAGTATTATAAAAACCTTACCTATTAAGATAAAAATCACTATAAGTATATAATAAACTATTTAATTAATTAAAACTAATTACTATACTTTTCTCTAAATACCTAAATACCTTCCTAATAGGTTCTTACATTATACCTGGCCTTACTATATATACTATAATGCCAAATACCTAATTGCGCCAAACTTCCTTAACTACCACTTCTTAATAATTCGGCCACTATCTATATATTAATATCTATCTAGTTAATTACTTGCCTTACTTCCTCTATAATTATTGCCCCTCCTTTCTGCAATTTAGTCCTTTTTGCCCTTTAGCGCTAGCTAAGTATCTTATTTACCTATTTAAGGTCTTTAACCCTGGCCTTAAATAAGGTAAGCTTATATATAACTATATTTATTCCCTTCTTAAAATACTTTATAGCTTATATAATTAATTCCGGAGAGCTGCTATAATGCCTCCTGATTTGTCTTTCTAGATAAGCAGACTGAGATTAGGTCTTAAGTACTGTCTTTGGCGTCTTTGAAACCTATGGGGTTAAGGGTTTAGTAACCTCCTCGGGAGGCGTTAGAGTCCATAGCTGCACATCAAGCTTTAAGGTTACCCTTTCTAGGTTAAAAGGAGCAGGCCTAGCTCCTCTAAAACCTCCCTAGATATTACTTTTTATAATTATAACTTAAAAGGCAGTATAAAAGGCAGGAAAGAACTTAGTCTTTAAAATATAAGTTATAGACCTTCTAATTAAATACTTAATTTCTTAACTATATGCCTTTTTTAAAGGCCTAAAGTACCTAATATTAAGAGGCTAGAGTAGGTAAGAAGAATAAGCCGGCATATAAAATATAATAATCTTATTTACCTTATAATATCTCTTAAAATCGGCCGAGTAGTGGCTTTCGTGGCTATTAAGGATTAGAAGATAATAGCGACTGTTTATTTGCTTACTTATAGATTAATTAAAGTGCTTTAGCTACTTAAGACCTAGTTTATTATCTATCTAGCCATTTTGGCTTGTTGCAATGACCTAGCCGTCTAGGAGAGTAGCTTCTTAATACTAATTAGCAAGGTAATATTGGCCCGCGCTAATAATAAACGGCTCGATCGCCTGGCCTTCTGTATTAATTGCTTGAATAACTATAATCTATTCCTGGTTTCTAGGCTATATTAATTTTAGCTTTTTATGCCTTTATAAACCTATAATAACTTTTCTACTTATAATTATATCTATAAGAAAGCTAGTCTTATTAAAGTTTTAAATATTATTTAATTAAATATTATACTTTATAATTATATTTTATATAAGCCTAAATTAATTATAAATAATAATTAAATCTTTATATTTAGCTCTTTAATAGTTATATTTATAAAAAGAATATATCTTAAGCTTTAGTTATTATTTTATAAAGTTATAAGCCTAGCACTTACTAATAGGTATTATATTATAGTTAATAAATAGAAAATTAGCTATTTCTTTAATAAAATCTAATTATAGAGGAAATCCTTATAAATTTAAGTTAAGAATAAAATAAATTATAATATCTTCTTCTAAATTAGATAATTTCTAAGATTTTGTAATAGTATTGCATTATAATTTAATGCCATGTTGGCGGCGTTATAAGATATAATAATAAACTTTATAGATCTCTGCAGCGCGCCAGATACTGAGTTTTGGTTTATTTTAAAGGGCCTAAAGAGCTAGAAGCATTCTAGCCTCTTTATTAGGTTATGGCATGCTAGGTGGTTAAGAATTAATTAATTAGATGGTTAAGATATAGGATAAGGGATTTTTGTAATACTTGCTTATCTGTAATACTTGCTTATTATAAACGTTAATTATAATAATATAGCTAATAAAGGCAATCTATTTCTTATATTAAACTTAAAGTATATTTTCTAATCTTATAATTAACTTATAAACTTAATATTACTACTACCTTTTAATTACCTTAAACCTTTTTTTAATTTAACCTTTTTCCTTAATAATATTAATATATATATTATTAAAAAAATTTTTATTAAGCTTTTTCTATATATTAATATTTCTTAATAATACTAATATATATATTATTATAAAACTTTTTATTAAGCTTTTTCTATATATTAATATTTCTTAATAAATCTAATAACTATATATTATACCTAGAAATTATTATTTTAATAAATTACTATTTATATATTAAATATAAATAAGATTTAAGCCTAATTTTTTTAAATTAGCTATATAGCTACTTCTTTTACCTTAATATTTAATTTCTTTAATTTAAATATTACCTTTTTTTTTTAACTAAATAATTAAGATAAGCTCTATAACAAACTTATTATAGGCTATTATATAAGTAATAATTTTATAATTAAAAACGTAAATTAAATAAGAAATTTACTATTAAGCTTATTAAAGTTTTATATATAAATTAACTTTATAATAACTTTATAATATTACTTAAGGCCTTTAAAAGTTATATTAATTATTTAATATATTATTATAACTTAAAGTATAATTATAGCTTTATAAGTATAATTATATAAGTTTTATTAATTTAAGTAATTTTAATAAAAAAATACCCTTATTAATATAAAAGCTATTATTTTAAAGATTTAGAGTTTTTATAATATTAAACTAACTTTTTTTAGCTAAGTACTTAAAAATATTATCTTTAAGGTTAACTAAGGAGTTATTATTTAGGTTTTTTTATTATTAGCTTTATACTATAATAATTAATTAGTTATTATAATATAATATTTAAATTATTAACTAGATATATTATTTATAATTAAGACTTATGGCTAAGAGCTTAAATTAGCAGAAGAGGACTTAGGAGGCAATTTATATTATCTAGGCATATCAAGCATAAAGGTAAGTAATGGGGTCGAGACCACCCTGGGTTGAACGAACCGCAAGGAATCGTCGGAAATCAACGCCAGAGACCAACACGTAGTGCCCGCAAAGTCCGAACTTGAAGCCTGCGAATCACGAGCCAATTAGACATAGGCCTGGATGAAACAGTAGGAAAAATGGGTGGCTACCGACTCCCGATATTATCAAAACTCCGATTAAAAGGACCGACGATGAGATTAGCCTTTAGACGACACGTATCAGGTGAAGTCATACCGTGCTCACCGCCAACATTGCATCCAGATTTCTTTATGATTGCAATCTGCACGTAGAGCCGAAGATCCACCACTATCATCACGACAGGCAGGCAAGTGTTGAACAGGTGCTGAGGTGTCACGTGTAAGCAGGGATGCTTCAAGATTACGCACCGAAATGGTAGAACTTTCAAGGGACAGAATTTGGACACAAAACAACATGAATACAGGAATCTGCATCAATGGACCGAATACACGTAATGCCTGACAGCAAGTTGCCCCGACGCCTACCAGCATCGCAACGCAATTACCGCCCTCATCTTATCTCGCGTACAGCGCCCGCATCTTGGTGCCTGCGTTGCATAGGTCTATGTTTGACCGGGGCTGTTGGAAATGTTGCAATTGCCCGGGTGGCATGGACTGGGTGCCGGGGCCGACTTATTCTGTCAAATAACCGTTGCATCAAACAAAGGGTAATGTACACTCCGCTAATACGTAGTGTAAATACTGGTTATCTCTTTAAGCGGCACAAGACTGCAATGCCGTCACGACAGGCGAGTCAGTCCAATCAAGATGAGCAAATCAGCTGATATAGGCCAGCTTGTACTCTCATTGCTATAAAAGGTCTGAAGCCAATTAGACTGGCTGGATTAGATGGCTATACCGCAATAGAGGTAGACTAGTTACAGAGGAATAACCGCTTTTTCAGAGCTGCCTCTGGCAAATCTCTTGTAGCCTTCTCGTACGTGGGGTCGAGTGGGTCGAGTGACCTGTTGCAGTCATGTACTGCTCAAAGAGATAATCTGACTGTGACATATTCCTTTGGGTGTGTGCGTCACCCGAGTCATTATGGCGTATGACAACGCCACGGCAGGAAACCTCAAAGCTTCCGGATTTGCCAGATTGCAGCACCGTGTCAAATAGGGGGGTTCACAACTGGCACTTGGGATGGCCTTGCGACAAGTCCCAAGCTAATCAAATTGCGCACAAGTGACCAGGTTCAGCCTGTACGCCAGAATACCTCCAGTGACGTCTATGGATAACTTCTCGAATGATGGACATCTCAACCCCCTTGGTCTAGTCTTGGCAAGCCGGTTGGTGTGGAATCTACGGGAGACATATTCAGTTCGGTTTCCTACTCTGGTGCTACCCAGTAGCGGCTGTCAGCACGGCTAGGCCAGCTCGCCCTATGAAGATGCCGATATGGTCGATGGGCTTGCAGACTACATCATGTGCATCCATAGAGAAATTCTTAATGCTACTTTATCGAAATTTCAAAGTACTGGTAAGCCCCACACATGTAGCGCAGGAGGCATCAAATGCGTTCGTTGAAGGCTGATTAGGAAACAAAACATTCAATATGTCCTTCCCCATGAACATCGGGGGTCCATGTTATCTGGCAGGCCGCACACTTTTCGGATGTTAGCAGAACGGTTACAGGGGGGTTCGGCTGTGGCAACCGGATGTACTAGTGGCCGCTACCCGACCTCGACATCCTCTGGTCTTATCCCCTTTGTGATTGATCATTTACGGAAACATAGTTATTCCTTTAATCCAGCAATTTCGTGAAAGAGCTACAGTACTTTTCGAATGACTCGTACATTGCCGACTATTCTTGCCGATATTGCTGATTTCGATTGATCTGTTAGAACCGATCGTACCTAGAGTCATTATGACAGCCAATGGTTTTGTTACGCACTGCAAAAGCCATCGGTCAAGTAAGCTCACAGTGAATAAGAGAAGATACATTGCACCGTACTTCTGGGATTACTTGGTCATCGGAGAATATTTTTGAACTTATTGAACCGTCTCATTTAGCATGAATTTATGCACATGCCGCTGAGGTGTCGGATCAGGAAACCCGACATCGGTTATACAAAATGATACCCGATGCTCTGTGGGGCTACCTGGAGGGACTGGATGCTGAGTGTCTGGTAACTTGTTCAATAATATAAAAGTCCAGTTGCAGCGACTTAGCAATTTCGATTCCTCTCTGTTGCTGTCACCCGATCGATGATTTATACTGATTGTTGTTTATCCCTGAAAGAGACATCCATCTCTTTCTTGGGCCACTCTACCGTTGTTGATGGTCCAATATATACCAATATGCTCCTCCTGAGATTCCCTGATCGAGTGGTAGACTGTTCCCGCATTTTACGAAATATAAATGCATAGCTGACTGTTCATCACTGATAGGTGCAGTGTCCATGCCGCCTCATCGACGTTTTGACGACCTCGCCATGCAGGCTTCAGAACGGAAAATAACCGTCGTGCATACGCGCAACTGGAAATCCCCAGAGTCAGATTCCGGCAGTCTATCGGCTAGGAGAACAAGAAATACACCCGATCAAAGTTGGGAGACGTCACATCAGCTGTGTCACTGTATGCGGGATTCCATACTAAGTGCCTCATGTACAATGAGCCAAGACGCTATGGGAAGACTCCTCGCCGACTCATACCATTGGGAAACGCACCTGTTTAGTGGGCGTAAGTCATACAGCAAGGTGCCCTCCACCCTAAAGGAAGAGAGGAACAGAAAGGCGGATTTTTTCCATGAAACCTATACCGGAGCGGAGGATTGTCCCTACCCGGCATCGAACAATCTACATGAATCGGATTCTCTTGACACGCCCAGCATCGATTATCCAAAGACCAACCCGTCGTATCCGAGAATTGAGATGTTAGGCTATCTTGGAATAACACAAAATGAACAGGAATTTCTTTCACTGCATCTCTGTAACTTTCAAGGACAGAGAGACGGCCTTGGCGCAAAACCTTTACGATACCCATCATCTATTGGGAGGCAATGCGATAACATGACCATGGACTCGGGTTACGGGGACTTCTCTGAGCAAGCATATGCTGAATACGAACATTGGATATCTAACTCGTTTGATTCACTATTTGGATATGCCCAAGTTCTTAATGAATGAAGGGTTTAATAGCAGACTCTTACAGTTGAAATGTCTTTTATCACCCTCAGTTTCTACTCAGGTAACTTTCCCTTAAATTGTGCAATGCCTACCAAATGGTCACTAGCAAGGATCTAACCCAATAAGAACTAGCTCCGTAGCCTCTACCTGTATCCGCACTGGTTTTCAACGACATCTTGAGTCGACTGCGCATAAGATTATAACAGATAAGACGTTATCGCTGCGACAAAACTAGGTTCCTGCTAGCGCAGCAACACTGTGGCAAGTTACATTAGGGAGGCTTCGCACAATTGAAACAATTGAAGGGATACAGTGGGTACGAGCACACTACTTTTAGTGTGATTGCAGAAACACACAGGAAAAGGTATGGTACCTATTTGCGCCAGGGGGGTCTCAAGATGCGATGCATTTCATTGGCTTGTCAGTGTGACCCGCTTCTCTTAGGACAAATGCGTTCCCGATCGCAATTCGAATAGCCGAATCTCCTCTTTTGAATGTTCTCTGCTACCAAAACTACCTGAAACTCTTGAGCCCTCTATCATGCCGACCACCCGAGTCAGCGATAGCGACCGACACCGATGCCCCAAAGCGTGCGAAACCTGCAAGCGGCGTAAAGAGCGTTGCGATGGGGCTCAACCGTGCCACCGTTGTGTGACGAGAGGCGTCCATATGCAATGTGAGTACAGAGTCCGTTCATCTCGTTCCGCAGTTCAGCGCCAGAGCTTCCGTTCAAAGAGAGCCGATACCTCCGCCTTGGAGCTGTTGCCAGTCCAGATACTGCACGACACGACGGCCAATACGCTGGCCCCAGCTTCAACTGGCCTTGACATGGAAGCCGGCCAGTTATTTGGCGAACAAACAGCGTCCTCGGTCACATTTCCTCACTTGCCTGGACTATTTCATACCGGGAAAGGAGGCTTTGCCTTCATCGGAGACTCGGCAAACCTTTCCTTTCTCGAGCATGTTCGTCGCTTGATTAGAGAATCATTAGGGTCCTGTCCATTTGTGGATGATTCGCTCGATTACATGCTGGTGGAATCATTCCCTGACGGAAGGTTTGGCCGAGTCGAGGTCGAAGACCCTCCCCGAAAGCCAAGTGCCGTCGAAGTCGAATATCTGATCCGGTGGTACACGCGCGCGACGAATTGCATCTTTAATGGCATGTGCGAAGCGTCTTTGCGGAGCGAAGTAATACAGTGGCTCGAAGGCTCCAGCTACAATGCAGGGACTTCAAGCGCAACTTATTATCTTGTCCTGGCAATCGGCGCGCAGATGTGTCCAGAAGACAAAGACGACTTAGCCGAGGAATATTTCCGACACGGACGACTTCTGACTATGTCTCTACTAACGGGAGATCCTAGCATTGCGTCGGTTCAATGCCACATCTTGATGACAATATACTTGCTAGGCGCTTCCAGAAAGAATGCTGCATATATGTCTATCGGAATTGCAACTCGTGCTGCCTATGCATTAGGGATTCATCGACAGGATGTGGCGACCTCTTTGAATTTAACTGAGAAAACAATCCGAGAACGACTTTGGAAAGCCCTGCGCAAGCTTGACTTGTTTGTCAGCGCATCTCTCGGACGGCCCCCTTCTACATCCGAAACCCGCGATACAAATGCCCAGGGAGGCTATTCTGCCACTAACGACTTATGTGCTATTTTCGAGACTGTTCTTACAGAAGTCTATACGAAGCACAATGGGGTCTCGGTAGATCTGTTAAAGCCAATCAGCGAGCGTCACCGGTTGTGGTCAAGCCGTCTCCGTGATGGTCTAGTGACAGACTTGATCCAACCGGAAGAATCGCATCATACAGATACCGGAAAGTTGCCCAATATCGGACTTGTCAATCTCAAAGAGGCATATTACTGGACAATCATGCTACTCGCCAGACCATTGCTTCTTCGGAGAGTGTCCAAGCACATCTTCCGGGATAGGTCCCGAGTTACATCAAAAACCGTCGACAGGTCTGGGCCACAACTCTCCTCGTCATTCGATACCATCCTCGTGCATGCCTGCATCGATTCAGCAATTCGTACACTGGACCTGCTCCAAGACTTACTGTCGTGTTCAGACATTCCAAAACGACTCCCTTTCGCTGTTGACTCGATTTTTTGCTCCTCTCTGACCCTTACTATCGCCTTTTTCGGAGATCTTGACCAAATCTTTCCTCTTGAGAAGGGGATCCGTGTTGCCCAGGCCCTGCTACACAAATTCCAGCCTCATGACCCCCTTGCCAGGCGCTACCTTGCCATCGTTGACCGCCTCCGGTTTGCATGCGATGATTACATTGAGAGGCGCGCTCGCGGCAAGATGGAGTGTCAAGGTCGGCTAGTGGGCGAATTGTTTGGGCGCGTGCACGAAACCAAACCGACCTCTCGAATACCTACTAAGACAGATATGGACGCATTAGCCCAGGCGACACAACAGCAAGAGACTGAGAGCATCCTTGGGGCTTCAAACCCTATGCTATACAGGCATGTTAATCTTATGTCGGTGGGCACTGAGAATATGCTAGCAAATGCGCTTTCATCGCACATTACAAATAACTTGGATGAGGGTAATAATCTTGTGCTCCCAGAACCATCAGGTGCAAGTGAGTAGACTCACATCCCCGCCGGTGATGTTTCTTCTGGTTCTGACTATCGCAAGGTACAAATACATCGGATGAAAATAATGATTTGGCGCTCCGGGAACCATTGGGTCTCAGTGAGTGGATGCCAATCATGTCGCCACAGATGATGTTTTTTGGTTCTGAGCTTGATGTTCATGATTCGCTCTTATTTTCAACCTCAGATCTATCTTTGTTGAGATAAATCCCAATCAGGGGCGTCCATTGTTGGGACTGGAGAAGGTGCCATGAGGCCAACATAATTCAATTCACGTTTGACCTAGAGTGAAGCCAACCACAGCTATAAGGGGATTTCCCGGTGATCCGCCGTACTGTCGCAGGGTAGGCATCATCTTCACGGCCTCAGGAAACTGCCTTAGTAATCCGGCTGTGTGCTTTAAATAATTCAGCGGGATGGAATACCCCGCACAAGAAACAACTAAAGAACAATCAATCAACACATTTTACTGCCGCTCATCATATTCACTTTAACCCTTTAAGCACGCTAAGTGCGACAAGTACCCACCTAGCGGCAGCACCCACCAACTAGCAAGCAAAAAAGAGTTTCCCCATACAAAATGCATAATTTCACTTACGCGGTGTTTGGCCAAGATTGCAGTCATCGGCATGGAACTATGTCTGTTGCATCGATAATCTCATTCCGTTTGATATTATCACATTGCTGTTTTGATTACGAATACGGAATCGTTGCATGGCGCTAATATAAAACTTCTCAAAACGTCCCCTTCGCGAGCTAGCCTTCCCGACGCTCCTTCAAACGTTCCTAACATCAGCTCCCCGTAATCGTTTTGAAAAATGCCCCGAGTATCTTACATAGAGGATGAAGTTGTTCAAGCAATGCTAAACGTTACAGACAACGGCCTCTTGCAGAACAAATCCGCCCAGAAGCTTGAGGTATCTCGGTCGATCTGGCAAAGAACAAGAATCCCTAGTGCACCATACCAAAATCAATTCTACGTAGAATTCATTTGTTTCATACTAAATAACCTAGGGTAGAATTGGTTTTTATAGGGGAGTAGAATTTAATTTCTAGACCTACCTAATAGGGAGTAGGCTTAAATTTTACAAGGGGTAGACTTTATTTAGACCAGGGTTAATTAAATTAATAATAAGACGCGCAGTTAGTAAGAGGGCGCGAATATATATAATATATAATATATATTTACTAGTAATAATCTTCTTAAATAGTTAATAGAGACCCCCCCCCTTAACTAAGACTAAGGTATAGGGAGCATATACCTAATTGCAATATAATAAGTTTCTTACTAATAAAGACAATAGACCCTAATAAACAGTCTTAATTATCTAACCTAATCTACCTATTTATTATTCTTCTAGAATATTAACTTTTAGTATATAAGTTATGTAGATTTATAACCCTCCTTAATAAGGTTAATATATACCTTAAGATAAAATATAATAATATTACTTTAGAGTGCCGGCGCAGGTTAGTAGAGCAGGTTAAAGTAATCCTAAATCTTCTTTAAAACCAGGCTAAGCTTTAATTACTATATATACTAATTAAACCGATTTCTTGCCTTGCTATACTGAGATTAGATAGATTAAAGTGCTAGAAATATAGCTATATGTTCTGGCAAACCTAAAAGATAGGGCACTATTATATAGAGGAGCACTTATAAAAAAACTTAAGAGGAAGAGGAAGGCCGATATTAGGTCTAAAGCTATTTACTAAATTACTATAAATCGAGGGCATTGCCTATTAATAGTTCTTTCCTTCTTAAGAAGGTAGTAGATAGTTTAAGGTCCTTTAAGAAACTAGAAAATTAAAGAAGGAAGCAAGACTTATAAAATCATCTCAGCCTAATTTAAGCAAAGATATCTAAAGCCTAAACTGTAATGGTTAGGTCTAACTGTGTTAAACTAAGCTATGCTAGGTTTGTTGTTGGCAGATAGCATAGGGCGTATACTAAGCGTTATTGAAGTATTATATCTCTTAATAGTAGATTCAATGCGTATTAGGCTTGATTAATATAAAGAAGTTTTATTAATAGCTAGTAAGCTAGAATCTATAAAAGTACTAATAAATATATTCTATATACTTATAGTAACTTACCGTAATAAGTCAGTACTTATATATAAGCTATAAGTCTAATTATAAGTCCTGTTAAGCGGCTTATAATAGAAATAAGGAGAAAGCATAAGTTATTAATTAATTAGGGGAATTTTATAGGTTCTATATAATATAACTATAAGGATTATAATATAATATCTCCCCTCTATTAGGTCTTATTCCTAAGACCTATATAACTCTTATTTTAACTATCCTTCTTCTAGTAGGCCTAACTTAAACTTATAATTATCCTCCTAATATTATACTAATAAGATATTAAAGTTAAAAGCTACTTATAACTGAAAAGTATAAGCGATTTTAATTAAAAATACTGGTTTTCTTATTATGCCTTGTAGTTATTATAAACCTCGAAACTTAAAGTATTAGGCTAAGGAGGGTCACAAGCACTATACATAATGCACTTATTATAGTCGCAAGTATAATAGCAAGGGTATTATTATTTTTAAAGGTTTATAAATTTTTTTTTAATATGCGATTTTTATTATTAACTTATTATAGTTAATTATTTCACTACTAAGAAGTATTAGTTAAAGCATAAAGAGGAGTTAGTTAAGACTAAATTAATAAACTTATAATAGTAAGTAAATAAGTAATTAAGTTATTTAATATATCTTTATTATTAAAAGAGGTAACTGCAAGAGTATAGTAAAGAGATACTTTATTATAATATTAAAACTATAGATAACTTAAAAGTAGTAGATAATGCTAAGTTATTTACTGCTATTAAGGCTTAATTAGCAGGCGCTTTTAATATTATTAACTAAAGTAAGATTTTTTCTATTAGCATTACTAGTAAAAATTCTTTAGGAGTTATTAGGCATTAGTAAGATATTTTAGAGGTTTTTATATATTTTTATTTTCTAGGTAATTCTTCTATTTAATTAGATATATTCTTTATTTATTAATTATATTTATTTTCTTAATTACTTTTGCTTTATAGGCTTCTAGTTTTGTAATTTGTTATAGTTTGTTATTTATTTTAACTTATATTATATTAGCTGCTAATTCAAGTAATAAAACGTAAAAGACTAGATAGAGCCTAACTTTTAATAGTAAGTCTAGTTTATAGTTATTTTCTAAAATTTTCTTAATAATTTTATATAATCTAATATACTTATAGTCTAATTTATAATTTAGTTAATTTATTTTAATGTTTTTTATAGCTAGGTAAATTATATCTCCCTCTAAAAAGGTTAGTCCTTTTAACCATTTTAGGTTATAGTAGTTTTTATATATTTTCTAATAAATTCAAGTTCTGTTTTTATTTCTTTATATAGATTTTTAAGGTTATTACTTTTAAGTATAGCGGCTAGGTTAATTGATTTTTCCTATTATGCCTTATAGTATGCATTTAGTATAAATCCGAAGTTAGTATAAGCTAGTATAAGTTTTATGCTTTTATTATATACAGTATTATAGGCAAGTTAGGTTATTAGTAGTTTCTTAACCTAATTATTCTATTTATAGTTAATATAATACCTTAAGTACTATTTAAGTATTTAGTTTATTTATTTAGTTTATCTATTAACCTATAGCTGAAATACTATAGTAAGTTAATAATTTAATTTAAGTTATGCTATAAGTAATTACTAAAATGTTACTATAAATATAAGTCCTCTATTAGAAAGAATTTTTATAGGTAGGCTATATATACTAATAATATATTAATAAAAAATATAAAAAAGTTCTTTTATATCTATAAATTCTCTATATAGCAAATAGTATAAGAATTTTATAAGTCAGTTAATTATAACTATAATACTATTATAGAAGATTTTAGTTAAGGGTTCTTTTAATAAAGGTAACTTTATAATAAAGTCTATTATAATTAAGTCTTAAGGTTATTATACTACTAGTAAGGGTTATAGTTATCTATAAGGTTTATATCTTTATGCTTTTATTTTTATATATAAATTATATTATTTTATAACCTTCTTAACTTATCCTTTCTTAAAATAGCAGTAGCCTAGTTCCTAAAGTCATTTCATTGTTTTCGTGACTCCTTAGTGTCTATATAATGGATATAAGTGGATCTTATAGATAAACTCCTGTTCTACTCTTTCTTGCTTAGCTTGGTCTATAAGGAGTTGTATTAGGTATCTCCATCCTTGTGGTTTTTGTTTGCAGATTGAGCATTTATCTATAATTTGTCTTATTTATTTATCTCGTCCTATTCTAAAATACTAAGAGAGATGGCTTATGCTGGCTTCTTTAGGTTTTTTATATATATCTTAATAATATTCTTTTAGTTAATATATAGAAATGTATTTCTTAAATCCAATATAGCGCTCTTTCTCTTCTTTTATTATTCCTTTATAGGTTATAGCAATAGTTTTAATAGGTTATATAAACTAATATTCTCTTTTAGGATTAAGTTCTAGGAGTTATTCTTTTATCTTTATAGTTCTTATATTAAAATCAGGTTATTAATTAATAGTATTAGTATATCTATTATTAATGCCTTTATAGTATATTATAGTAAAGTTAAATTTATATAGGTATTTAGTATAGTGTAGTTATTATTAATTTAGCTCTTATATTATTATAAAGTAAGCTATATTCTTATAGTTAGTAAAAACCTTTACTAGGTATTTACTTCCTTTAAGGTAATATTTAAATTCCTTAAAATAGTTAATAATAGCTAGGAATTCTTTATTATAGATAGGGTAGTTAAGTTCTGCTTTATGTATTTTATAAGAGTAGAAAGCAATAAGGTATAATATACTATTATTATCTCGTTATCCTATTTATCCTCTTAAGGCAAAGTTAAAAGCATTAGTCTTAAGTTTAACTTACTAGTTAGGGTTAAATATAACTAGAACAGGTTTACTTATAATAGTTAATTTAAGCTATTTAAAAGCTCGTTATACTTGGTTATTTTATTAGAATTATTTATCCTTTTTAGTAATCTTAATAAGGGGGATAGCGATTTTGCTAAAGCCTTTAATAAATTATTAGTAATAGTTAATAAATCCTAAGAAAGATTATATTTCTTTTATTAATATAGGGGGTTTCTATTTAGTAATTACTGCAATCTTTTACTTATTTATCCTAATTTTATTATATAAAATTTTATATCTTAAGTAAGTTACTTAGGATTAATAAAAGTAACTTTTAGTAGGTTTAATAAGCATATTGGCATCTTATAATGCTTTTAGGACCTTATAGATATATTTTATATGTTTTTTTTCTATATTAGAAAAGATAAAGATATTATCTAGGTAGCAAATTATAAAGATATTAAGGTATTCTTAAAGTATATTTATAATTATATATTAGAATACTGTAAGTATATTAGTTAATCTAAAAGGCATAACTAAATATTTAAATAGTCTATATTTCGTTTAAAAGGCTGTTTTCTATTTATCGCCTTCTTTAATTTAAATAAGATTATAGGCGGATTTAAGATTAAGAGCTATAAATACCTTCTTACTAAATAGGCAGTCCTTAAGCTTGGTAATAAGTAGTAGTGGTATCCTGTCTTTTTCTATAATCTTATTAAGTTATTAGTAATTTACTATAAGTCTTAGCTTATTAGAGTTAGGTTTTAATATAAACATAACTAGGTATCTTACTAAGGATTTTAATAGTTTTATATATCCTTTTTATAATATATTATTTAACTATTCCCTAAGCGTGTTAAGCTTATCTCAAGATAGGTTATAAATAGGGAAAAATTTTAGGTTCTTTCTATCTTTTAATATAATCTTAATATTATAGTTTATATATTAAGGTAACTTTATATCTAGTTCCTCTTAAAACAATTTCTTATAAATATAATACTTTAGTAATATATTTTTAAGTTTGTTATTAAATTCCTTTAAGGTAATCTGTTTTATTTATTTAATATCTTAGTCTAATTATCTAAATTAACCCTTAAGAGTTGCGATTGTTTATCTAATGCGTTTATTTCTGCCTTTATAAATTTTATATTATATTCCTTTTAGAATAGGCAATACTCTATTATGCTTGTCTTTACTGCTCTTATTAGTTAAAGTTTAAGATCTTATATTATTATTATTTGAATTATTTTTATTATCTAAAGGGTAGTCTTTGCAGTCTACCTGGCTAGTTCTCTAGTTAAATTGTGGATTATAGCATAATAGCTATAGATATCTGAGAACTAGATTATGCTTTTATATTAGGATAATATTAAAGTTAATACCTTAGTTTTTTCTATTAATAAATACCTTAAGGTAATTAATTTCTCTAGTAATATTTCCATTTTTATAGCTATAGGCATCTCCTTCTTTACTTCTTATTATATATAGTTCTTTTTTATCTCTCTATAGTAGCTGTAGTTTATTTACCGTATTAAGGGAAATGAAATTTATATCGGCTTTGCTATCTATAAGTATATTTAGCTACTTGCCCTTAACTCTAACTTTTAGTTTTAGGCAGGTTTTTTATCTTATATTTATTATTATTCTTAAAGCTTTTTTAAGAAGTTTTATCTCCTTTTGCTTTTAGCTATTCTATTACTTTATTATAGGCAGCATATAACTTTTCCCAATGCGTCTTAGTATATCTTATTATATTTATTATTATAATATCCTTTACTATCGGTATAGTTATTAGCATATTATTTATTATATAGTTATTACTAGAATCTTTCCTCTGCCTCTTCTTCCCTATAGGTATTATAATAATAGAAGTATCTAGAATTAGTATATATATTAAAGTCTTCTAGTTTGCATATTTCGAATTCTAATAGTGCTTTATTACTACTGTTAGTGTTTTTATCTATAGAAATCCTAGGGTTACTAGGGTCTAGAGTTTATTGTTATTTATATCTTTTTTCTCTAGAGAGTTCTTCTTCTTACTAGGTTATATCCTAATAGACTTTAGTAATTCCTTTATTAATAGCTTTATCTTCTATATTAACTTTATATTATATATATTATCTCTATTATATAATGTGTTTAGAGTTTTAAATATATGTTAGGGCTCTTTTATGTATTTCTATATAAGCCTCGAGTTTTACTATATAAGATCCTCTATATCTCTATACTACTTAGTATCCTTATTACGACCCTAGCAGTTCTATTATATATACCTTATATTTTCCACTAATTATTATACCTATGCTGAAAGGGATTAGTGCTAAGACTTTAAGATTATAAATAATTTATTATAATTAGTACTAATTTAATGTAATTACTACTAATCCTATAATAACCTTATTAATTACTATTATTATTTACTAATATATAAACTATATTTATTAGTACTTTTATAAAACTTAGCCTACTAGCTATTAATAAGACTTCTTTACCTAAATATGCCTAACTTACTTTATTTACTATTAAGAGATATAATACTTTATAACTACTTAGTATAATGCCTTATAACTTTATAAATATTAAACCTAATATAGACTAGTTTACCTATTTAAAACCTATTTTATTATATATTAATAGCTTTTATTTAAAATATACTATATTAATAACTAAGTAATATTATACTATTAAGATATCTAGTAATACCGGCCTAATACCTCTTTATATTAAAGCACTACCTAGTACTACTAAAATAATGGCCGAAGTCTAATAACTTTATAATACTATCTGCACTTTACAGGCTTAGGTAAATGCGCGTCTTGCTATAACTATTAGTAAAGGCAGTAATAAATAGGACTTAGGTAAAGCACTTAAGCCCCCTAAGCTGGAACCTTTTAGAGGCTAAGCCGTAGATATAATCCTATTCCTAATCTGAATAAAGGCTTACTTCTGCCTTTATAAGAATAAGCTAAATACCCCTATAAAGAAACTCCTATATACTATAAGCTTGATTTAGGGAGATGCAAAGGATTAGTTTAAACCTATCTTAAGAGATTTCCTTAAGAATAAAGAAGAAGTGCAGGACTAGGATACCTAGAATATCTTTAGAAACTAGGATAATTTTAAATAAACCCTTAAAGATAATTTTAGAGTAGTTAATAAAGAACAATAAGCTATAGCAGAACTACTTGTGCTTAAGTAGTATAAGTCTTATATAGCCTACTTTGCTAAATTTAGATAGCTTATATCTAAGACTAAATGGGATAATAAAGCCCTAATGGAAATTTACTATAGAGGACTAAAAGAAGAAGTTAAAGATAAACTATACTTAGCTAATAGACTTAAAGAAGGTTTAACTATATATATTACTATAGTAATTAAAATTAATAAATAATAGTATAAATGTAAAAGAGAGAGAGCTAATTATAAATAGGGTAATAACTTTAACCTATATTATCTTAACTAGTAATAAAATAATAATAACTAGGGTAACTTTTAAAATTAAGGATAGCAATAAGGTAACTAGTAAAATAATACCTTATATAAAATGCAGTTAAGACTTATAATACTTAGAGCTATTTAGCTAGGTAATAATAATAATAACTAAAGGCAAGATATATCTAGGTATAAGTATTATAACTATAACTAGTTTAGATATATGGCATAATAGTGCCTAAAGCCTAAGAAGCCTAAAGACCCTAATTAAGGTAAGCAAGCCTTAGGACTAATTAAATAATAAGACCTATAAATAGCTAGGCAAACTGAGATATTAGGAATACTTAAAAGCAGTTATAACACTACTGGCTTAAAGAAAGTAAAGGAACTAGAGTAGTACCCTTACCTAGATAGTTTAATTAAGGAACTATAAGATCTATTTCCTACTTATAAGGAAGCTAATACAGAAAACCTACTAGTAAGAGATAAGGAGACTAAGAATTAGATTTAAAGGGAAAAGAATGCCTATAAGAGAGCTAATAATCTAGAATATCTTGCTAAGCTAGCGTAATATAATAAAAATAAGAAAGAAAAGCTTTATAATAACTTAAATTATAAGGAATAATAAAATGCTTAATAAAGGGAACTCTAAAGAATTAAGAAACTTAAAAAACTATAAATCTTAAGAATAATAAGATAGGGAAAAGTAATTACCCCTAATATAGATAAATAAGCCTAGGCATTTAAATAGATAGATAATATCCTTATAAAAACAATTACCTAATAAGATAAAATAACTATTATGGCAAATATGGAAAAAGAATATATTATAAAGTATAAAATGCCTAGATTTACTAAAACTAAATTATAAAAAAAAGAAGAAGCCTTTAATAAGGAATAAGAGGCAGCAGCCAGGATACATACCTACTATTATTAATATTCCTAAAGCATAGGATATAGAGGAGGAGCAGTACAAGCGACTATATAATACCTCTATAAAGAAGATAAATATATTAAGCTTAAGTAGAAATAACCTTATAAACCACTATTAGATAAAGTAGGAAACAGAATATAGACCTTACCTAAAGAATAATATATATAAGGAGCCAGAGAATACAGAAATACTAATATACTTAAACTTTTAAATATTAAAGCCTATTATATTAATAATGCTATAAACCCCTTATATAAAGAGGAAAAACTTAATAAACAAGACAATATTTAAACATTTCCTATAAATAAATAATATAAGGAGATATTATAGTTATCTTATAAATACTATTAGTATAAAATATATAAGTAAGAGAAGCTTAATAATAATTATTTCCTAGTAATAATTCCTAGCATGCCTAATAATAAACTATACCTAAGAAAAGAAATAAAAGGGTATTTAGTATATATATAGTATAAAAACCTAAAAGTAGCAGAACTATAATTTAATATAGCTTACTATTAACAGACCTATAAAGTAAACTAACTCTATAAGGGAATTTAATAGTTATAAAAACTTATTAAAAAAGCTAAAAAAGAATTTAAAGAAATTATAAATAGAAAATTTAACTACCTAAAGAAGGGATTAATAGAAACTAAGTTAAATAATAATAATATAACTTAAGGAAGAATCTTTACCCTAGTTAACCTTAAGGGGATATTTAATTAAGTAGAAATTAGTAAAATTAAAGAAAAATACTAAGAATGGGAAAACAAATACTAGGAAAAAATAAGCCAAGGACAATATAGCTACCTAATAGATAACTTAGTAAATAATAATATAGATTTAGATATTATTAAAGAAATATAATGCTAATAAAAAGCAGATAGACTTTACCTAATTACACCCTAGTTAGCCTAAGAACAATATATAAATAAATAAGATATAAAACTAAAAGAATATTTCTAATAGTAATTAGCTAATAATAAGTTTATTAATAACTGCCTTAATAGAGAAGGGTATAATAATAATAACTGCAAGTAGATATACTAAGATATATTAGGAAAAGTTATATACTATCTATAACAGAGTGTTAAATAAGCAAAGAGTAAGGATAAGAACGACTTAGGCTACTAAATACTCTAGGGTTATATAAGGACTTAATACCAAAACGCTTAATACTAAAAGTTTAAATTAAAGGAAAGTAGCTAAATATATAGATTAATTATAGAGCTAAATAAAATTTTATTAACCTAGAAATAGTTATATAGCTAAAATTACTATAAAGAAAGAAGTAAGAACCCTACCTATTACTTAATACAAAAGGATAACTCTTTAATTATAATAATAAAATTATAGATTAAGAGATTAATTACCTTAAGGTCTTTATTTAAGGAAAGAATTAAGGGATAGACTTTAATATACTTCCTCTAGATAAGGAAGTTAATATCCTCCTTAATATAGACTGGCTATAAAAGAAAAACCTATATATTAACTAGAGGACTGGCCAAGTTACCTTTTCTAGTAATACTAATAGTAATAATAAAACAATTATAATAAATAATAAGAGATCTTAAACCCTAACTAAAGAGGACAGCATAGGCAAGCATAAAGTAAAGAATTTACTACCTCTAACAGGAGCATAATATAAGTATATAAAAGGCAAGAAATAATAAAACTATTAGATCCTAGGTCTCCTTAGAATATAACTACATAACCTAAATAAACAATTAAAACATTAAAAAGAACTTAAGAAAGAAAAATAATAAGACAGACTTAAGAACATTCTAAAGGAATATTATATCTATAAGAAACTATTTAAAGAAGAACTTAAAATAAAGGTACTATAGTATAGCTACTAGGATTATAAAATATAGCTTAAAACAAACAACTTACTATTCTAGAAAATTTATAACCTTAATAAAAAGGAACTTATTACCTTAAGAAAATACCTAGATATAAAACTAGTAAAAGGAAATATTAGGATATCTAACTTATTAATAGGATTTCTAGTAATATTTATCTTAAAGAAAAACAGGAAACTATAACTTATTATAGACTATAGGAGGTTAAATACCCTTATAATTAAGGATAGGACCTTACTTTTACTTATTATAGAACTTAAGGACTGCCTATAAGGCAAATAGATCTTTACTGCTTTAGACCTTAAGGGAACTTATAACCTAATTTATATTAAAGAAGGAGATAAATAGAAGATAGTATTTAAAACTAAATTTAGATTCTTTAAGTATTTAGTAATGCTATTTAGATTTACTAATATACCTATAACGTTTTAGTAGATAATTAATAATATACTTTAATAATACTTAGATATCTTTATAATATATTACCTAGATAATATCCTAATCTTCTTAAATAATAAAGAAGAATATAAGGAACATATCTATAAGGTTTTAAAAGCCTTATAAGATACTAACTTACTAATTAAATTAGAAAAAAGTTACTTTTATATAAAAGAAGTAGACTTCTTAAGATATATTATTATACCTAGCAAAATTAAAATAAAATAAAAGAAAATCTTAATAATAGCAAATTAGCCCCTACTAATAATAGTTAAAGAAGTTTAGAGCTTCTTAGGATTTGCTAATTATTACTAAAGATTTATTAAAGACTTTAATAAAATTACAAACCTACTTATAGAACTTATAAAAAAAGACAGGAAATTTATATAAAAATAAAATATATAAGTAGTATTTAAAGCACTATAATAAGCTATCCTTAATAAACTAATACTAGTTATATTTAACCTTAATAAGGAAATAAAACTAAAGACTGATTTATTAGATTTTGCTTTAGGAGAATAAATTAGATAATAAGATAAAGAAGGAAAGCTTTACCTAATTGCATTCTATTCCTATAAACTATATAAGGCAGAATTAAATTACCCTATCTATAATAAAGAATTCCTAGTAATTATTAACTGCTTTAAGGAGTTTAGATACTACCTTATAGGAAGTATATACTAAATTAAAGTCTATACTAACTATTAGAACATTTTATACTTTGCTATAATGCAAGAACTTAACTAATAATAACTACACTATGCTAAATATTTATATAAATTTAACTTTATAATTATTTATTATAAGGGTTTAGATAATAAATAAGCCGATGCTATTAGTTAATGCCTGGATTATAATATTAATATAATAAAAGTAAAGAAATAACTCTTAAAAAGGAATAATAAAGGAGAATACTAATTTGCCTAATAAGTAAAAACTCTAAGACTTATAAATAACTATAAACTTATAAATTAGGAAGAATAAATAAATAAAATCTAAAATGCTACTATAGGATATAACCTTTAAGATCCTATTAGAAATAGAGCTAAAATACCTACCTATAATAACAAACTATAGGTACCTAAACGGTTTAGAAAAGAACTAATATAGGATATATATAAATATCCCTTATATAGCTATTAAGGCATTATAAAAACCCTAAAATATATCTAGATGCGTTATAATTAGAAAGGAATTAGGAAGATAGTAAAAAAGGTTATTAAATAATATAACTTATATATAAAAACTAAAATATAATAATATAAACCTTATAGCCTACTATAACTACTAGAAGTAGTAGAAAGACTATAGAGTTTAATTATAATAGACTATATAACTAAGCTACCCTTATTAAAAGAACCCTTAATTAGAATCTTTTATAATAATATCTTGGTTATAGTAAATTAACTTACTAAATTCTCTTATTATATACCTTATAAAGAAGATATAAATATAGAATAACTTGCCTATATCTTTTATAATAGGATAGTTAGGGAATATAGGTTACTATATAAGATCCTAATAGATAGAGGAACTACATTTATAAGCAAGTTCTAGCAAGTATTTATAGTATATATAGGACTAAACTACTAATTATTAATAGTATTTAGACTATAAATAGATAGATAAACTAAATAGATAAACTAAATATTAAAATAATACTTATAATATTATATTAATTATAAATAAAACAATTAGGTAGAAAAGTTACTAAGCGCCCAACTTGCCTATAATATAGCATATAATAAAAGCATAAAAACAATACTTATAGCAATAAACTTTAGATTTACCCTAGACCTATACTATATAGCGCGAGAACTAAAAACAGTTAACCTAGCTGCTATAATTAAGAGTAAAGACCTAAAAGCTCTATATAAGGAATTAAGGAAAAAATTAGAATTTATTAGAAAATAAATAAAAAAATACTATAATATAAAAAGGATTAAAAGACTAACCTTCTTAAAGGGAGATATAGTCTACCTAGCCATAAAAAACATTATAATAAAACAACTAAGTTATAAATTAAACTATAAGTATATTAGGCTATATAAAGTTAAAAGAAAAATCTTAGAAAATAATTATAAACTAGACCTATTACTGAAAGTTAGGCTCTATCTAATCTTTTATATTATACTGCTTAAATTAGTAGCTAATATAATATAAGTTAAAACTAGTAATAAACTAGAAGAAATTAAAGGACTAGAAGTCTATAAAGTAAAAGTAATTAGAGATATAAGGAGAATTAATAAATAAATAAAATACCTTATTAAATAGAAGGATTACCTAGAAAATGAAAACATATAGGAACTACCTAAATACCTTACTAATACCTAATAATTCCTAAAGAATTTCTACTAAAACTAGAAGGATTAAGGAAGGCACTAAGACCTAATAAATCCTACTTAGATTGCTTAGCGGCGGCAGACTAATTACAGAACGACCTATTAATTATAGCACCTTCTAAAGCTACCTGCTTATCCTGTTCTGCCTTTTTAAGTTTATTTATAAAGTTAAAACCGCACTAGATTATATCTAGGCCCTTTATCTCTACTTAACGATACTGGCGCCTTAAATAAGTAATTTTAGCAAATTAAGTATTTATTATATTATAAATATAAGTAGACTCTGCTTAAAGAGTAATTAGTTTATCTTTAGCAGCCTTCTCTTTTTGTTTTAAATAATGCTTTTTATTAATAATTTTCTTAGCTGATATTATGTTAGTAAAACCTGTAAAACAGTTTTATAAAGAAATAAATATACTTGCTGCTATAGAAAGGCTATAACTATTATAAGATATTCCTAACTTAATATATAAATTATAGTAATTCGATTTTGCAGGATTAAGGATATATAAATCCTCTATCTTTTAATAGATATAGTTAGAATAAGGCATAATAGGATTCCTAAATGCTATAATAAGAATATAGAGAGATTTGCAATTTTTAGTAAAAGTTTTCTTAGCCTTTGCTATGCGGTTAGATATCTTAGAGGGATTATAAGATTAAGATTAAACTTACTAGGGGATAACTAATAGAAAATATATTAACTAGGCCTTAAGGATAAGGCCTAATAGAGGGGAGAGATTGTGTTATGACCCTAGCGGTTCTATTATATATACCTTATATTTTCTACTAATTATTATACCTATGCTAAAAGGGATTAGCGCTAAGACTTTAAGATTATAAATAATCTATTATAATTAATACTAATCTAATATAATTATTACTAATCTTATAATAACCTTATTAATTATTATTATTATTTACTAGTATATAAACTATATTTATTAGTACTTTTATAAAACTTAGCCTACTAGCTATTAATAAGACTTCTTTACCTAAATATGCCTAACCTGCTCTATTTACTATTAAGAGATGTAATACTTTGTAACTACTTAGTATAATGCCTTATGACTCTGTAAACATTAAACCTAGTACGGACTAGTTTACCTGTTTAAAACCTATTCTGTTATAATCCTATTATATTAATAATTAAATATAGTTTCTATTCTTAATGTTCTTTAATTTAGACTAGGAAGTAATTATTTACTACCTTATCTTGCTAGTATTGTAAATAGTAGTATTATATATATAATACCTATAATATCTGCTTGTAGTTTAGGTGATTAGGGTACCTCTGTAGTTCCTTTTTTAGTTAGGTAGGTTTTTCTAAAGTTATAGGATTTTCGACTACTTCCTTAATATAAGCCCTGATATAGATATCGTTATCTTATTCTGTAATTGCTTGTTTTCTGGCAAGTTCTGTATATTTTTAATATTTATTATCTTAGAGACAGTTTCTAAGTTTATTATATTAAGGTATGATTTTGGTATTCTAAACTGTTTATGCTTCTTTATGCTTAATTCTTTAAGCGTTAATATTTCTCTGAATTTGGCTAGTGCTTATATAGTTTAGATCCTTATAGTATTAGTTTAATTATCTTAAGGTAGTTTTAATAGGGATTTTATCTACTGCTAAGTAGGGGTTATATATAATTATTCTATCTTGCATTTTAAAAGGTACTCCTATCTTTTTAAAGACTTATATTAAAGCCTAGTTAATACCTTAATTAATTTCTTTAGTATTTAGTTTGTTATTTAGGTTAGGATTAACTCCTTTTCCCTTTTTAACTATAGTAATAACCTTATTATTTATTCTAGTTAGTTTAGTTATAGTTAGCACTAGTTACTATTGTTTAATTTATAGTTATAAGTTTTCTTTTTATTAAGTTTTTTATTAGTTTCTGTATTCTTTTTGTTATTTGTTTTTCTTTTTCTAGACTTTGGGATCCTTTATATCTTAGGCATACTTAATTCTTTTTTATTTAAGTTCTTCTTTTATTACCTTCTGTTTTCCCTTAACTACTAGTATTAGATATCTTAAAATAGGTTATTATTCTGGTTTTAGTTTTAGGAAATATTTCTTTAGTATTTCTTCCTTATTAAGGAATAGGTTATAGACTCTAGTAGTGATTTTGGGTATAGATATATCGGGGTATAATATATTATATCTATCTTTCCTAGTTATATTAATGGTTTTAACTACTATTTGAGGTTTATCTTTCTTAATAATATTAATTTTCTTACTTTCAGGAACTAGTTTATACTTTTAGTTAGTTTTAGTAAGGTTTTTATATTCTAGTTTTTTATATCCCTTCTTACTATAGTTTTAGTAAGTAAGTTTAGATTTATTATATTTAGCTATTCTAATAGTTATTAATCCTACTTTAATATTATA
Organism: Fusarium sp. 190-020-2; assembly: GCA_014884825.1. Classification (NCBI taxonomy): domain Eukaryota; kingdom Fungi; phylum Ascomycota; class Sordariomycetes; order Hypocreales; family Nectriaceae; genus Fusarium; species Fusarium sp. 190-020-2. The sequence continues at coordinate 127,190 of JACTAS010000076.1, forward strand.
AGATATATTATTATTATACTTTTATCTTTAGTTAGCATTATAGTAAGGTTTATTATCTTATTACTTATTATATTAAGAGTTTTAGGTTCTCTAAGCAAATAGTTAGTTATTAATTCTAATAGGGTTAGGATAGGGTTAGTATTAACTATCTAAGCTATCTTTGCCCTGGTGTTTTTTTCTAACTAAGATCTAGCTTATAAGATAGAAGAGTGGAGATTTTCTAAAATATAAGGAAATAAGAGATAAATATAAAGAAAGAAAAGGTTAGGGTTAGGATAGGGTTAGTATTAACTATCTAAGCTATCTTTGCCCTGGTGTTTTTTTCTAACTAAGATCTAGCTTATAAGATAGAAGAGTGGAGATTTTCTGAAATATAAGGAAATAAGAGATAAATATAAAGAAAGAAAAGGCAGGTAAGAGATATAGCTAATAAGCTAGAAAAAGAGATATAGCCTAAAAGCTAGGAAAAGAGATATAGCTAAAAGAGAGATATAGCTAAAAGCTAGGAGATATAGCTTGGAAAGCTAGAAAAGAGAGGTATAGCTAATATGCTAGGGAAAGAGATATAGCTAGTAAGCTAGGGGTAAAGGAGGTCTAAGGAGACCTTCTAGAGGTATTCCAGGCTGACCTAGCTAGGCCTGTAGGGATCTCTTTAGCTATAGAAGCTGCTGAGATAGCCCTAGTTCGAGTTAAGGTCAGGCCTATTGTGGCATCAAGCTGGGCAGCTGCTATAGGGCCTACAAGCTCCTGGAGCTTCTTATAGGTCTTAGCGGTCTCTAGGTCCATAAGGCCGCCTGCAGAGATAATAATAGGC